>CM021107.1:148399277-148990030 GCA_007115665.2 Sequoiadendron giganteum | reverse complement strand
ATTAAAACAACATTGTGTATCAAGACTCATTTCTCCAATAAAAATTTACAAATAGTTGCTTGTGAGGGCCCATTTTTCCAATTAAAAATTACAAATAGTTTCTTATCAGGACCCGTTTCGCCAATAACATTAAAAAGAATTACATTTGAGGACACATTTTTCCAATTGTCATGGCACCTCCATTATAATTGTAGGGCCATAATCACCTTGAAAACTGCAATGTATCATTGTATAATCATGAGGGACTCGCCAAAATTTTAATATACCATTTAAAAATATTTTGAAATTCACTAAATATAGATTGATATAATACAATCAAAACTATCATTTATTTTTATACATTTTGTTCAGTTCTAAAATTGTGAGCTCTTGATTCAGAAGTTGGACTTGGAACCTTGAAGTTGATCATAGGCAAGTTACAAACTTACAACACAGGAATTCTTGCATTAACAAATAGAAAGTCAGTGAAAAGTAAAACCTAAACTTAAACGTGAGTGATCATTTCTTCATAGTGTTATAAGATTGCTTTATCTCTTTTCCATTCTTTCTTCAATCTTAAAGATTAGATTAAGTAGGGTAAGAATCGTTAAGGTGGTGAAGGGCCTGGGAGGCGATCAAAACACCCAAAATATAGAGGTACCATACAGTCTTACTGTTAGAAATTAATCTTTCCTTGGTGAAAATATGTATTTAAAAGGATAAACCAAGGTATCCTATATTGTATTTGTCCTCTAGTCTAAGTAGGAGGACATGCCATTTCTTGTAATTCCTTTAATAAGGAAAATAGATATTCCTCCTTAAGAGGAATCACACATTTGTCACACACACAATAGGAATGTGGCATTCATAGGAGATGGGAGTTACCTACAAACTCCACCACTCATCTCTACTTAAGAGATTCCTCTCACACACTTGCTCAACAATCTTCTCCATTCTCTCATTTCTTCTCACATTCTCTTCTTGCTCTCATTCTTTAGGCTTTGTGCCATATTCTTATTATACACAAGGGGTTTTTTCTTGCTTTTCCCCTTTCAAATCCTTGTGTTCTTGCCTTGGTTCTTGGAGCATTTTGGTGAGCTTGTGTTTGATCTATTGAAGGAAAATCTCTCTCTTTCTCTTTTAGTGTTTGGTAAATCTCTTCCATTGCATACTCTCTTGGATTCTTTCCTTACCTTTTCATTTTACTTTATGCATCCTAACATGGTATCAGAGCAATTTTAATCCTTGCTTTTGAGTGTGCATGTAGAGATAGCTGAAGAATATTTCAGTTGTAAAGGAGAAAGCATTTTTCTTATCTAACCATTGTTTCGCAAGTTTTTAATTCATTTTTTTTGCAATCTAACACCTTACTTCATCATTATTTTGAATCTAACTTTTATTTAACTAGTTCTAGATGGCTTGCCGCCAGATCTAAATATTTTCATATCTATTTCAAGTTTTTTTTTAAGTTCTAACTCACCCTTTGTCGGGCAACCGCAAGGGTTTTCTCTTTTATGCATTTTTCATTCAGTTCTCTAACTATCTTATTTGCAAATCTGTATATTCAGATTTCTATATTTCAGCATTATAACATTGCTTCTTGTATTCGCTTTGCTATAAATTTGTATATCTAACTTTTATTGTAGGATTAACTTAAGATCTCTTATTCATCTATTCCTTAATCTCTATTTTTTAATATATATCTTTGTATATTTATCAAAGTTTATTTGATTTCTAACTATTTTCTATATCTCTGTAGGTTTATAAGCATATCTTTCTTTTATCTCTATCTTTGTTTCTTATTTGTCTCTATTATTATATATTTTCTTCCTTGCTATCCATTTAAACCATTCTATGACTGTCATTTTTTAAGACAGTTTTATAGACCCGTACTCAGTGGATCATAACTTTTGTTTCTGATATTTTGTTTCTAATCGCTCCGTGAGATATTTTGGAATTAGGTTTTACAAATCATATCCAAATATCAGCCAAATCCAATGGTTATTTTGAGAGATATTGCCCCAAAACTAGGACTGTATTTCTGAGACAGTCATATCTCTGCAAACATTTTTTTAATTCTTTTTTTATATTTTTATCTCTGCACTTTTTGAGAATAATTCCAGTTGCAGGTTTCTCACTTTAACATATTTCTGATTTATGTAGGTTCTAATCATTTCTTGCAGCTCTTCTCTTCCATATTTAATCATTAGATTCCATCTGAAAGTTTTATCATTAGATTCTTTATCATTTTAAAAAAAATCAAATTATTGCAATTTGGTACTATTAAATCTTTTGAACATGCTTTTTTGTCTAATCATAAGCAAAATTTTAAACCTCATTCTAAACAACAACATTATAATTCCAAACATCATTATAATAATGGAAATGATCATAGAGAGTTTAACTCTTTTAAGAGACCACATTGCACTTATTGTAATAAGGATGGTCATTGGCAAAATACTTGTTTTAAAAAACAAAATGACAAAAATCCAATGAATCAAAATAATCAACAGTTTCATAACAATGGTAATCAATCTAGACGTGCTTTTACATGTAGTTTTAATGTTTCTAAACCTTTTTGAATGGGTTATTGATTCAGGTGGACTTCAACATGTTACCTCACATAAAAGTTTGTTTTTTAATTAACTTCACAAGTACTTTATTATTGGACTTGATCAAACCAATAATAGTGTACTTGTTTTATTCAATTATATTTGGAATATGAAAAAGGGATATTCATGTAGTCATGAATGCATGAATATCGTCTTAATGTCTTATTTATACTTAATAATCCTTCAATTCATAGTATGCAATTCTCATTATTCCATCACTTTTTATTAATTTTTATAACTTAAGGTGGCTTGATTTGTGGCCTTTTTTGATCTATTACAATATTTAAAACAAACCTAGTGTTTCCTTCTCAACTACATTTATGTTGTTTTGATAAAGGGAATTTGATATTTTATTGTGCCTTATTGGTAAATTTTGCCTTCTTGATGGATTTATTCCATCTATATATGTTTTGCAAATTAATCTTTTTATCAAGTCTCAATGGAGCCTTTACATATATATTTTATGCACTACAGCATTTGCAATAATGTTGCATAGGGAGCCCTATTTATAATGATTTTTTTATCAAGTCTCATTGGAGCCTCTTTTTTTGGGACCCATGGAAAATATTTCCATCCACTTTGATGGTATGCATTTACTTGTTTATGATGAACTTAGATCTATTTTCTTAATTGATGGGGATCAAGTTCTTGAAACTTTTATGTTTCATTATTTTATTGAAGGCATTATGGTTTTTTAAAAACCATCTTTAGGACCAATTTTTCAAAGTCCTTTATTATTAATCTTGATACAATTTCCCTTTACAATACAATGATGTAATGAGAGGAAACCTAGATCTATTATTGTTGTCTATATATTGACATTTTATAATTTGGGCTATGCTTTATTTCTATTTCATGGTTTCATTAGAAGTAAAAATGATCCAAATTTATATATTAAGCATAGTGAAATTGTGATTATTATTTTTTATATGTTCTAGTTCTAACATTTTTTATTCGTGATGTTAAGCATAGTGAAAATGATATTGTGAGTATTATTTTATCAAGTCTCTTTGTTCTACAAAATCTAGATATAAAGGTAGTACCAATGCCTCTAAAGAATCTCTATGGCTTAGAAGAATACTTGAAGATTTGGGTCTACCTCAACAAAGACCTACAACTCTATATTGTGACAATCAAAGTGCAATAGCCTTGGCGAAGAATCCAGTTTACCATGCAAAGTCAAAGCATATTTCACTCCACCACCACTTCATTAGAGAGAAAATTGAAGAAAAGAAAGTCTCCCTCATCTATTGCAAGGGTGAAGATCAAGTTGCAGATATTTTGACAAAACCTCTTTCTAGAGAGAAATTTGAATTTCATTGTAATAATTTGGGTTTGATACCCCTTGATGTAAACTCCCCAAGTAAAGACTAAAGGGGGGTGTTAGAAATTAATCTTTCCTTGGTGAAAATATGTATTTAAAAGGATAAACCAAGGTATCCTATATTGTATTTGTCCTCTAGTCCAAGTAGGAGGACATGTCATTTCTTGTAATTCCTTTAATAAGGAAAATAGATATTCCTCCTTAAGAGGAATCACACATTTGTCACACACACAATAGGAATGTGGCATTCATAGGAGATGAGAATTACATGCAAACTCCACCACTCATCTCTACTTAAGAGATGCCTCTCACACACTTGCTCAACAATCTTCTCCATTCTCTCATTTCTTCTCACATTCTATTCTTGCTCTCGTTATTGTATTGAGCTTATTGCTCTCATTCTTTAGGCTTTGTGTCATATTCTTATTATTCACAAGCGGTTTTTTCTTGCTTTTCCCCTTTCAAATCCTTGTGTTCTTGCCTTGGTTCTTGGAGCATTTTGGTGAGCTTGTGTTTGATCTATTGAAGGAAAATCTCTCTCTTTCTCTCTTAGTGTTTGGTAAATCTCTTCCATTGCATACTCTCTTGGATTCTTTCCTTACCTTTTCATTTTACTTTATGCATCCTAACACTTACTTTGGAATTGTAAATTCTTCTAATTTATCAAATCAAGATGGAGCTACATCATCAACTCTTCCACCAAATATTAATGAAGAAGGCATTCACAATACCTCACTGCCACCAAAAGGTCAATGTGAGATTTTCATTGAGTTAAATGAGTCAAATGACGGTGGAAATACCATAGAAGATGTTCCAAGGGATACCCCAGTTAGCCAAAATGAGATAATTGACTTGGATGATGAGGGTAGGAAGAAAAGAAAAGGAAAATCAAAAGTGGGGCCTGAGTGGGAAATGAAAAAGACTTTTCAACTTGGTTAGTTGTCAAAGTGCCCATTAATTGTACCAATGGGAAAATAAAACAAAGATGAAACTACAATAGAATACATGTGTGTGATTTGTAGTTGGAAATGTAAAAGAGATAAGAAGTTGTAGCTAAATCTTGACACTAAAGAAAAGCATATCGGTAAATTTTATGAAAAAAATCATAGATGGAAAGGAACAATTAGTCATATGATGGAAATCAAACAAATAATGTCTTCATGTTAAGTATCTCATGGAATATGAAGATCATAAGCAAAGAATGTCGAAGATTTTTGCATGTCAAAGTACAATTGAGGCTCAATTTGGAAAAGCAATGGAAGGAGCATATCTATCAAAAACTATTCAAATGAGTATTTTTTTCATATTTTTTCCAGAGGGCATCCTATGATAGACTACCCAGAATATTTTAATTTATTCTTTTTTAGGTGTTCCTCACTTTCCTAGCTCACATTGGTTAATAAACATTGGATGGGAATGGAAAAATTGTCTTGCTACAGTGGAAAAGCAAGATTTAAAGGAGAAAGTAAAAGAGTCAAACTTCATTTCAATATCTTTAGATGAAGTTACTATGGTAGATAATACCTCTTGGGTTTGTATTCATGTGTATACATTAAAACAATATGTTCGCCAAGCTCATCCTTTTTGTGTTCATAAAATGATGGAAAACTCAACATCATAAAATCTATTTGAACTAGTCAAGAAATATTTGAATGAAATTGTAGGTATGGATGACTTTAAAATTGCCAAAAAGTTGGTGTGTGTAGGAGTTAGTGGAGTTGTGGTGATACAAGGTCACAAAAGTGGTGTTTGCACAAAGTTACAAACTACTTATATACCATACATGCTTGGCATTCACTACATGGCCCACATAATGAATTTAGAATTTATACTTGTAAGCAAGTTTCCTACAGTATCAAAAATTGAAAATCTAGTCCATGATCTCTATGCATACTTCTACCGAATTCCCAAAGGTTTCATGAAATTTGAAAAAAAATCTGAGGAAATAACAATAGGAAACAATCTTCTCAAAGATGTTGATACCAGATGGATCTCCCTGCATGGACCAGTGCAACGAGTTCTTTCAAAATATCAATCCTTGATTATAGTAATTTACGAGCATCATAACATAGTGGACAAAGCTCCTAACCTCTTACATAGGTTAACCGATATAAAGATACTCTTGAAGTTAGCTAGTCTTCTCCCCATGCTAGATGAAATCAAAAATCTTGTGAAGAAATCCCAAGATAGAACTATGTATATTTATGAATATGCCAAACTACATAGACATACATGTATGGCCCTCAATCATCTATATCCATATCTAACAGAAAGCCCAAATTATTTCATCTAGAAAAAAAATTACTGATTTGAATAGGCCTGATAATTATTTATAGTTTAATGCAAGTGAGCACTTATGTATCTATGTATGTTGATTTGAGATACCAATGTACCATTATAAGACAACCAGGTGCTCTATCAGATAAGTACCTATTAGAAAGGAATATTTTAATGACATTTTTAAATATGTTAGTGATAATTTGAAGGAAATTGTAAAATTTCTTTTCATAGAGATTGATGATAGATTCCATCGACATGAAATACTTGAAACCATGGGTATTGTGTATCCTCAATTTCGGGTAAACCGAGATAGCCCAGGATATTTTCATGATAAATCAAATATCTTTATCAAACAATTTTTGAAAAGTGTAACATACAATAAGTAGACAATAGAAAGAATTATAAATGAAGATAAGCTTAGAAAGCAATGTAAGAATTTTTCAATATGTATGATGGACCAGTCTGATTTCATGGGCATGGAGAAGTCCTTTGAACTGTGACCAATAACAAAGGCTTGGACAAACTTAGGTCAAAGTGAAATATTGTGTGGTACGATATCAAGATATTTCAAACTTTTTCATTTATGTCAAACAATGATATCGGGGTCAGTGGAGGATGAGAGATTTTTCAGTTCATTGTCATTTTTGAAATCAAAGTTAAGAAACAAACTAGACAAGAATTTGGAAAATTTCTTGAGGATGAAAGGAACTACGTATAATATCAAAAAAATTCCTTTTTAAAGAGCACTCACAATCTTGAGGTCCATATATGAAATAAAAGGGTTGTGCAATACTCCAATTCCAAATGTTGGTACTGATGGCACTGGTAGTGGCAATGGGGCAAATATTAGTGACACAATGAATGTAGAATTTGAGATGCGGGACAAAGAAAATTAAGAACAAACTCTAAATCAAGATGGCTCTTTTACTTTATATCAATTTGAATGTCAATTTTAGGACCCTGACTCCATTTGGGAAATAGAAGTGAATTAGCAACTTTTAGGTATTTATACTACATTTCATGAATCATTTTCCATACTATAGTTGATAATATTTTATATTTTATTCCATGAAATTGTGAATCCTTTCACTTCATGATAATTTATTTTATATTGCACTTCATGAATCATATTCCAAGCTATAGTTGATGATATTTTATATTGTATTCCATAAAATTGTGATATTTTATATTCCATGGTATTGAATTTGATATGTGATTCTAAATCATTTTTAAAGAACAACACTTATCCCACTACTTATAAATTCCTATTACATTGTCATTCATACAATCTTTGATAAATATCTAAAATGAATATTAATCCATTCCTTGAATAGAAGCTAATAGTTCAACATCCATAACATAAACACATGATGTGATATGACAACTTATAAATAATCATTGATTATTTTGTGTCAGAATATGTTGAATACAATACTTGAGAGCAAGATATGTTGAACAAAGAAACATTCAACATAAAATAACAAAAATCATAATCCATTTAAAGGCTTGTTTATAAAGTTGATTTGTTGTTGTATTGATCAAAAAAATGTATTGTGAACACTCACTTAGATTAGTGTCTTAACCTAGGAATGGATTCAATCTCAAAACCTATAAAAATTGACAACAATTTAACACATAACATCATTAAGCTTTGATATTATTTCATTACAATATGACATTCATTATACTCTCAACCATAACTTCTTAGTAATATCCTAGTACTCAATTGACATGAATCTATAGCCTCATTCAAGCAATTTCATTAATTATTTGAATTAAAATCAAGAACAAAACTACACATCCATTGAAAATCAATGAAGATAAATAAGATAATCCTTGATCATATTATTCATAATTCATGAAACAAGTACATAGGAGAGAAATGGTTTTGAATTTGAACCATTTTGTATTCAATTGCTAGTATTGTTATCAAAATTACGTATGCAGATTGATTGACTCAAAACCTAAGAAAAAACTCTAAAATTTTCTTTGTATTCCCTTTACAAAATTCTCTATGGTCAATACAAAAAAATGAGCCCATACTTCTGGCCTTGAATCCCTTCTTATAGAAACGAAGGAGAAAAACAAGTTTTGAGCTAGAAAGTACACATGTCCCTTCTCAATTGGATTGATATAAAATACATTCCCTTTTCAGTTATATTTGCATTTCCAAATGGAGGGAAATGTTACATGAGGCAAAAACCATTTTCATTTGTTGATGGAGATCACATTCCACCTTCCAAAAGGCATCTTCAGACTGGTTTAGCAATATCCACATGCTCCAAAATTGTATCCACATACACTAAACATAGAAGAGATAAAAGCATAAAGTGTAGAAAAGAAGAAGAGACAAAATATCTTCCACATTTGCATCCTTGTCACCAAATTTAAACTGGGGAGAAAATATTTTATCCATACTTTAGCAAAAGCCTAATTTGTACCATTTCCAGGCTATGCATTATATTTCTCCCATCCGTTACTCACCATATTTGTAGACTTAAGGCCTAAAATTGTATTTCCCAAATCCACATTACCACACTTATCATCATTTTTTTTACTAAGAGGATACAAAATTTTACAATACTTCAACATAGGCTTCATTTGTAACTTTTTCAAGCCATGTGTTGTAATCCTCCTTAGCTATCCATTACATATCTAATAAATTTTGTACTTTTGTGTTATGTTGGTTGTACCTTGCATCAATTAGCACCCTAGCCTGATTGACAAATTTGTCCATCCTCATATCTATTTTTTCTACATTATCTATTTTAGGATTCAGCATAAAATAATAAAAAACACTCAACATTATCTTTGAATGAGGAAGCAGATCTCCCAACTCTTGATCCTATTTGGAAAAATCCTTTAATTCGCCCTTATAATTCAATATCTTGGCCATAGCATACCCTTCCATTTCTCTGAACATTCTTAATTTATTCTAGAGTTGCATTCCCATCTTTCCATGAAATTTATGTTTTCTTTTACTAAATCAATAGCCTTCAATAAATCAAGAATGTTGGTGGGAGCTTCAAGGTCTTCCTAAATATAAGGCATCATTTCTTTCAATGTTCCCGCCCTATCACTCCACTTATTCCACTTAGTTTGGAATGCTTTTTGAACCTACAAGTATTTCATATTTGCCTCATGAATATTTTTGTAGGTATCCCAAACATTATCAACTTTATTTACCAAAATTTTTACTCTATATTTTAACACTTCATTAAAAAATTCATTAGCCACTTTGACTGTCTCCATTTTGTCTTTCTTTGTGATTTCTTTCTCTGCTTTCACTTCCTGCCTCAAGATATGAATTCTCAATGACAGGGTTTCTCTATCTTGTGTTGAAAAATTTGAAGCAGAACTTGTTGAAGAGGGAAAACCCTTAGATGTACTGGAAGCAATGGCAAGTACCTTATTGTGCTTATGTAACATTTTTTTATAATTCTCTTTTTTGATATGGGTTGTGTCTACACTCAACATGGCAGCATGCATTATCAACTGTGTAGCTGTAGTAGCTATCATTTTAGTAGCCCTTTTAATAACCACAACTCCAATCTCTTTCTCCCTAGACTTTATTACTTCAGGCTTCCTAGTATTTGGTGCCATAGACCAAATAGAAAGTGTATGTAACTTAGGACTAAAGCTTGAGCCAAAACCCTTGTTATCAAAAATCTCCTCAAAGATGGAGGCATCTAAATATTTCTTGATTGCATCTAATGCAATGGTTGATGATAGTTCCCATCCAAGCAACAGTAGAATCCCACTTCCTTTGACTAGGGCTCTTGCATCTTGTGGTGATAGAGAAAAAATTTCTTGCATTATTTTTCCTTCCTCCTTGTCAGCTTCATCTTGCAAATAAGGGTCAACCTTTCCTTTTGCCCCTTATATTCTCTTATTTATATCAGAGCCTTTCAAATGGATAAAAAAATCTCTAACTTCCTTTTTTTGAACAAAAGAATCATCACACATGAAATCATCATGAGCCTTTATCCTAACATCGTTATGTCCTTCACTTCATTATACTCCCATTTTATAATTCTACTGGGAGGAACATCATTATTCAAAGCATCTTCTTTAACAGGAGATGGGAATCTTTGATCCACTTCCTCTTCCATTGGGATGTATTATGTAGATCCCTTAGGTGAATATCCTTCACCTCCTTGCTTTGTTTAATAATAAGTCACCAATGGGGTGACTATAGGTTGTTTGCATGTCTCCTTAGCTTTCACTTCAATGCATTGAGCATAATATTGAGTCGGTTGGCTCCTTATTTGTGTATCATGACTTTATCTGGCCACCTTGACCCTTATTTCATCTTGCCTAACCTTTTCAAATAAAATTTTGTCTTCAAAATATCCAAGCATCAATTTTGATTGCATAAATTTTTCCTATACCTCAAAGTAAGGACTAACATATAAAGGATTTTATTTTAACATCTACTCATTTGCACAAATTTTCTTCCATGTACTTTTTATTTTTGCAAATTCCTCATCAGAAGATAGGTTTTTGATCACATCCTCTTGATAGAGGAACTGATTATGTCTCCCTAATAATCCTCTAGCTCTTATCTTAGCAATAATAACACCTTCAAGGTCACAAAACCTTATAATATCTTGTTTCTTTGTAATATTGTTTAATATAGAGCCAAACCTTTCAATTCCTTCCTTTAAAGTGCAAGTGAAATAGGCAAAACCATAGTAAGGTTTTACCGAGGATGCCTTCCTTAATTTTCTAAAATTTACCTTATCCATGGCATCGAGCTGCCACATTATCTCCATGAAGGCTTGTCGGTCTAACATATTTATTGGTAGCTTGTAGGGTGGCACTAGGGATCCATAAATTCTGATTGTAGTATAGTCAGATTGCAGGTACCAATCCTCCCAATTGAATTTATGTGCAATACCCTCCTCATACTCTAGAGGTCTCAATATTTCTTTCACACCTTTTAAGATTCTGTAAATAGGGTTTAGGCCTAACTGCTCTATTAGGTTTAGCTTGAAAACATTGCAAAAAATAGCATAATCAGATTGAGGATAGTGCACATCCTAGATATGTATCCACATTTTCATAGGAAACTCATTATCCATGTTATCCCTTTCTCTCAATTTCATGAATTTTCTAAACACCTTTATGCCTTTCCACAATAGCATATGCATCAACAAATAATAATGTCTGCATAAAAATGGAGGGGTTGCATCTTTCGACTTAATAAAATCCTCATGCAAGTATTCAAAAATATAGGAAGCATAATCCCAAACCCTATTTTGATACAAGTATTCTAAATATCAATTGCTAAAACCATCAAAGAAACATCCATTTTTATGTCAAAATTCTTGTGCGAGACCTAACACAATTCATAGTTTGTAATTTTGAAATAGACCTCAAAATCATCACAATCAAATGGTTATAACTCTAGAGGACTAAAAGTTACACCATTCTTCTTCAAATCACCTCTCCTATGCCTTGGCAAAACATTCTTTCTATATGCAAACCTATTTTTCTCATATTCATTATATAGTGCATATAAATTAATGGATTCAAGTTAAAAACTTCCATTATTTGACTCCCTGAAATTTCCAACATAGGAAAAAAATATGGAAACCTTTTTATTGTCCTATCAGTTGGATCATATCACCTAGCTAATTCAAGCATCAAATCCACCTCCACAAACACATTGGGGCACACTAATCTGCTAGTGTCACAAGTCCATAATTGGTAGGTGGGATTACTAGAAAACCTCCTCTTGAAAGCATATATAAATAGATCCCAACCAATCTACAGTAGCACCACATCACCAATCCAAGCAGCCAAATCCTAAAAATGAGCTATCAATGCACCCTCACTAGTATTTCTCTTTCCAACTGGCTTAACCTCTACAGTTAGGTCCTTAGGGGCCTCTTCCATGAAATGAGGGTAATCTATCTTAACAAATTCTTCTTTTCCAGTTTGTCAAGTGTATCAGTCTTAGGCTTTTCATCTTGAGGCTTAGGCCTTTTAACCCTTTTCTAGGTAGGTTTCCTCAATTGTTTTGTGAAGGATTCACTAGGCTCACTTATTGCTACAACTCAATAAAACTAGGGTTCCAAGATATCTATTTATTACAATTCTATTCTTTGAATTCATAGGGTTCAAACTCAATTTTAAATAAACTTCACTCCTTTACCCCCAAATCCTACATATAACAATTACAATTACCTTACTAACAAGAGAGCAATAACCCTAAATAACAAACCCTAGCTAGATATCTATGAATTATAATTTTATTCTTTCAATTCATAGGTTCAGACTCAATTTCAAACAAAATTCACTCATTTACCCCCAAACACTACATATAACAATTAAAATTTCCTTACTAACCAAAGAGAAATAACCCTAAATAGAAAACCCTAGTTGTTTACTCACTTTATCAATTACCCAGTGCTACAAATTACTCATAGAGGTACAAAATTCATCTTACCTGAGAAAATTAGTAGCTTGTTCTTTGAAATTTGCTTCACTTGGAGCTCCACCTTCTTCTCTTTACTTAACAAGTTCATCACTCAAGGATTTCATTTATGGAATAAAAGTGATCAAAAACCCTCTTTATGACTCAAAATTGGAGCATCTTCTTCATTAATGTCTAATAGATAGCTCACGTGAGCAAATTAACAAGTTGTCATTCAATTTTAAACCCCAGCCGATGATCTTCTTTGATTAAAAACATGATGTATGGTTCTCCTCAACCATCACTTTATGCTTTACCAAGTGTTTTTTAATGCAATGACAATACCCTAGAGAGTTTCCATGTATCCACCCACAAGTTAATTAACCCTTTATAACCCCATCGCTCATCGTAGTAATGTTTGAAGTTATGCCCATACTTTAGCGATGAGTGAAAACACCTCGAATGGATGGAATATTCCTCATTATATTATCCATCACTTGTCAACAAAGTGTTACAAAGATACACTTTCATTTCAGTGAAGAGAGAAACCCAATGATATAAAGATATAGCCTTAGTCCATTGCTTATCGTCGTAGTTGATTTGGAAATGAGAATGCTTTCGGTGACAGGCGAAACAAGTGATGGCACTAAATCTAGACATGTGGAAAGATCAAAATCCACCATTCCTTACCTTCATATTTTTCATTACAGTAATTAAAATAAACAACAAAGCTTTTCTACGATGGTGCAATATAAAGGAGAAACTCATGTTCATCGCACTTCACTGAAGTCGAACCAAAGAACAAAATATCTTCAATGATAAGTGATATGAAAGGAAACAAGCATGTCGCTCATCACAGAAATGAGACATGGAGACCAAAAACCTTCTGTGATGCACACTACAAGAGAAAATCAAGGCTCATCGATCATCGTTGTAATGATCCCGATGAGCTGAAGGATTTTGGCGATGAGAAATACAATAACTTAAAGGGGAAAAAATATGCATACATGTATAAATTTTGTTTTAAAAGAGAGACCACGTAGGAAGAACATAGGACCAGGGCTTAAAAACTTAAGAACATTTTATTCCAAGAATGTAAAGGCCAAACAAGGCTGAATTATCAACCTTATTAAATAATTTAATCCCTAGACCAAAGTAATGAAGGAAATATGTGTGATGGGTAAATGGGGAACTCTAACCATAAGGGGCCGATAAAATAATGAACCCAAAGGTATAAGATATAATTGAGATGACTTGGAACTAGCCATAATAGGTCAATGGAGGATTAAACCAAAAGACAAGGGTTTAGACAAGGGGAAAATATACAAAGTAAAAACCCACCCCTAACATAAAACCCTAAACCCTATCTTTGTAATTCAAACCAAAAGCCACCAAAGTAAGGCATATTAGATTAGTGGAATAAGACATTATCGAGGGTTCCTCCAGTGATTCATCACTCAACTCAATTCTTAATAACATATTAACAATAGTAGCATATACAACAATGAACATCAACAATCATTTAATGTGTATCTAGTAGTTGAAACCAAACTTTTTCTTCAAATGATAAAATAAATAATAATAAAAAATTAACATCAACACATTACTTAATTTGAGTTTTTATATTGATTTTCACATGAAGGAATAAATAGAGCCATTCGCAATGTAAAATCTTGCTCAAAGACAACTCTGCACAAAGCTGAGTTAGAACTTTGAAACTCATATTATCAAATATCAAATCATTGTATCACCTTTTCTAGTAACTTCCACTATTCAGGTGGTGGAATTGTCATTTGTTCTAACTAATTTTGTTTGACTTGAAGATTTTCTAACAATTCATGATTGAAATTGGAACCTATCTTGAATTCTTTAGTCAATTTTTCATTCAAGATTATCAGTGGTTTGATGGAATCCAAATAGTTCACCACATTTGGGTTCTGAGGAAATTATTCCAAATCAATCTTCCTTGCACCCTCCATCTTATTTTTGAAATAATCCTTTCCAATGAATCAGTCATTTGTGTCAAAATCCTCTGGAAAAACAAGCTTTGTTAAGTTCCTTACCTTTTCATCCAGCTTCTTCATCTTTTTTGCAGCCAGATGCACATATTCCTTTGTTTCACGCATTCTCAAACAATGTTGAATGATATATGACAACTTCATTGAGGTAGCAAGCTGATTATTAATCCCTTTTGATTTCAAACAATTGTCATTGGATTTGTAGACTATTTGTTGAACTTGATTTCCAGATTTCTCTAATGACATCACATTTTTGTTGTCCACTAAATATTTTTTGAGCTTTTGATAAAGTATTCTGATAGTATCAATCAATTGAAACATGTCACACAAATGATCAATCCTCTACATTATTTCATCCCAAATTTTTTTTTTCATACGCCTCATTGTTTCTCTACAAAATGTAGATAACTTATTTTGACAAGAGTTAATTTTATTTTTTCTTCCATCAGCTTTGCCTCCAATCTTGCTTTTCTTTTTCTCTCTTTCTCTTGTTTTTGTTCCCACTGTGCATTTCCTTTCCCAATTCCTTGTCTTAATTTTTCTAAAATGGATTTTTCCTCATCATATTTCTTGTCAGTCTCATCTAACCTTTGCTTCAGTTCATTGACTTCTCTCTTGATGTATTTTGTTTATCCTCTTTATTTGTTAATGTAGAGGTATATTTTTTATTCCTTTTTCTAATTCATTTCTCTTGCTATCTATTGATTTCCTCTTTGCTTTCTCGTTTTCTAGGTCTACCTATAATATTTCTATTTGATTCTGCAACCTTTTTTCTCTATATCTTGATTTAGCAATGATGTGTACACCAACTCATTGTTCTTCTTTGATACATTAATTTTGTCAATATTTTTGAGTCCAAAAAAATCCAACTATAAATTTCTCACCTGGAATTCAGATTGATCCATCTGATTTTTTGGTTTACTTTAAACTGTGGGAACAACAATTATGTACTCCATGATTTCTTTATTTGTGTCAAATGTGGGTAATACAATGGTTTTTTTAGGCTCTAAAGTTATAGTAGACATACTCCCCACCAGTTCCTTCTTTTCTTTTTTATACAAGTTTGATTTCTTTTAGAACTCTTCAATGTAATCAAAACCTAGGGACGCAGGAACAATGAAATGATTAAATGGAGAAGGAATAGGAGTACTTGCAATTGCTAATTATGTTATAGCCACACTAGCTGGTAGTGAGGGACTACCTAGAAATAACTCCTTTGTGGTGGATCTAATGGTAGTGTGACTTGGACTTGTCAAAATCTTTTGCCTCTTTTGTATGTCTTGATCACCTAGTGTTTTGGTGGTATCTTGTATTGTTGTCCTCTTGTGTGTAATTTTTTGTTGTGGCACATGTTGAGCACTAATAGTACTACTACCCATGCCATTGCCACTAGCGGCAGTGTCAGTTGCACTAGGGTCTCAACCATGGGCATGTCCTAGTTTTGATTGTATCTGACCATGGGGATGAGGATTTGAAGCTCTAACAAATTGAATTGTTTTGGTTGTACTTGTATGCCCTTGGTCTTCATCTCCAAGGCTAGATTTATCAAGTGTTTTTCTATGCTCTACATCTATTACCATCCAAGGGCCTTTTCTTTGGACCCCAAAGGACCACCTTCATAACCCATTTTTTGGCTATGGCTTCTTTTGAAGTATGTGATTCTTTTGTGGCCTCACTTAAACTAGGTTTGAAATTGACATAATTTTGTTCTTCCCTACCATTATTAGATTCATCACCAATTTCTTGATCTTCGTGATCATCGGGATGCTCTATATATTCCACAATTTTCTAAACTTGTGATCTCCTTCATTATCTCCATAGTCTTCAAGATCTCTTGGGTCACCTAGCTCCTTCCTCATAGACCAAAAGGTAGTAATTTTTTATCGTGACCAATTTTTATCTATAACTTCCTTCTCTAGAAGATTTGGCATTTTCAATCTACTAGAAGGTTTATCACTTTTTTCATAAAAACTATTGTACATCTTGATTGTCTTTCAGTACAATGCCATAATTTATGCTAACAATTGTTCAAGAAAAATACCTTTCTCAGTAGCACTTTTCTCCATTGCTATTTCGACCTCATCCCAAGAATCCTTGCTTCTCAGGTTTTCGAGCAAGGGTTTACTTGGATGTTGAATTATACTTGCAAATTTCCTATTAGCCACAATCATTGATTTAATGGTTTCACATGGACCATACTCCCAGTGATAGACAACATCAAAGTTAAAAAAATTCAAAAGATCATATGCCACACTAAATGCTTTTCTATCAAATGTGAACCCTCCACATGAAAAAGGTAAAGAAGGAAATAAGGTCTTCTGTTGTTGACCAAAAAAGTGTAGTTCATCAATACTCTACATCTACCTTACATATGAACCAATGCAAAAACCCTTTTTGTCACATGCATTGGAAGTTCAAGCATGGATCTAATCCCAACCCATAAAATCTTAGCAAAGTATATTCTTCTATTAAGTTGGAAAGGGTGGGAATACCAATCAATTTATTATTAATGAAGATTATTGGTACGGGAGAAAGTGAGATGAGATGGGTGGTTTTGATCTTTTTTTGGAATATTTCAATGTTTTTGATGTTTTTGAATTTTTCTAAGAATTTTTAGGGTTTATGAATATTTGAATGTTTAAATTTTTCAATTAATATGAGGTTGTTTTGAATTTTTTAATTTTTTCCATATGTTTTTTGTTTTCAAGATTTTGTTGTTGTTTAGGGTTTTCCAAGGTTTTTAAATATTTTTGTGTTTCCTGAGGTTAGACCAAGAACAGTACCTAAGAGGGACTAACCTAATGTCTCGGGGGTTCATCGATGGTCTTCCCTACGTAAGCATAGAGACACCATGGTTTGAATTGCTTGCAACAAATGATTTTTTATTGATGATATATGAACATTTGAATTTTTTAGTTTATTATGATGGACTCCTAAAGAATTGACCTAATGCCTCGAGGTCACATCGATGATGGCCTTTCCTACATACATGCATAGATCAGAAAATGTAGTTCAACAAGTGTTTTTAACTTTTTAGATCTATTTAGGGGTTTTGATGTGATTTGGATATTTTTGAGATTTTTGACATGTTATGAACGTTTTTGGATTTCAAGATGATTTGGATGTTTTTGGGATTTTAAAATTTACAAATGTTTGGATGTTTTTGGATTTTTTGAACTTTACAAATATTTTGGATGTTTTTGGGATTTTTACAATTTTTTGGATGTTTTTGGAGATTTTGATGATTTTGTAAATGTTTTTGGTGTTTTGATGTTACCTGATATTTTGGGATTTTTTGACAATGATATTTGCAAGACTTGGGTAATACAAGAATCCAATCCAATAACCATGTATAAGAATATGCCCCCAGTTGAGTGTTATGGAACTATGATACAAATCGGACAAGATGACCTGAGGGTACATATCAATAAGATAAACAGACATTTTCTTGAATACCAAGAAATGGTAGGGATGAAAGCAGATGGGTGGAAAATGAATGGAAAATTTATTATAAATATGATGGATCAATGATAAGAGTGATTAATATATGGGAGATGGATCTTATTTATGCAAGGCGCTTGTTTACCAGGTTTTCACCAAGGTTCTTGCCCAAAGTGCCACTAAAGTGGTTTTTTCTAGAGGATTATTTTTCTCTTTACTATTTTCAATCCTTTTTCTTTCCTTTTTTCAAATTTTTATTTTTTTATTTTTTCAAAATATTACCCCTCTTGGATTAGGTATAAAACCTCTTGAGATGCATGTTGTTCATAGGTTAATTTAATAGATCTCCTTATGGTGTTGTGAGTTGATAAGCTCATGATCCATAATGATTTGTGATGACAAAGACTCCCAACTAGCTTGGTTCAAACTTCTCCTTTTTATTTTGGTCTAGAATGTTCTTTTGATTTTAATTTAGTACAAGATCTCCCACTTAGGAATTTTGACCCTTGATATTTCTATTATAACTCCTCTTGAGTCTATTATGATATATTTTAAGATGATTGAGTGCTTGTTAACAACATTCATCTAGTGATTCCAATTAATTTAGCCTTGCTACTATGTATTCTTCCTTGGTGATCAAGTACTGTAAAGATATTCTCAATGAGGGGAGCTCAATATCAATAGGGAAAATAAATTTGTTACCATAGAATAGGGTATAAGGTGTAGCACCAGTTGGTTGTCTGATGCTAGTTCAATATTCCCAAAGAGTGGAATTTAATTG
This sequence comes from Sequoiadendron giganteum, assembly GCA_007115665.2. Classification (NCBI taxonomy): domain Eukaryota; kingdom Viridiplantae; phylum Streptophyta; class Pinopsida; order Cupressales; family Cupressaceae; genus Sequoiadendron; species Sequoiadendron giganteum. The sequence continues at coordinate 148,971,174 of CM021107.1, read as the reverse complement.
TAGATGTTAGTCTCGACCAACATCATTAACCATATTTTTGAGAATCTTGATAATGGTTTTATTTGAAGCTTCAGCTTGGCTATTTCCTTGGGGATAGTAGGGGGTTGAGAAACAGTGTTGGTTATTGAATTTATTACATAGTTCTCTTACATCCTAGTTCTTGAAGGGTGTTCCATTATCTATGATAATGACTTGTGAAACTCCATAACGAAAGATAAGGTAGTTAAGGATGAACTTTGATATTTGTTTCCCAGTGATATATGTCATAGGAAAACATTATATCCACTTCGTAAAATACTTTGTGGCTGTAATGATGAAATTATGTCCACTGGAAGAAGTGGGTGTAATTTTACCTATGAGATCAAGCCCCCATTGAGAAAATATCCATGGAGTCATAATTGGTTGGAGTTCTTGTGCTAGAGCATGGATAAGATCTCCATCCTGCTAACATTGTAAATATTTCTTCACAAATTGATTTGACTTTTTCTCCATGGTGGGCCAGTAATGTCCTAATCTTAATAACATTTTGGCCAAAGGTTGCACCCAAAAAATGGGACTGGATCGAGTCCCAAAAAATAGGGTCCAAAAATGGGTCCCAAAAATCGGGCTCCAAAAATGGGTCCCAAAAATCAGGCTCCAAAAATGGGTCCAAAATTTTGGCTCTAAAAGTCGTAAATCGGGGCTCGATCATTTTTTGGCATCATCCTACTGATGTCTGGGAATCAGACAACTAGCTTATATAGGGGGGTGGTGTCATTCAAGAGGCAGTTCTAACCCACCCCAGAACTATGTATATAATCTTGACATCGACGACTTGGTGACTTGGGCGACTTGGACGACTTGGCCAACTTGGACATGCACTAGATCTTGGCTTTAGAATTCAAGTTCTAGTGTCCAAGGGGAGCACCAAGGGAAACATGGGCAACAAACTCGAGTTGGGAACTAGGCTGAGAATCTGAGTTTGGAATCCAAGCTAGGAACCCAAGTTGGGAACCAGGCTGAGAATCCAAGTTGGGAATCCAAGCTAGGAACCTGAGTTGGGAACTCGAGCTGGGAATCTAAGTTGGGAACCCGCATTGGACATGCACTTGGGAACTCGAATTGGGAATCGAGCCGGGAACCTGACTTGGGGACCTGACTTGGGAACCTGACTTGGGAACTCAACTTGGGAACCGTGCTGGGAATCTGAGTTGGGAATCCGAACTGGGAACCCGACTTGGGAACCGATTTGGGAACCCGAATTGGGGATTCGAGTTGGGAACCGAGTTGGGAATCCAAGCTGGGAACCTGAGTTGGGAATCGAGCTGGGAACCTGAGTTGGGAATTCGAGAGGCAGTTTTGACCCACCCCAAAACTATATATAATCTTGACATCAGTGACGTCGACAACTTGGCGACTTGGTGACTTGGGCGACTTGGGCGACTTGGGTGACTTGGGCAACTTGGCAACTTGGCGACTTGGGCGACTTGGCGACTTCGGTGACTTCAATGACTTGGCAACTTGGGTGACTTGGTGACTTGGGCAACTTAGGTGACTTGGTGACTTGGGCGACTTGGCAACTTGGGCAACTTGGTGACTTGGGTGACTTGGTGACAACTTGGATGACTTGGTGATGACTTGGGCGACTTGGTGATGACTTGGGTGACTTGGCGACTTGGGTGACTTGGATGACTTGGCCAACTTGGCCGACTTGGAAAAAATGTAAGGCTATAAAACCAATAAAAAAAAGAAGGAAGAGGAAGCTATAATGAACGAACAAACCTCAATCAAGTCATATCTGTTGAGATCCAAGGGAGGTTCTTTGAGGAATGCAAGGATGAGATCGACCTAATTGACTGACGATGCATAAGTCAATTTGCATCAAAAAATTGCACCAAAACTCTATGGATTGAGGATGCATCAACATGAACAAAAAACCATGGAAAAGAGGGCTCAAGGAAAAGATGACACACAATTAGTGGGGAGAGGGAGCCCAAGATAAATGAGGCATCATTAATCATAACTCCACATAGTCATGGTATATTTGATACTCGACCTAGAAAATGGGTTCGTAAGAGATATGTGAGGACTCATGAAGGGCCATCTATTAGAGTCAAGTGGAGAAGAGGAGGAAGAGAAGCTACTTTTTCACATTACATTTTCGAGTTTAAAACATTTGAGTAATGTGTTATCAAAACTTCTCTAGTATAGGGTATCACCAACAATGACGAATCCTGAGGCTCTTTTGATAAAAGCTTTTCGTAAGTTAGGGGTGATATCGATGGGGAATATACCTCTATGTAGGTTGTTAAAGATGTCATGGTACCAGGGTGAACTAGGAGCAACAATCTCACACATGAATTCTGACTTTAGAAACTTGAATGTTGGTATGAGAAGTTGCTCCATAAGAAATTTATATTTTGAGTTGTTCTTTGGTATGTGATATAGGTGGATCTTGAGAACCTAAAAATTGAGTTGTTCTAGATGCCATCCAAAATGGTACCATGTCGAAGTGGTCAAAAAACTAGACTCAACACAACTTGAATGAGTGAAAAATGAGTTCATACGCCTGAGTTATGGCCAATCAAAGGTTGGTCATACTAGGGACAAGGGTCAGTCAAAAAGGTGAAATTTTTGACTAACTCAAAATTAGTTAGAAATGACATCAAATTGAAGGGTTCGATGACATGAACCCAATGATGTTTGTTTCATCAAAATCTGAGCTCATACATAAAAGTGACTGGTTATTGTGAGTCAAAGTTTGGTCAAACCTTGCAACTAGGCAAGTATTTTTAGGTGAAAAATTGATCATCTTGAATTTCATCAAAATTGGCATCAAAATGAAGAGCTCATTGCCATGATTCCATTGTTTCTCATTTCATAGAAAACGTAGCTCGTAAGACGAAGATATGGCCAGTCAAAGTTGAAGGTTGATTGAATGCTAACATGGCAATTGGTTGGATGCTAACGTGGCAAGTGCAAGTGATGTGGAAAAAATGTGGGTCCCCCTCAATTAATTTGCATACCACCACTATACCATGCTTTATTTTTGAGAAATAAAGTGGTGGAGGTATTTTATTTCACAAAATCCATTTTGTGGGATTTCAACAAGATTTTGTGGGATCCCAAGCAAATTTGGTTGGGTTTAAAAGGCAACAGATTAAAACCAAATCTCCTAAAAATTAAAAATAATTAGCCCCTTTAAAACAATAATGAATAAGCCAAATTTATAATTAAAATAACCTTTAATTTAGTTATTAAATAAAAGACAAAATAATCTAATGAATAAAAACAAACACCCAAACCAATATAGCCCGTGAATGAAAAATGATAAGGGCTTAAAAATATATATATTGTTTTTAGTGGGCATTGTTATCGTCTTATTTCTAAAAAAAGGTGGATTGGTTAAATCCTAACCTGAAAGTGGAAAGGTCCAAATTTTATGGTTTTAACCATAATGAGAAGAATTTTGTATAAAAGGGGATGAGAATGCAAAGGCATGGCATCCAAGAATCAAGCATCTAATTCTTTTAGATCGAACCATTCAAGGTATTCTTTTGAGTTGATCATTCAGGATCCAAAGTCCAAGTGAAGGCATCCAAGTGATAGAATATTGTAGAGCAACCTGAGAGAAGGATAGGAATTTTGAAACTTCATACAAACGATGTTAGAAGGTTGTGCTTGAAGGAGTGTTGTTCGACATCTAGGTTGAAGACTTCTCTCTTGCAAGGTTAAAAAAGATTACTCCATTTGTGAATCCAATGTTAGGTAACCAGAGTATTTTTAATACTTGAATTTATTCTAGAATGGTGAATTAAATATTGTCTAAATCATGTTCAGATGATTTTGTAAATGAGGCAAGATACCTATGTATCTAGCTCACATTCAGTTATGCTTTAAGAACTAGGACCGTTTTCTTGTTATTGTTGGAAGCACTTGTTCAATGTGGATTCAAGAAGTGCTTGTAGGGCTTGAAACTTCCTATGCAGTGACAACTGTATATATGCAGTCAAAAGACCATATGTTGTAAGAAGCTTGCAAGTTGAACATTAATGGAAATTTGATCACGCTTATTGAGTGGATCTGGAGATGTAGCCAAGAGAGGTAAAATTTTCAATCAAACATGTCTCTAATCTTATGATTTTCTTTTGTTGTTGATTATTGCTCTTTATCCTGCATTTAAAATAAGTTGAATTAGTTAAGTGAAAAGGAACTAATCAGTAAGCTCAGTAAATTGATGGATATATTTTGCATATTGGATTCAAACCATTAATTAAAGATCTTGGTGCAGATTTGGATTCAAGTAAGTTAAGAAACTGTTTTCAAATCTGATAAATGAACTTAGTTGAGTAAGCACACTCTAGAGTTTTTTAGATCAATATGTCCAATAATGAGCCAATAGTTGTCATTGCATTAGATTCCTTATTGTCAATCCTTGGTATCTGCTCAAAATTTATATCAAGGAAGTATTCCTTAAAACTATCCACCATTTTCTTGTACAATGCCAACTTATCATCCTTTGATAATCGTCATTCACTTGTTTCACTATCAATTTTCAATCTCCATATACATAAAGCTCTTTGATTTTCCATTGAATTGTTGTAATATAGTGATAAGTGATTCATACTCTGCTATGTTGTTGGTATAAGGAAATACCAATTTCAAAGATTGGGGTATGCAATTCCCCTATGGAGTGATGAAAAAAATTCTTTCTCCCAACCCATGTTGTGTGTGTGATCTGTAATACCCCGCCAAGCAACCCTAAAGGAAGTTGTAATTAACAACTTAAGTGAGCCAATTTTTTTTTTTTAAGTGCAATTAACATACGCAAGATAAAGTATCTGAATATCCAGTAACATAAATCAAAACAAAACAAGGACACACTATCCAGTCCATACAGAAAAATAGAGGGGTGTTACATTCTCCCCCTCAAGGGTTAGGCTTACTCCTGGAAGCCTGCACACAAATAGGGATAAAACTCCCTCAAAATAAACTGCATAAAAATCAAAACCTTGACCCTAGAGGATGAGTATCCAACACTGCACTACCAACACCAGAAGTCTCAACTACAACACCCCGATAACCAGACTAATGGTTATCAACCGCAACATATGCACGATAAGACCTGCCTACACACCTACTGTTGGCTCTGAAACTGCTAGTCCCTATCCAAATCAGAAGTGCTCTAATGCGGACAATTCCTAGCAATATGGCCATGCTGACTACAAGAGTAACATCTAATGTTATGACCAAACTCACTGCCTCCTATGGGTGCAATAGACTACTCCAAACCATCCCAATCAGCCACAGACTATGAACTCTAGGCTGGTTGTACCTGTTGATTGCACTTATTGCACCACCAGTTCCGGTTCCTTCTAGGCGAAGAACCACCATCAACCTGAGATTCCTTATGCTTTCCAAGCACACGCTCCTACTGCCCACTTTGAATAGGCTCCTGCTGAGTCATCGATGATCCAACTCCCTAAGTCTGACCCTGTCATGCACTAGACCCAACTACAAAACCACTACTAATCTGCACACCTGAATGACCTCCTAATGCCAAAACTAGATTCTCCTCAACTAGCTGTGCTTTCTCCATAGCTATTTCCATAGATTTGGGTTCAAAGACCCACACACCACCATTAATACAAACATCCAAACCTCTAATGAAATGCTGCACAAGTATACCCTCATCATCTCCTATTCCTGTGAACTGTTTAAGTTCATAGAAACATCTCTCATACTCATCTACGATCATGGCTAACTATTGTAGGGCATGGAACTCATCACCCCTGCGCTAATGCCAAAGGTCAGAAAGAAAACGGGCTCTAAACCGCTCAAGGAATATCTCCCAAGTCACAAAAATCATGTCAATGTGGAGCTTTTGTTCCTCAATTCTCCACCAAGTGGTTGCAAATCCCTGCAGATGCATAATAGTGCACCATGCTTTATTATTACTATAAAATGGATGCATAGCAAAACATCGATCAAGACCTATCAGCCAAGTCTCAGCCTCTAAACCAGTGCCAATTCCATCCAACCTAGGTGGTTGTGACCAAATAAAATCTCTCATATAAGACACTGCTAACATATCCGACTGAGATGTAACTGTCCTAACAATAGGATTAACCTTTGGTACTACCTGTCTCAGACCTAAGAATGCCAAAGCCTCCTCAAGAGTCCTATGTGCAGCTTCGACCCTTGGAGGATCTAACTGTCTACCATTATCCCCTCGGCCAATTTGTGAGGCTTGACGTTCCTCCTGCTCAGGTATATGTGGCACATGAGGTGTCGAGTCATGTTGACTCTCCTCACGACCGTCTACCCAGCCACGTCCTCCTCCTCTCCCTCGTCCACGTCTAGGAGGCATACTCCTACACAGACACACAAAAGGTATTAGACAAGGTACACTTGGAAACCCTATGCAACTAAACTTAATGAGTACATCATAATTCCAGAGCACCTAGTGTTTAAACCTAGGCTCTGATACCATGTGTAATACCCCGCCAAGAAACCCTAAAGGAAGTTGTAATTAATGACTTAAGCGAGCCAAAAAAAAAATTTAAAGTGCAATTAACATACACAAGATAAAGTATCTGAATATCCAGTAACATAAATCAAAACAAAACAAGGACACACTGTCCAGTCCATACAGCAAAACAGAGGGGTGTTACATGATCCATCAAAGTATAACTTCCATTTCTTGGATGAAGGGTGAAGATAGACTCATATAGAAACTCTGATACCAATAGGTTCTATGCACATAATGGTGATTCAACCAATTGATCTACTATGACTTGTCCCTTGATATATTTTTGATCCACATATTCAATGTTATATTCACTCAAGATCATCACCCATTTTTACATATGACTAGTGAGTGTAGATTTTGATAGTAGATATTTAAAAGGATCAACCTTAGAAATGAGTTTAACTTGATGGGATAGCATGTAGTGTCTCAAATTTTGAGAAGCAACCATGACTAATAAACAAGATCTTTCTATGGATGATTAATTAAGCTAAAAACCAACTAAATTTTTGTTTATCTAATATATAGCCTATTCTTTTCCTTTTTCATCATGTTGAGCCAGGAGAGGTCCCAACACTGTTGAAGTTTTTGACACATATAAGATCAAAAAAATTTCCATTATCAGTGGCACCAAGACTGGTGGTGTTTCTAAATAATCCTTGAGTTGTTTAAATTCCTTCTCACAATTATCATCCCATTTGTATGCCACACTCTTGTGAAGGAGATGGGTAATTAGGTGGAACTTGTCTACCATTTGTGTGATGAATCTCTTGATTGATTGTAGTGTACTCTGAAGGCTCCTTAGTTTCTTGAGTGGCTTCAGTGGTTCCATTCCATAATTACTTTTAATTTTGTTTGATCGACCTCAATGCCCCTTTGTGACACTATATATCCTAATAGCTTACCAGTGGTGATGCTAAAGACACTTTTTCAAGTTCAACCTTACACTATATTTCTCAAGCCTATCAAAAATTTGGGCTAGTACCTCTTTATGCCCTTTCCCTGTCACAAATTTAGCCAATATTTCATCTACATAGTCTTCAAGGATCTTGTGGAACATTTCATGAAATATTAGCTGTATTTCCCTTTGATATGTAGAACCTATGTTTTTGAGACCAAAAGTCATCATGCTCCAACAATACATTCACCGTGGACAAGTAAAAAAAAAATTGGGTTGATCATCCTTAGCAATCATGATTTGGTTATACCCTTGAAATCCATCCATAAGAGATAGAATTTCATGAACAACTATGAGATCTATAATGATATTTGTGTTGGGCAAGGGAAAATCATCTTTAGAACATGCTTTATTCAATTCCTTGAAGTTAGTGCAGATCCTTATTCCCCCAATGAGTTTTAAAATTGGAACCAAGTTGGAAACCCACTCAAGATAGTCAATTGGCCGAATGAATCCAACATCAAGTATTTTTTGTAGTTCTAACTTGACAAAAAATGTTATCTGAAAATGCATCTTGCATAGCTTCTGTTTGAATGACTTAGCATCTAAATTCACTTTGAGATTATGTACTTCCAAGGATGTATCTAAACCTAACATATCAGCATAAGACTATGCAAAACAAATATTCCTTTCTCTGAGAAACTTTTCCATATTTTTTCTCTTAATCATCTAACGATGAAGCATGAAATTTTATTTGAGGAGATTCTTCTTTTCCTATATTGACTGGATTGGATGGATCTACTAGAACTAATATCTTTTATTACTCTATATGAGGGATATTGAATCCTAAAGTGCCTCAAATAGGTTTTCAACCTCAAATACGTCCTTTCGTTTTACTATTTTATGGTCAGAAAGTGCCACGTTGTGGTTTCCAGTTAAGGATCATGTAGTGATTTTCAAATTTTCTCTTTTGTGACTAGAATATTCAATTGTATCCCAAAAATAGACTCTTGTACCTAACTCAATATCAAAACCTACCTTATCATCTCCAAATATTTGATCTCTAGCTCCCATGAATTTGGAAATTACCTCATCATTTTTGAATGAATCAATAATTGGTGTGTTGTTGGTCTAAGTAAATTAATTTAGGATAGATAAGGATTATTTCTTTGTCTTTAGTTGGTAAGGAAAATTAAGTACTGGTGATCATGTAAATCCATGTGTCGTTAAATAAATATGTGATGTGCATTAGAGCATCATTGATATTTCCATACTCAGATGTATTTAACCAAGGGGAAGCTTTAACCTCTTCGATCAAAATATTGTTAACATGAGGGACCATATTTTTGGTCGAGGTACCACATTTTTGGTCGAGGTGTAACCAAGACCAATGTTATTTATGCATTTCTCAAGAATTATTGGCTCTCTCATCCCTTGGTTTAAGCCAAGGAAACCTATGCTAATGTAACCCATACTCTTCATGAGTTGAAATCCTTTGTTACTTGTGTCAACTGGTAGTGGGGCCTCTTATTTCTTATCTTGATAGATCCATTGTGATATATTCTCATCATATATGAATTCTATATTTAGGTCTCTCCACTTCTCAAATGTGTTTTGCTTGATTTTCGAAGTGACTTTCTCAATACAATGGGGTTCACCATGAGATTTTGGATTTGAACTCAATTCTCCTAGGAAAGAATTTCAGAGGTTGTATTCTCCACAACCATTATTCTTGGTTTGAATTTTGACATTAGGTAGTACTTTTTTTAGATTCATATGTAGAACTTTAAGTTGATGCTAGTATTTTTGGATCAGAATAAGAAGGTATAAGAACCTCATCATTCTTTGGAACTTGCAATAATTTGGAATATTTCTCTTCTAAGCCTCTAAAACAATAGAAAGTTTTTGGATCACCATGAATAGTAATATCCTTGTAATTATATGGGAACTTAATACATTGATGATAAGTTAAATCCACTTCTTGCATTGGATGAACAAGGAGAATATTAGATGGCAAGTCAAGACTCAAAACTTGACATGTTATTTTTTCTATTGTTGGTACTACTTGGATAGCTAAAATGATGGTACCTTTAAATCTCTCTCTTCATCATCATAACCTCTTATTGTCGCTCCTTTTCTTCTTTCTATGAATCCTTTTGAATATCCCAAGCATGTAGTTAATTAGAGTGGAAAAAATTTAAAACCTGCACCTTGTTGGAAACAAGCTACACTAAGAGGGGGGATGAATCAGTGTTGTGCAAAAATTAACTTCATTAACCTTAATCATCAAGCATTAATAACATTCAACCATAGTGCATAAACATGAAAATAAACTCAACACCATAACACCAAGGTTTTTATGTGGAAACCCTATTAGGGTAAAAACCACAATGGATGGACAATCCTCAATTGATCTTAGTATACTCAAATAAATATTACAAAATGAGGAATGCACTTGCATTTAGGCACACTGCCTAGAGCTCACTGCTCAAAGAGAAGGCACATTGCCTTACAAGGAAAAATAGTTTAAAACCATCTGAGAGTTTGAACCGAGAAAATTAGCATCTACAAATGCCTGATTACAGTTCTGGTTAGGTACAATAATAGATTTGTTGTCCTATAGACTAATTCTCCACTTTTGCTTTGTTCTACTCATACACACAACATAGATCTTCTATGCACAAGTGAAACTACACATTATCACTCTTTTTCTCTGCTCTTATTCATAATTTGCACCAATACATACTTCATACATCCATCAAAATGATACGGACAATCATATATATATTTGCAACAAAGGATTCAATTACACTTTGTTGGCTTCAATAGAACACAAGAAAATTACAACTTTCAGCTCAAATCATGATAGATATGCATTGTGTACCCTTAATAGTTGGCCACAACTTTTCTAGGACCCAAACAAAGACATAAAAACATAGAAATACTTGACCAATTAGTTCTCATACATTCGTGATTTAATGTATTCATGAAGTCGGCCCCAATACAAGAAAATTTGAGAATAGGTCAACCGAATCTTCTAACTTACACATGAATTGATACAAGCCATTGTGCTTCAGTAGTAACATTGATAATATACCAACGAAAATTCTCTAGGATGCGCAATACAAAATAATAACATGAAATATTCATACAAATTGATGAACATTGTGTTACAGGATACTCTGTTCTTCCTTGACAATCTTCAATCTTCTTGTTGGTATGATCGAATGATAGTGTGTGGATCTGATCATCAAATAAGTTTGCCATCAATGACAACACCAAGTGATACTAGCAGTGTCTCTTGCAACAATCTCCCCCTTTGGCATTGATGGCAACACTTAGTGAAAAATTACTAAGTGTCGGACAATACCAAGATAGACTACACTACTACCCAAAAATTCAAAATACAATTCTCCCCTTGAGATAATTGAACATTTATCACTCCCCTCTTCTCCCCCTTTGACATCATTGGCAAAGGTAGGGATCGCATACCAAAAATGGATCAATTAATCAAAACTACTATGCAAAAATGCTACTTTAACATACATAAGCTGAAAGATGTATGTAAAATCTTTCTTTAGCTGAATCAAATTTGCATCCCAAACTCTTTTGAGAATCTCTGGGATTATCATATGAACAAAGATCAAATAAGATTGTGTCTTCATGGAATCCAAGTTGGTTGGATTAGCAACTGCTATATATTCTTCTCCTTCCTTTAGAGCACTTGTTAATATGTCAAGTTTTGGACAAATTATGTTTTTGAGTACACAAGTCCTTGCAATAATTTTGTCATTCTCATGCTTTAGGCTTTCTATCTTACCAAGAAAGGACATCACTTCACTCTTTTTCTTTCCAATACCACCAACTAGAGGGTCAAATTCTTCAGATATGGTACTTAACTAGTTTTCCATATCTTTTACCTTTTTCTCATTTTCTTTAGTAAACTATGAAAAATACAAACATACTTTGTAGATCTTACCACCTTCTGATAAAGCATTCTACACATTCTTTACACATGTGGTTAAAAGGATTTTGTCCTGGACAATCATCTTTTTCAATCCATCAAACCTTTTAACATAAAATTCATTTTGCACTTTCACCATGGGTGACTTTTCTAGTGACTCAAAGTGAGTTCCAACTGAGTTGATAAGCCTTTTCAATTCACTGGAAGACGAGCTAGTTGGATTTTTCACATAGGATGGCATTATCTTCTTCAATACTCTGGATGCAAGATTTATTAGTTCACTATCTTCAATGTGTGACTTTAGTAGCTCTACTCTGGTCTTTTCTTGAGCAAACAAAGCTACTTTTATTTTTTGGATTGGGCTTAAAGTAGATAGGTCAATAGGACCTTCAATCAGTTCTAGATCTAGTTCTTCCTTTTGTTCAACCAGAAATTTATTTACTGCCTCAGTAGTGTCTCTTGCTTCAACTGGGATTGATTTTACAATATCTTTGTTCTCTTTATCTATTACTTCCACATTTGTAGGTTCTAATTTGCCTTCATTGATTTTCATTTCCTGACTGATACATTTTTCAGAAATTTCAACTTCCATAGGATTTTATGTGTTGTTTACCGGAGGAGGAATTTGAGTATCCTCAATCATGTCATAATTTGTCTTTTCATTTTTAGGATCACATACAATGTTTTTAAAAATTTATTCTCTGCTTCCCTTTTCAGACGAGAGGGAAATTCCTCAACATGTGTTTCCTCAGTAACAAAATCAATTCTATCACTTACCAAAATATTTCTCAGAATCTGCTTAGTCTCTTTTATGACTTTATCTGTTTGGCCAATCATGAGTTTGTTTGCCCTTGATTTTCTCTTGAATTCTCTATTGGCTCTTTCGGGAACTCCTTCATCTCATCCATTTTCATTACCAGATATATCTATGCTAAGATCATTTCTCTCATCTGTTCTTCTTCATTTATGGTGTTAACTCTGCTCATCTCCAATATGTCATCTAAACTTTTCGGTAGATTTCTCATTATTTCTATTAACACTTTATTAAAAATATTCATGTGCTTTATTGTTGCTTCTTCAAGAATTCTTTTATCAAATTCATCAAAAGAATCATACCATTCACAAAGTGGTTTGAGTTTTCCATCCTTAATCATGGCTTTTTCAACTACTTTTGTTGACATACCTCTTTTCTCAGTCTTTGCTTCTTCTTTACCTAGTTATCTCCACTGGAAGGCTTGTCTTTTATGATTTTTGTTGCTTTGGTGCCTTGGTGTCTAGTTTATTTTACTTCTTCATCAAAATCTATTTTCTCATCATCAAAAACAACCATATACACTCTTTTTCTCTTATCTTTCTTCCTCTTCCCATCTTTATTGGATCCCTTGGATGGGATTGATTATGTTGCAGGGACTGAATGGGATGTGGAGATTATATTTGTTCTAGCTTGGGTAGATGGTGTTTTCAGACTAGTTGGTTGACCTTTTGTTGCTTCCTTAGCTGCCTGCCTTACTTCTTCAGCTTCTTTCCTTTTTTGTCTAGCTTCTTTTAGTAATTGTGAAGATACTCCCATACTTTCTACAAGAACTTCTACTTCTTTTTTGACTCTTTTAGTGACTGCAAGTTTTCTAAGCTCATTGTGCACATGTATTTCCTTCGCTGCATATGTACTAAACCTTTCTTCTGTTCGATCCATTGGTTTTATCAGTATGTGTTGAGCGTACATATCCAAAACTTTCCCATCAACTTCATATCCCATAGGCATGATCTAGATTTTCTTTTGATCAATGGCCTCTATCATACATTGATCAATACTCACCATGAAGTAAATTGAGTCTTTGTATTTCTCTACAATAGAGGTGGGAGACCTTTCCCTTGCTTGCATCATAGTTTGAAAACCTTTGAAGTATCTCCAAATAGTTGCATTCCTTGATTTGATGTTTGCAACATTGTATAACATATCTCTAATCTGTTCAGCTACCGACTTGTCCTTTTTCCACTAAAATTTTCCAACTCCTAGAACTTCACCCGTGAAATAACATAACAAACACAAGAGAAGGGTACCATTTTTGAAATATTTTTTCTTATCCTTCTTAATATTTTCCAATTTTTTCATTAGTTTGCTTCTCAATAGTTCATGGAGATCATAATCTGTGTTTTTCTTCACCATTTGATAGGCAACATAAATTATTGTGCTAGATATAGAGTTGTCTCGGCTAGAATGATAAATTTTGTATCCAATGACCATAGATTCAAATTTCACATCTATATCGATAATTTTATCAATATTCATTACCCTTCTATCATATCTAGAGCCTGCAACATCAATGACCATTTGATTTTTCATATACTTTAGAATTGGTAGTCCACGGGAAGAATTTAGATAGATTACTACACTGATAGCTTCCTTTGTAATTTTGAACAGATAGTTAGCCACATAAATTCATCACGCACTTGGATCAAAACATAAATAACCCATTCTGACTCTTCAAACATGGAAAATTTAATCATTTGTGTGAATTTCTTTGTTTCTAGGATTTTATGTTTCATCTTTACACATGAATCTTCACTAATGGTGTGATTATTGTACAAATTCATTAGTTGAGAACTTCCTGGTTCTTCAATATTGGCATGGATATAAACCCTAATGTTATTTGTGTGTAATACTCCGTACAAAATGGATGAAAACGATCCTAGATGATTGGTCTCAAGGGATTTGTAAGGATGCCACTTAAATTTGGGACGAGTTCAATCTTTAACTTCAACTACCAAAGGAGTATTCATTTTTCCAAATCACAATCTTGCAAATTTTTTTGAAAAATACCTTTTTTCGTTGGATCACAATTTGAATGTTGAAACACTTTTGACACTTGAATCTTGCCTCAAATCACCAATGTCCGCCTATGAGCTCTCCAGACTTCTTTTCTTCCAAGTGCAAGGTGCAAAGTGAAGTGTAGAAATGACCTTTTATCATTTACACAACTAACCCTTTTGTCGCAATAAATGATTTAACCCTAATACATCTAGTCATTTTGTATTTGTACATCATGACGGATAAAACATCTATGGACCTCCAATATGGCATATTATTTCCTACAGTAAGTTCAAACAACATTTGTTGATTTTTTATGCATCTACTGTACACATCCACATCTGTTGTCACTTTTTGGTTAGGATTTTATATGATTTTCTTGACAGCTCCCCCTAGGCCAAACGCATGAGACTAATTCCTGGGAGAATTACCAGAAGTAGGTTCTGGTGATGGCACTATTTCTTCAATAGAGGGTTCTTTCTTTACCCATTTCTTGTGCATTTTTTTCTTGACCACATCTATAGTGACTTTTATTTTTCCTTTGATATCCTTCTGCATGTTTTTCCTTTGTTTTAAGGGACCTTTTTTGTTCCAGCAATGTGTTACAATATGACCAATTTTTTTGGAGTTGTAGCACACAACATTTCTCTTTCCAAACCAGTTGTTCCACTGATTTCCTCTTGATCTTCACTAGTTAGTAGTATGGCCAAGTCTATTGCATGTGTAGCATCTGATTTTTCTATAAAAATTGATTCATCATACTTCTACATTCACATGACTTATGACCAATCTTATGACAATTAAAACACTGAGCTGAGAATGATGGACCACTTTGATTCATTCTACTTCAGCATTGAGCAGACATGTGTCAAAATTTATTACAAATAAAACAATATCCATTCAATCACTGAGCATTAGGTTTCCTTTCCAGATACCTTCCATATTTGTTCATTTGGTTGAACCCTATCTAGATCTTCTTTGCTTAGATCTGGAACTTTCTCCTTTTTCATATCTAAGACCTTGCTAGTCACCATGAGTCCTTTGACTGCTAATTAGTTCATCAAGCATGGTAGAACTAGCTTTTAACTTCTGTTTATACTCATTAGTAGCAACAAGTTCATTTCTGAGATTATCCATCTTCTTTTCAAGTACCTCTTCACAATTTTTAGATTGTTCCAAATCATTATCCAATCAGCTGCATAATTCAGATTTTTCCTTCAGGGACTGTGTTAGGTTCTCTTCATTTTTCTTTATGTCTTCAATCTCCTTGGTCATCTTCATCATGATAGATTCCATATCATGCTTTAGAACTGTATTATCTCTAGTAATCTTTTCACATTCTTTTCTATTTTCTTTCAAGGCTTAACTAATTTGTTCTTCTTCAATGCTCTTACTGTCACTCTGATTAATCTGATTACATAGTTCCTTTCTCTTCTCTCTAGAAATTGATTTTATCTTTCAGAGACTCAATGAATTTCTCAGCATCTGAGATATTTTCTTGCAATTTTTGAACTTCAGCCTTTGACTGATCAAGATCATCCAGGGCCACCAAAATTTATTGTTGAAGACTACTTGAATCTATTAAAACACCTTTCAAGATCTCTATAAGTAGTTAGACTTCTTTTAGAGGAATTAGCTCTAATACCAATTGTTGGAAACAAGCTACACTGAGACGGGGGGTGAATTAGTGTTGTGCAAAAATTAACTTCATTAACCTTTATCATCAAGCATTAGTAACATTCAACCATAGTGCATAAACATGAAAATAAACACAACACCATAACACCAAGACTTTTAGGTGGAAACCCTATTAGGGGAAAAACCATGGTGGATGGCCAATCCACAATTAATCTAAGTATACTCAAATGAATATTACAAAATGGGGAATGCACTTGAATTTAGGTGCACTTCCTAGAGCTCACTGCTCAAAGGGAAGGCTCACTACCTTACAAGGAAAATCATATTAAAATCATCTAAGATTTGAACTGAGAAAATTAGCATCTACAAATTCCTAATTACAGTTCCGATTAGGTAGAATAATAAATTTTATGTCCTATAGACAGATTTTGCACTTCTACTTTGTTCTGCTCATACACACAACACAGATCTTCTATGTGCAAGTTAAACCATGCATTATCCTTCTTGTTCTCTGCTCTTATTCATAATTCAGACCAATACACACTTCATACATCCATCAAAATGATATAGACGGTCATATATATATATATATATATATATCTGCAACATAGGATTCAATTACACTTTGTCGGCTTCAATAGAACACAAGAAAATTACAAATTTTGGCTCAAATCATGAGAGATATGCAATTCCTACCCTTAATAGTCGACCACAACTTGTCTAGGACCCAAACAAAGATATAAAAACATAGAAATACTTTAGAAATTAATTCTCATATATCCACAACTTAATGTATTCATGAAGTCGGACCCAATACAAGAAAAACAAAGAATAGGTCAACCAAATCTTCTAACTTCCTCATGAATTGATATGACTCACTGTGCTTCAGTAGTAACATAGATAATATACCAAAAAACATTCCCTAGGATGCACAATACAAAATAATAAAATGAAATATTCATACAGATCGATGAACACTGTGTTACCGGATACTTTGTTCTTCCTTGACAATCTTCAGTCTTCCTATCGGTATGATCAAATGATAGTGTGCGGATATGATAATCGATTAAGTTTTTCATCAATGACAACACCAAGTGATACTAGTAGTGTCTCTTTCCAACACAACCCTATCTATTAAGACTCTTTTCACCTTGTTCTTATGCACCAATACCTCAAGATGTAGTACATGATTGTGAAATGATTGGGATGGAAGTTCATTCTCTATAAATAAAAGATGGTGAGTGGATGAGATGTGCCCTACCATGGCTTAAAAATTTTCAATACCAATTTCATTAGGCATAGATGATGAAGATAAGGCTTTCTCTAGAATTTCCTTATGGGCTGGTGAAATTTTCAAAATCTCTAGAATAGATATTTGGGTTGGTATCTTCTTGAGTTGATCGAGAATACTATAATATATGACACTATCTTTAGGTGGCGCTCTTGATTGTAAAGGATCCCCTTGTATGGTTACCTTTCCCCATCATGAGGTGACTCCACAATCTCTATTTCTTCCTTGGATAGTAACGGTGGATACTTGATTATCAAATGAATATGTTTTTCCTATGACATTGTCATAGGTATGGCTGATTGGGTTATATACCTTCCCTTTTCCTTTTCCTCCATCATTTCCTTGTCCATGGTCTGGAATTGGATTCTTTTATATTCCAAGGTCATTGTTTCCTAAAGTTCCTAATCTTTGATTGATATTTATATCACCATATTATATAAGATCTTGAATGAAATTTTTCAAGTTCATATAGTTGGATATTTTGTAACCTTTGATACAATGGTTTTCACAAAAATCAATGTCTTTGTTGGTATGTGCAGGATCATGATGGGCCAAAAAGTGGTGATATGTAAGTGATATGATGGCCCATGTGGCTGACGACATTTTATTTACCCAAAATTTATGAAACGAAAAGGGTTTTTAAAGGAGATTCTTAGCTTTCCACCAGTATAAATTATCTTTTAATTTTAATTTAATAAATAAATATTATTCATTTTTTATTTGAATTGCGACTAAAGTCCTCATTGATAGGCTGACTGAAAAACATCTATAGCTTTCAAACGGTATCAATTTTTTTGAATCTAAAACATGTGTCATATTCTATGCTTCGCATACTATAGGATTAAAAAAATAAAATTTAATTTCATGAAGTTTTGACCAAGTTAAGGTGGCCAGACATATGAGTTTTTATATTTTTTAAAAGTTCTAATAAAAAATTCATAATTAATTATTTACTTGGAAAAATTACAAAAATATATGCATCACATTGAGACATGAGTCCTCTACTTATATCTAAAATATTATAAAAAAATATTATCATTTTATTGTGGTTAGGGTGGTCAGACAGACACCTACTTCTTATTTTTTCCCTGAAATTTAAGTACTACTGCATTGCAATCTCAAATTTTCAACAAATAGATTTTTTATTTCTTGAAATAAACCTAGTATTTTATAAAATACATTCAATTTGCTACAAATTCTATTCTTACATATTTTTGAAATAATATAGATAACTTATTAAAAAATTTATGAAATTTTTCCTAACTCTAATTTTCCGAATTTTCATCGCCTTTTAAGGGCTTGTTTTTTCCATGATGATCCTACACATACCCTTGTTACATGGAGGTTTCACTTAAATTTTGGGATATTGATGAAAATCAATAATTTTGATAAGATTAATTTAAATTAATTTATGCAAGATGATCTCAATAGGTTCTCCCAAAGGAGTGTTTTTTCGTCTTGGAGGATAATTGTTTGATCTTGGTTGCCCTTGTTGACCTTGTTGATTATTGATAGTTTACAAAAAAAAAAAAAAAAATTCTTGTTGGAATGTAGGTTTAGGAGGAGAATTGATGATCACCTTTGCATCCACAACACCATCATTAGTAATGTTCTTATTTTTTACCCAAAATCAGGGTTTTTCACTATTACAAGATGATGGTTTATAATTGGATATGTGAATGGCTCCTTTTGGAACTAGAGCTCTTTCGATTGTAATCTCCTTAGAGATTAATTCTTCTTTAATGTAGAGACACATTGCATATTTAATTGAAAAGCCAAATCAGTACCTAGATTCCTAGCAAGTATTTCGACTTGTTTTTCTAGTATAGGCCATTTGCACTTGCTAGCTTTGTGTCTCCATCATTACAAAAAGGTAGAAAAGGGTCCTCCTTTATTTTGTTTGAGTGTGTGAATATCCTCCAATGTTATGTCGGCATCAATGTTATAAGAGAAATGTGCGACAAATTATTCTATGATCTCTTGAAATGTCCTAATTCCTCGAGGGAGTTGTGAAAACCATTCCATTGCTAATCCACCCAAGATCCTTGGGAATAGTCTCATAAGATATGAATCATTGTAGTAGACTTACATACAAGAAATAAAAATCTTTGATATGCTCCTTAGGATTTCCTCTTCCCTTATATTTTTCAAACTTTGGAATCTCAAAGTTTGGAGGAAAAGGTTTCATCATCATGCTTCTATCAAATGGATAGGGGCATAAGTCTTGGACTACATATGATTCCAAAACCTTTATTGTTTGAATATTGTATCTTTTGGGTCAATGTTTATATTTTTCATGAAATTTCCATGTTTGTGTTGACCATTGGTAGAACATATGTATGATCTTGATATGGGGGTGTATTTTATGAGTGATATTGTGAATTTGAAGGAGATGTTGGAGGTATATTATATGCTCCAGCATATTGGTATCGTGGTGTGGCGTTTCCTTGAGATTAAATATATTTTTGACCTTGGGGGTTATATTTTTGACCTTGAGGATTAACATATTGTTGGACTTGAGGACCATATTGTAAATTTTGTTGTTGAGAAAGCAATTGTTGTCGAGTATACATTTTTTGGGTGATGAGCCCAGTTTTTGGCATATTTTAGACTATGTTTTTAAACATCTTTCTACCTTTTTATTATGTTGAGAAAGACATTTAGTGGTAATTATGGGAGTAATAGATAGACCTTATGCTTAATACAACAAGTTTATTATGATAGGTCTTTCCATGATTATTGCTTAAATGTTTTATTAGTTTGATAGAAGATGTATGCCTTGTAACTTTTTTTGATGACATGCCTTTCCTGCAACCATTACTGTTAACCTTCCTGTAGCCATATCCGAAATATTGTTTTCTCTAAACTAATGCCTAATAAATGTATGAATGGAATGATGGATCGTCTTAATGAGTTGAATGTGTTGAGCTAACCTTTTGTCACAAGAGTAGTTGTTTGTTATTTGTAGGTACCAAGTCTTAAGGAGAAGATTCAGTTTCCACTAGATCATTGAAGGACTGATTCAATGAAGAAATAGAAAAGAATGAGGAGACAACTTCAAGTCGTCCACTATGCAAGGAAAGTGTTCCAGGAATCCAATTGAGGCATCTTGTTGGCACATAAATCTAGGACAGTGGTGCTTTAAATATTCAAAATTGATTTGACTCAGTTCTTCCTTTTTGTATCCACTTCTTCATTTAGTTGGTCATGATGTAATAAAGACTTCCCATTTTATGAGGGAAATGTTAGATAGTCATTAGATTCAATTTTTAATAAATAGCCCATTCTCCTTCAGAGAAAGGGTTGGAAGATTGTTGTTGTAATAAGCTTTATTTTTTCATAAATACAATTGCAAGATTCTGAGCCATGTACTTGTTAGTTTCAACTCAATAAAAGCGTTCATGGAATTTACAATCTAATTTTTTGTGTATCTTTGACACTACCTAAGGTGGCCCACTTAGGGAGCTATCCATATTTTCATTTCTGAAAATTAGAATAGCTGCACTTCTTTTCATAGAACTTCAGTGTGATTGTTCCTACAGCTGACAGAATTACAGAGTTGTCAATTGTTCCTACAGCCATTAGGGACAGAGTATTTTCTATCTTTAGAACTGAATTTATTTTTCATTCTAAGAAATTTTAGTCAATTAGAGTTTGTTTCTAGTAATTCCAATTCTAGCATAACATTTTTAGAAGATAATACATGTCTGAAATAGGTGGTTAATGCATATACTTTGCAGACCCATTTCAATTCTAACGTCCCTGGGTTGATAATCAAATGATGTCCTTTAGTAGATTATGATTGTCGGTTGTGATGTTCAATCCCTGAGTAGAGGAATTTATGTTCCTAGTTATTAAGCTAGTTAAAGGACACTACATTTTTGGCATCGTTGTCGGGGATGGTGTCAAACTAAAGACCTGTTGTAGGCATGCTGATAGAGAGTTTAGATTTTATTCCAAGTATTTAGTTTTAGAATTCAACATTCCAACATTTTTCATAGTTTAGATTCAATTTTTATTGTATGATTAGAAGAAGAGACCAATTTGGAAGATTCCTTCCTAGAAGAATAGGTACCCAAGAAGTTGACCCAGAGCTTTTCCAAGAAGAACCATATCTAGATGTTGGCTAGGACCTAATCACCTCATCTTCTTCCTCAGAATTAAGCTTGAACCTATTTGATGAGCCAAATGACCTTAATCCACTCATTGAGCATCTGAATAATCTGCAAACTTCCAACAATGAAGACCCACATAATAATACGCTAGCCCTTGTAGTTTATCAACCAGGATGACAAGACCTACTTTTCCATTTCCAATTCCTGACCTACATGACAATAATAATCTCAAGAATATCCTTGCTTCATTACTCCCAAAGTTTTATGGGCTTATTACAGAAGATCCTCATACCTTCTTGTTTGATTTTGACATCCTTTGTAGGATTTATGACTACACAACTAATGCACATAAGTTGAAGCTATTTCCCTCTACCCTAAAGGAGTTAGCCTTGAGATGGTTCATGGGATTGGGTAGCAATGCAGTCACCTCTTGGGATGAAATGAAGGACCTATTCTTGGAAAAATATAAAGAGTACTATAGGGGGAATGATATGAGAGGAGATGACATCTTCAAGATGTCATGGAAAGAGGATGAAACCTTGGAAGACTATATGTTAAGGTTCTTGTTCAGTGTGCAGAAAAACATTCAGCGCCAACTGAATGAGGAGTCTAAAAAACTTATCTTCCTAAGAGGAGTTAATGATACTTGCATGGAGGCACTAGACCTCATGGCCGAAGGAGATATCACCCAAAGCAATTGGGCTGATATCAAGAAGATTTGTCTTAAATGTTCCAGAGAAACTGTGAAGAAAGGCAGAGGGTTCAAATCCTCTATTGCAAAAGGAAATGGCTCAGGAGTGTCCAAGGGGGAGATTTCTAATCTCTTGTCTGACTTCAAGAAATAAATTATCAATTATGTTGTTACTCAGCTAGACACTATGTAGGCTAGAAGGAAGAAAGATGAAGCTGAGGAAAATGTTGTTGAATATTTCCCTCACTGCAAATAAAGGAAAAGGGATTGCAGATGCAAGGCAGTGGCTAATTTGGAGGTGCAGAATCTTCCCACTGAATTCAAAAATAATAGAAGGAGATGAAGAAGTGTTCTTTGTTGCTTAGTATAGGCCTTGGGCCCCAAGACAAGGTATGCCTGAAGATCCCTTGCAAAATTTTGGTTCATATAATAACCAGTGGTAGAACCAGTACCCTCCAAACTATGGCCCATATTCCCAACCTCAATGGAATAATCCTTGGCCAAATTCTCAGCAGAACCGATGGCAGCCCCCACAAGGGAATTGGCAATCACCATAGCAAAATCAGTGGCAACCTCCATAGGGAAATTGGAATTCGTCCAACCAGTGGAGGGGAGACCAGCAATGGTCAAATCAACCCACTAGTTTCCTTCAACAACCCCAACAGTAGTCACTCATGCCAGGTCTTGCAGCCAATCAAGGCCAAAATCCTAAGCCAACCCAACTACCTGCTCAAGCAACACCTAATCCAAATAACCAGCCTCAACAACAACATCAAGTTTATTTCACTGATCCCAATCAGCAGCCTGCTTATGCTCTCAACTTGAATAATATTAACTTATGGTCAGGAACATTGTTACCTACACCATCTCCTCCCATAATCTCAGAATTTCTATTTGAGGAGAATGAGCAAGAAGATACAAATGACCTAGTTCCAACCAATGAGCCTATGCAAAATCCATCATTGCCTAAAGTGTCCAATAAACCCTCACCTCCTTTTCCACAAAGGTTGGAGGGTGAAGTTGTTCAAAATCAAGAAGATCCTACCTTTGACATTCTTGAACAACTAAAGCACATATGTGTGAAAATTCCCTTGTTCCAAGCAATCAAAGAAGTACCTATCTATAGCAAGGCTATTAAAGAAGCATGTTTGAAGAAGTCGGGTAGGAAAAATAAATACCCTCAAATTGTCCATGTCTTAGGTCAACTTTCTAATTTGATGCTAGGGAAACTTACCATCCCAAAATATTCAGACCCTAGCAATCCTGTTGTGGAAATCATTATTAATGGGGTTCAAATTAAAAATGCTTTAGTAGATCTTGGAGCAGCCATCAATGTCATGACTAAGGACCTTGTAGTAAATCAAAGTATTTCAGACCTAAGGGCTTCACCTAAAGTACTGCAGCTTGCAGATAGTTCAACTATCAAGCCTGATGGAGTAGTTGAAGATCTGGTAGTCACCCTAGATTCATGGGAATATCCTGCTGATTTTATGGTTTTGTCTCCAAAAGCATCACTAGGAGGATATCTTGTAATCCTAGGAAGACCTTGGCTAGCCATTTGTGATGCTTACATAGGATTTAGGTCTGGTAACATGACTATCATGGATTGATATAACACCAAGAAGCTCACCATTTATGCTCCAGCCTAGCCTCAACTTGAGTCTGGACAGGTAGTTTGGCCAGATTTAGGAGAAGATGTGGAAGAAATGAATTCTATGTCAAACCTCATGATGATTAGTAGAGAGCCTTTTATTGAAAAACAAGAAGATGAAGAAATATTATCTAATATCCTATAGAACAATTACGACATTAAGTACCCCCTTTGTGAAAAAGTTCCATGTTCCTTGTAGACAATTCTTCCTCCACCCACTTCAACTCATTATCCTACAACAACTGAATGTTTACACACCTTATTGCCCCATGAGGTAGAAATTCCTTTTATGCCAGAAGTATCTACACTTGAATTAACCTCACAGGTGGAAGTAGTTGCAGGAAAAACATTGAATATTAATAGTAAACTTACCAACGAACAACAAGAGTCACTTCTCCAGATGCTTACTATGCACAAGACATCTTTTTCCTGGGATTATAGTAATATGAAGGGGCTAGATCCAAAACTATGTACACGTAGAATTTTCATCAACAGTGAGTTTAAACCTGTTAGACAGCCCCAAAGAAGAATCAACCCAGCCTTGAGAGAAATTTTTAAGGAGGAATTGCAGAAGATGTTGAATGCTAGCTTTATCTACCCAATCTTAGATATCCAGTGGTTTTCTCCATTGGTTATTATTCCAAATAAAGGAGGAAAATAGAGAGTGTGTTTGGATTATAGGGAGCTCAACTCAGCAACAAAGAAAGATTACTTCCCTCTTCCCTTTATTGATCAAGTTTTGGATAACTTGTCAGGGAAAAAGTATTTCTCCTTCCTTGATGGTTTCAGTGGATATAATCAGATAAAGACTGCTCCAGAAGACTAGGAAAAGACTATTTTCACATGCCCCTGGGGAAAATTTTCCTATTCATTCTTGCCTTTCGGTCTTTGTAATGCACCTACAACTTTCCAAAGAGTTGTGATTAGTATTTTCTCAAATATTTCATATGATTGCATGGAAATATACATGGGTGACTTTATTTTTTATGGTGCAACATTTGAGGAAGCTCAAGACCATTTGAAAAATGTGCTACAGATGTGTGAAGATCATAATTTGTCACTCAATAGTCAGAAGTGCTTCATGATTATGCAAGAAGGGATAGTGCTAGGTCACTACATTTATGTTGTAGGAATATAGGTAGATCCTTCTAAAATTGAAGTCATTTATAAGCTACCCTTCCCTACCAAGAAAAAAGAACTCATAAGCTTTTTGGGACATGTTGGATACTATAGAATATTTATTAAATATTCAGTCAAACAGCAAGGCCCCTATACAATTTGCTAAAGAAGGATGCAAATTTTTCCTGGACAACAGAATGTGAAAAATAATTCCTTGACCTGAAGATTGCCCTTACACAAGCACCTATTTTGAAAGGACCTGATTGGTCACTTCCATTCCATATTCATAAAAATGCATCAGATTATTCTATTGGTGTTCTCCTAGGATAGAAGGGTGGTTCAACTGAGCATGCACTTTATTATATCAACAAGAACTTACAAGGAGTTGAACTCAACTACACTGTTATAGAAAAATAAATTTTAGCAATCATCTATGCCCTCAACAATTTCACGCATTATATCATAGGCTATGAAATATTTGTCCATACTGATCATGCAGCAATCAGGTATCTCATGAACAAAACCTCAATTACAGGGAGACTTGCTAGGTCATTGTTGCTGATGAAAGAATTTGACATTACAATTATGGACAAGCCAGGTAAAGCCAGTGTGGTTGTTGATTTACTATCTAGAATTCAAAGGCAAGATGATTCTGCACTCATAGAGGATTCCTTCCCTGATGAACATTTTTTTTCCATCAAAGTCATTCATCCATGGTATGCAGATATAGAAAATTTTCTCACTGCAGGAAGAACTCCTCCTCACCTCTCACCTAAGGAAAAAAGATTGTTAGTAGATAAAAGCTTTAACTTCTATTGGATTGTAGATTGCATGTTTTACACAAGACCAGATCAAGTAATGAGAAGATGTGTGCAAGAGGAAGACACTCATGACATACTACATGCAAGCCATGATGAACCTTACAGAGGACATTTTGCTGCTAAGAGAACAACCATGAAAATCTTAAATACTAGATATTATTGGCCAACATTGCATAGAGATGCAGCCAAGTATACCAGGAGGTGTGATAGATGTTAAAGGATGGGGAGGCCAAAAAGATCAGATGAAATGCCTATATTTCCACAAGTTATTGTTATGCCCTTTGATAAATGGGGATTGGAATTTGTAGGACCAATTGACCCGCCTTCAAATGGTAAGTCTTACATTCTTGTATGCACAGATTATGTAACAAAATGGGTAGAGGCTAGACCTATGAAGCATGCTAGAGATAATAAAGTAGAAGAGTTCCTCTATGAAGAAATCTTCACTCAATTTGGTGTTCCTAGAGAAATAGTGACAGACCAAGGAGCATAGTTTACTTCTACTCTTATTACAGAATTAGTAAATGAATACAACATAAGACATAGGAAGTCAACTCCTTATCATCCTCAGGCTAATGGCCAAGTAGAAATCATTAACAGAGATATAGACTCTATTCTAACAAAAACAATGGATCTACATAGAAAGGATTGGGCTGCAAGGTTACCTAAAGCTATATGGGCCTATAGAACTACATGGAAGACTACAATAGGTTTTACACCATTTGAAATGGTATATGGTAAGAAATTTGTGATGCCAATAGATTTTGAACACAAAACTCTCAGAATAGCTTTGGAAATGAATATGGAGTTAACAACTGCATAGAGGAAAAGAGTCATGCAACTCAATGCCTTAGATGAGCTAAGGAAGAGTGCCTTCCAGCATATTGAAATAATACATAATCAATGAATCAGATGGCATGATAAGTACATCAAGGAGAAGAAATTCAAAGCAAGAGATTGGGCTCTACTCTATGATTCAAGATACAAGGACAGTCAAGGGAAATTGCAGACTAGATGGTTAGGGCCATACGAAATAGCAGAGGTATTTGACAATGGTTTAGTACACCTGAAAACAATTGATGATGTCAGGTTAAAATTATTGGTCAATGGGCATCGACTAAAGCTTTACTTAAAGCCCATTGACAAGGAAGAGTTTCTGAGATTGTTTTGAATTGAGCAAGAAACTATTGATCCTGGAGTTGAAGGAATTGAGTCTTGACTCGATTCCCTAGGCCATGCATGAAAATGCATAAAAATATCATAATAAAGGGGCCATCCTCGTGGATCCCCATTCCATTCAATCATTTCATTCACAATTCATACAATTTCTTCTTCTACCTCATTGACCTGTCACACATCACCACATCCATGTTTCTCAAGATCACCTTTTGCAATCAGGAAGATAGGTCACATCAGAAAATTACGATGAATCACTCCAGGTAAGCTCCACTTCACTCAAATATTGATTATTTATTTAATTTATTATGTTTAATTAAGTATTAATTAAGACAAACAGATTTCCTATATGGCTGCAATATCCTTCAGCCTTTTCCACATGTTTGAACACTTTTTCCAATTCATAACTGTTAGCCACGTTGTTATTTTCCGCCACCATGAAGCCTAGTCACATCAAATTTTACTGTCCTTTTGGCTTAAGCTCCGAATTTTTGAAAATTTGCAATAAATAAATAAACCCCCATTACTTCCTACAATAATGACCAGGCATGTCTTTACCTCCTCTATGTTAATCTTTTTATGTCTAAAACTTGAGTTAAGATGTTTGAAATTCTTCCTTCTGTTTTCTGCATCTTTTGAAAGAAGTTCAAAAGTTTTGGTTGAGGGGAGAGTAGAGAAGTTGGTTTGAGTTGCAGGAAGTCAAATTTGGGAAGGAAATTAAAATAACCAGGTTGAATTATCACCTAAAGATTTAAGTTGCAAAGACAAGTGTGAAATAGGAGGCCAGCCCATTAGGCATGAGCCAACAAACCACAATGTCTTGTTGCAGGATGTGCAACATTTTCTGCCATTCAGACAATATGGGTGGCTCAACTATTTTCTCAAACTTGAAATTTTTGATGAAGGCATTGCTGAAGAATTCACAAGGACATTTTATAATGGAAAAGCTAAGGTCAAGGGAATAAAAATCAATCCCTCAGTGGACAGAATTGTGGAGGTAATAGGGTTACCGCAAGCTGGTGAACTATTTCCTCGTGCAAGGGATGCATAGATCGTTAGGGAAGATTTTACTTAGTCTGGTGATCCTCCTCTACATGTGGATAAACAAGGAACCCAACAGATGAGTTTTCCATAGGATTGGATTCCACGGGTAGGTTATATAATTAAGTACCTGACATGTGAAGGTCGGTTTTTTGTTTTGCATTATCATCATTTTAAGCTATCATCTCATTTGTGTCATGGTTTATTAATGAACATACCAGATTTCATGTATAATCTACTCTCCAATAGTGTTGTCGAGTTTAAGAAGGGAACAATTAACTCTGTCTCCCACCATTGCCTCATAAAGTTCCTTGTCAAAAAATCTGTCAAGGATGTGTCACCAATGACTTGGGAGAAGTTTGTTGTTGCTTTTAATCCAAGGGTTCAAAATGTCGGACCCAAGAGTCAACCTCACGCTTTAAACAAAGAACCTCTCAGTTAAAGCCTGAGGCCTCTACCGCCACATCACCTATTCCTAAAACATTTGACTCGCCTATTCTTGAAACATCTGACTCGCAAGATGAGGTCCCTCTTTCTGAAAGGTTTCCCAAAAGGCCAGTGCAAACCCCTATTTTAAACCCTGAGACTTCCTCTAAGAATGAAAAGGGAAACTCACCTATGGTAACACCCCAACAAAGGACCCCTTCACCTACTCCTAAATCTGTCAAGAGAAAGAAAACAAGGGAATCACCTAATCCTGTAGCTAAGAATCCAAATAAACATAAGGCAATCCCCACTCCCTTATGGAGAAGCTCTGAGATTTAGAACCGGGTAGCACAGCATTCACTCAAAACCTCTCAAGCCACACCATCACCCTCAAACCCTTCTAGTCCTCCACTTGAGGAGGAGGAACCTTTTTTGATGAGACTGAGAATATTTCCGAAGGGGCTGGCCTTGATGAGCTAGTGGTTGTTGTAATACAAATGTAAGGGGGGTTATCAAAGAAATTGTAGGAAGAAGTGGTATGTATTGGGGAGGAAGGAAAGACAATTGCAATTCAATCAGAAAAGGGAAGTGAAAACAATGAAATGATAGATGAATCACCTATTCTTTAGGAAAATACACTGGAGCATCATGTGTCAAGGGAAGAAAAAGAGAACTGGCACTTGGATGATGAAATAGAACACGAAGTCCCTGGGCAATCAAATGCCACAGAAATAATTGAGGCAACAAAGAAAGAAAATGTTGATGCACCTAAGGAAATTCAAAGGCCACTTGCAGTGAATCACAACCATAAGCCCCCTCTCCATGTTACAAATTTTGTTGTAGGAATGTCATGTTACACAGAACTTCAAAATCAACGTACTACCTATGAACTAGAAATTGAGAGATTGAAGAGAGTAATCCAGAACAAGGATATAGAAATTGCTAATCTAACAGACACTCTCAATTAGGTAGTCCAACTTCTCCCATAGATAGTGCAGTGTAGATCTCCCTCACCTATTTATGTGATGTACTTTATGGATTTATATTTGAACTTTCAATTGATAAGGATCTTGCAAGGTAAGAGCTCTTTCTTGAACACTCCCAAGGAATTTTATGATGTGTGCAGGGACTCACCGCAGCATGTCAGATACATTTTGTGTGAGTTTTATTTACATAGTTTGGTTGTACCTCATGATAAAGAATAAAATCCTCTATGTTATGTAGGAGACATACACATCAGTGCTCTGATCTCCTAGATCAGGAATGAAATGAGCAGGGGAGAACAGTTTGACAATTACAAACATGATGAGGTTAACATGCCATTGACAGTGAGAAATGAATCTAAGAGGGGGATGGGTATTTATTTTGATTGGAAGATGTTGTGGGCAGATGAAAGAGCTAGGCCGTTAATTAAGCCATTAAGACAAGAAGTGTTTACTCAGTACTCCTATATTGCAAATGATGACCTTGATGCTGCTATATAGCATAGTCGAACAAGATGGGAGCACTTACCATTGCAACCAAGAAGAGAAGAGCCGCATACTCCAAACAACCTATATGTAGCTACTCAAAGCACAAAGAGGTATATGAGAAATGCCAAAACAAAGAAAGAGAATCGGTTGCCATTAGTCATGCAGCCACCCATTCTCTTATGGCCACTACTGGCCATGCAAGGGGAAAACAACACCTACAGTAGGAACTCAGAAGATAACAGGTGGCAGCGATTGAAATCTATGCGAGCTCACTTTTGAATTTTTCAACATGGTGAATGTGGAAAGCAGCAAGATGTTTCTTTAAGAGATTTTTCTTGAAGGAATAATTCTAGGCTTGCTGAAGGAACCAGCAAGTAGTCGATTGAGGGGAATGATGAGCCCAATTTTTGGCATATTTTAGATAATGTTTTTAAACATCTTTCTACCTTTTTACTATGTTGAGAAAGACATTTAGTGGTAATTATGGGAGTAATACATAGACCTTATACTTAATACAACAAGTTTATTATGATAAGTATTTCCATGATTATTGCTTAAATGTTTTATTACTCTGATAGAAGATCTATGCCTTGTGACTTTTTGTGATGACATTCCTTTTTTGCAGCCATTATTGTTAACCTTCCTGTAGCCATATCTGAAATATTTTTTTCTCTAAACTAATGCATAATAAATGTATGAAATAAATGATGGATCATCTTAATGATTTGAATGTGTTGAGATGACCTTCTTCCACAGGAGTAGCTGCTAGTTATTTGCAAGTACCAAGTCTTAAGGAGAAGATTCAGTTTCCCCTAGATCGCTGAAGGACTGATTCAATGGATTGATTCAGTAGCAAAGAATGAGGAGACAACTTCAAGTCATCCACCATGCAAGGAAAGCGTTCCAGGAATCTAGCAGAGGCATCTTGATGGCACATAAATCTAGGATAGTGGTGCTTTAAATCTTCAAAACTGATTTGACTCAGTTCTTCCTTTTTGTATCCACTTCTTCATTTAGTTGGTCATGATGTAATAAAGACTTCCCATTTTATGAGGGAAACATTAGATAGTCGTTAGATTTAGTTTTTAATAAATAGCCCATTCTCCTTCAGAGAAAGGGTTGGAAGATTGTTGTTGTAATAAGCTTTAGTTTTTCATAAATACAGTTGCAAGATTGTGAGCCATGTACTTGTTAGTTTCAACTCAATAAAAGCATTCATGGAATTTACAGTCTAATTTTTTGTGTATCTTTGACACTACCTAAGGTGGCCCACTTAGGGAGCTATCCATCTTTTCATTTCTGCAAATTAGAATAGTTGCACTTCCTTTCATAGAACTTCAGTGTGACTGTTCCTATAGCTAACAGAATTATAGAGTTGTCAATTGTTTCTGCAGCCATTAGGGACAGAGTAGTTTCTGTCTTTAGAACTAAATTTAGTTTCCATTCTAAGTAGGTTTAGTCAATTAGAGTTTGTTTCCAATAATTCCAATTCTAGCATAGCATTTTTAGAAGATAATACATGTCTAAAATAGGTGGTTAGTGCATATACTTTGTAGACCCATTTCAAGTCTAATGTCCCTAGGTTGACAATCAAATGATGTCCTTTAGTACATTATGACTGTCTGTTGTGAAGTTCAATCCCTGAGTAGGGAAATTTATGTTCCTAGTTATTAAGCTAGTTAAAGGACACTACATTGGGCTTATGCTTGTTTTTGAGATTGTAATTGGTCATGAGGAAAACCTTGTTGTTGTCTCATGTGTTGATTAGAAACCATTTTGATTTAGACCAATGTTTTGATTTGGAACAAGGTTTTTATTTGGACCCATTTTTTAATTTGGAATCTTATTTGAATTTGAACCCATGTTTTGATTCTAACCAATGTTTGTGTTTAGAACCATGTTTTGATTTGGACTAATTTTTTTATTTAGAACCATGTTTTGATTTGGACCAATGTTGGTATTTGGAACCATGTTTTCATTTGGACCAACATTTGTATTTGGAACCATGTTTTGATTTGGACCCATGTTTGTATGTGGAACCATGTTTTGATTTGGACTAATATTTGTATTTGGAACCATGGTTTTACTTAGACCAATGTTTGTATTTGGAACCATGTTTTGATTTGGACCAATATTTTTTTTTTGGAACCATGTTTTTATTTGTACCAATGTTTGTATTTGGAACCATTTTTTTATTTGGGACAGTGTTTGTATTTGAAACCATTGTTTTGATTTGGACCAATGTTTTGATTTGAACCCATGTTTTGATTTCAATTTTTGTTTTGTGATTGATGATTTGGGTTTCGTGGTTGATTTTGACCTTGAATCAAATTTTGGTGCATAGTAGAAGATGATTGATTAACTCGATAACCTACCAATTTTTGATTTGATGAATTAAATGTAGGTGGATTTGAAGTATTTGTTTGAGAAACCCATTGTATAGTCACTATTGGTGATATTTGAATAAATGTTGATGGTTTTGGAAATTGTTGAATCATATTATGTATGAAGGACTCACTTCCTTGTGGATGATTCCTTGTAGCATATTAGTAAAAAGTTTGATCTTGAAATTGTGTCATTTGTTCAAATGATTGTTCCTTCAATGTGTTAAGATAAAAGTTTGATAGAAGCTTGACACCTAATTGTGCAAGTTTGAGCATGTAATGTATGGGTTATTGTTTCATAAATACTTCCATTGCATGGAGGAAATCTTGAATTTATTGTAATTCTAATATATATTCATGGGTAATCTCAAAAGTTTTTTGTTCTTAATCAATGTAAACTATTTCCACTTGAGGTTTTTTTATAGTTGGAGGTGTTGTAGTTGGAAGATTTATTGTAGTTGTAATTGGGATATTTTTTGTAGTAGGAGGAAGCTCACTTGTTTGAGGAATTCCATATGGTAGATCAATAACATTAGAATCCCTTGATTCCCTAGGATTAAACTCCATAGATTTTTTGTATTGAGCCCCAGTTTTGACCATGCAAGGTTTTACCAATCCTAGGAGATAAATGATTTTTGAAATGTTTCTATTGTTCTCCTTTGTTATCAAATGCTAATGTTTTAGATTGGGTTTGGATCAATGATTATGATGGTTGATATGGATGATATGAAACCTTTGATTTATAATACACTTAGGATTTGATTGTTTGATTTATTTTTTGTATATGTTTGATTATTATGAACCCACTATTTTGGGAGTAGACTCGTGACTCCAAAGTTAGTTTGTCAACAATGATATTAGCTAATTCAACCTAAATACCTTCAAAAAAGATAATTTACAAGGATAAGGCTAGATTATTGGACATGATAAAGGTTTCAAACCTAAGTGATTTATGTCACAATTTTTAAGTTTGTTTAATTTGATATGAGAATATTGTGTTTTTTGATGATATGGTGGATGTTTGATGTTGAATGAATTTTATCTCTTTGTCTCAAATGAAAACCTAAGATTAAGTTTGACAATATCCAAGTGATTGTGATAAAGAACCTTGTACAATGTTTCGATGTTTGATGGATAATAATTTTTTGGTCTAATGATAACTCAAAAATTATTTTGATAAAAATAATATTGAGCATGAATTTCCTTGTTTTTTTGTTGGAATCAAGTAACCAAGTGGATTTAAATGTTGCTTTTGAGGGTCAATTTTTAAAATCTAATTTAAGAATGAATTATTTTTACCACATAAAAGATCTTGATTATGAGTTGTCGAATAATAAGATGTCTACAATAAAGCAAGTTCTTTTCCACAACAACTCAAATTTGTGAAAACCAAAATGTTAAATTATAGTTTCCTAGGTTTACTTTGACACAATGTGCAAAGATATAGAAAATGATACTAGGAATCATACTAAAATATAATTTTGATAAAAACAAATATACTTAGATGCATGTAGTAGTATAGTGTCCTTCAAGTTCATACAATATGTTCAAAGGGTTTGAATTTTTGTCATAACCATGTTTAATGTTTTTTTTGAGTGTTTACGATGATAAGCAATATATTCACTGGCTCAATAGGTAATGGGAGATATTTCGTAATCTTTCTTCCACAAATCTCACTATCAAAGATTGATAGAAAAAAAAGAAAGCACAATCCTATTTATTCAAGTATGTTTATCTTATTAAGTCGGGTCTGCATGATAAAATATCTCCCATAGAGTGAGTAAATAGAGTATTCATGTGTACAAAATACACCTCTTACCTTGTGTGTAAGTGTGATTTTGCACCCCTAACACAAATTCCTTTTTACCCCCTTCACTTTAGAAAACCTAAAGCTGAGGCTTAATTCCACTTGAGATCGTTGTCCACATCACACTTGGTACTTTTTTTGTGTGTCGTTGGAGGTGTTTCTTTCAAGGACACCCATGTGGAGCACAAACATTCACATGACTTGATTACGTCCTTGGTAGATTCCTGTGGTTGGAGTTGGCAAAGACATTACACTTTCGATTGAAAGTCAAAGTGTAACACTCCTCTTCGGTTGGTCAACCCGAATATGGTCATTTTCCATCCTCTTCTTCATAATCTTCACTCTCTCATCCATTCTCAAGTTTAGATGAAGTTTTTCAAGATCTTGGAGTCACTCTTCATTCATTCACTCAAGCTTTATACCAGCATTTTACACTCCATTGCAGAAATCTACCACTCCATCACTCTGATAGTGCGCGCACAAGACAAAAACCATTGCAGAAAAGGATTGAGTTCTTCTCATTTTCTCCTCCACAATCCTTGAGCACTTTCGATAGAGGTGGTAAGCTCCTCTCATATCCTTATATCATCTTTGGTTGAGTAAGCGCATACTGGTTTGTAGTATCTTTTGTTTACGTAGCTTGTATTCCTTTCTTTATCTTTATTCCTATCATTGCAAGCTTGGTTGTCTATGGAGGTGGAAACACCAAAATGAGGGTCTGACTAAGGTAGGCCCCTAAACAACCCTAAAATTTCCCCTTTTTTTGTGTGCAGGTGGAGAGATCTAGAAGTAAGTGGGCGAGAGGATTGTTCTACAAAATTATCTTTGTCACACTTGTGATAATATATTTATTTTATCATGTTCATATTTACGTTTCATTCCTCTTAATCTCATTATGTTGTTCAAGAAACCTCTAGACTAGGCTAGCATTCCTTTCTTGAGGATTTAACCACGTCTCTCTAGTTTTTTGGCCGTACCGGCGCCAGTGTGCTTGTGAGATGCCACTACACCACATTCTAACTAAGGCAGGCCCCTAAACAACCCTAAAATTTCCCCTTTTTTTGTGTGTAGGTGGAGAGATCTAGAAGCAAGTTGGCGAGAGGATTGTTCTACAAAATTATCTTCATCACACTTGTGATAATATATTTATTTTATTACGTTCATATTTACGTTTCATTCCTCTTAATCTCATTATGTTGTTCAAGAAACCTCTAGACTAGGCTAGCATTACTTTCTTGAGGATTTAACCTCATCTCTATGGTTTTCTAGTCATACGGATGTCAGTGTACCTGTGAGATGCCACTACACCGCATTGTCATCCCAGAACCACGTTTTTGTCCTTAGACAGAGAGTTACTTGAGACACAGAGTTAACCTTAAAAGGTGACTTGCCTAGTCTCCCTTCAGTTCTCGAGATTCTAGAGTGATTGAAGGATTTCATAGTCTTCATCATTCTCATCCCTCCTATCCTAACCTTCCTTTAAACTGAGGTAAGTTAGGGCAGCCTTTATGTTCTTAGCCTTTCATGACCTAGGGATTTATAGTGGTTGGTCCCCCTTTATTACATTTTTGGTGAACCTGACATGAACCATTTTGGTTTTATTTTGCAATACTGGGAGTCCCTTTCCACGTATTCTAGGAGTGTTGTAGGTGTGAGCATTGTGAGGCTTCTACCTCACAACCAAACCTGCGACCCCTAGTAGGTGTAGTTGGAAGGTTCCAATGGTGTTTTGTAACGAAACCTTAATTCAAGGATCACTATCCTATCTTGTAAACCTTAGGAGGCTCTGTGGGAGTACTGTTTGGTGTTTGTGATGGCCTCTTTTTTAAACCAACCTATTCCCCGTACGTAGAATGTGAGTAATGGTACTAGCATAACCTTTACTTCACAAGACTTTCTGATGGGATTCAATAGGGACCCATATCCTCTTTACATTCATGCAAGGATAAATGGGAGTACCATAATAGGTGTTCTCGTTGATCTAACATCTCAAGTGAATGTCATCACAGAGGAGACATTACTCTTAAACTCCATACAAAGGGAGGAATATGGAAAAACAAAATCCATCATGCGTACACATGATGGACTTTCTATAAAACCTTATCAATCGATAACGATGTCCATCCCAATTGGACCTAGAAACATGGACGCGGTCTTTGATGTTATCCTCAATTCGGACCTATTTAGAGTAAAGCTAGGTATACCCTGGCTAGCTTCCATGAATGGGATCACCTTTGTAATTCATAAGTGCCTTAATTTTTCCCATGAAGTTTTCATACATGTTGTGCACAATACTACATATTATCCTATGGTATCTCATGGGGGATACTCACTGGATCATTTTTGGCCTACTCTAGTTGGTCTTCTCCCACAAATAACGAACCTACTTTATAAGAACTATGTGAAGTATAAGACTGAAGGCAAAGAACAACCAAAGTTGACCCTTCTTGTAGCTGAGCCACTAACTACCTCCTCTTCATGAAATGGAAAGGAGAAGCTCACTCCCTCTCAGTCTAACTCATCTACTCCCCTTTTTTGGGAGGAGTATTGGATGAACAAGATCGGGTTCTACCTGCTAAGCCCAATGATGCCTCCTTGGCAAAAGCCCAAATTCAAGATATCGAACCTCCCCAATGAGCCCTTAGGACCTTGGTACTATTTGTATAGCAGAAAGAAAGGCTCGCAAAGAGATTTTTCCCCTCGACCTCTTCTTGTTCCCCTGAATAGGAAAGGATCCACCTCTAAAGTGGTAGAGTTGACTACTCCCATCATTTTTTAACTTTCTCTTTCTGCTCCCATTCAGGAGTTTGTCCTTCCACTAGAAATAGTTGTGGAAGACACTCGCATGGCTGAATAGGCTCCTTCTATCCCATCATAAATCTCGGCTTCTAGTTTGAAGATTTTTAGAAAATACCTTGTGTGTGAGTGCAAGCATTGGTGAAAGGCTCTCCTAGCTGAGCAAGCCTCCTTAGAGAAGGAGGAGAAGACTACAACTCTTACTATGACCTCCTCTTTCCCTTCTTTTGTCTTTGAATCTCTTTTGGCTCCCACTGTGAGCGCACATGGGCCGGAAAGGTGCAAGTTTTTATCTCTCCTTCATAGGATCTGCCTCTGCTAACTTCCATCCTGGATGTCTTGCCCTTCCCTAAGCTCATGGATATGGTGAACACTTTCATTGTATCCACTATGTTTTTATCCTCTTTTATCCACCTTGCTTCATCTGTGGGGAGTTCACCTCCCCTGATGAAAAATAAGGTAGAGCGAGGTCCCTCCAACAATAAAAGATGTAAGAAGATCCCGCCTTCTCCAAAGGTTGGCCCCACATTGAATTATTTTGTCTTGATAACAGAACTAGCTCTAGCCTCCCCCAAATTTGTCACCACTCCTGAGTCTCTCAGTGAGCCCAACGGTGAACCTCGAGTAAAAAATCCTTCATTTGCTAAGGTGAAACAAGGTACTCCCCTTAAATATATGTTTAACTCAGTGGATGAAGTTTCCACCCTTTCAGTGATCTTCAAGAAGTCGTTGACCTTGACCAACGAGATTTGAGTGACAGAGACCTTACAAGTCCCTCTGCCTTGGCCCTTGTTATAGGAGGATCAGAAGCTCCTCCCATTAACATTACATCATTGCAAGCTCATCATCCTTCCCCCTACGATGATCTAGAGTGGGAAGCTAACGACCTCTTGGTTGACCAATGTTAGGGGGAGATCCTCTTCTTGATATTTAGATTGGATGTGTGTGTATTGTGATGTATTCCTCTGAAATCATGTTGTATGTGCCTTGATGACCCTCGTCACCCCTATTGGTGCTTGGATACAGGTGTTGTGTTTGTATTTTAAACCTTCTTCTATGTGTATCTTCATTCTTCCATGTTTTTGATTCACTTTCAGTAAATTGGGGATGATGCAAAGCATCAGGAGCATTTAGGCCTCCTTCCATGTTGGCCCATTTTTTTATTTTTACTTTGTCTTCCATACATTCTTCATGATCTCTATTTTGGGATTGATTATCTTTCGCCTCTTACCGCAGTTACCTAATATATATGAATAAAGGCAGATCTGACCCCATGAAACCAGATCCCCTTGTAACCTTTGTGTGTGTTCCCATTTATTTTCTTTTTCCTTTCCATTGATATTTCTCTCTTCTTTGCTTGATTTGTCCCTTCATGTGTGACAACGCCTCTTCTACATTACTTGGTCTTTAAAAAAGTGCATTCGTTGCCAAATGAATCCTTTCTCGAAGACCCTTTACACACTTCTTCGTTAGAATCACATTCTTGACTTGAAACCCTTGTGGAACATGTTTCCTTCATCATGGGTTCGTAAAGAAAGGAATTGGAATCCCTCCTCTAAATCAAGAATAGTCTTATTCTTCCCCTTGCATGAGAGCATCTCCTTCCTTTCTAATTCCTTGATGAAGTGAACATCTTTCGAAATAATTCCTTGGTGATGAATCGATTCGAGAAGGAAGACGGTAGCTTTTGAATAGTATGTCCCTTAAGTGGACCCCTCCTCTTCATGATGGGTTTTCAAGGAAACCCTTCAAAAAAATTCAACAGGTTCAATGGCATCTATCTCAAGGGCATCTCAACTAGACCGGCTTCACACCTTGATGCCTGGTCTGAGAACGGACTGAATAGACTATTCTCGCATCCTTATGTCTAGCTTGGGGGCAGCCCAACAAGACTTTTCTTTTCAGACAACAGGTCCCTTGAGTGGACCCCCTTCCTTTTGAAGGGTTACCGAGGGACCCCTTTGAAAGTCTTACAACTTAGCGATGGTTTTCATGATTGTCTGTTCACTGGCCTACACGACCACTTCTTGATGTGTTCTATCTGCGAGTAAACATGTCACCATCTCTGACTCTGCAAAGTTACATTTACTCAGTCTCCCTCATGTGAGAGTTCTTGGGGGATACCTTCCTTGCAAGTTTTTTTTTTTAAGGTGCTCTTCTTGGTTTCCTTGATGTGAGAGTTCTTAAAGGATACCTCCCTTGTAGGATCATCAGCCTATGAGGCATTTTCACTCTTCTTCTTTGTAGTTTTGTAGAACTATGAAGTCCTTTCTTGCACTTCTGAGTTTGCTAGACTGTGATCTTCTTCCTCATCAGTTCAAGTATACATCTCTTACCTTGTTACTCCTTACTACTCTACTTTACCGAAGCACTCATCAGTACTTGTGCTAGCTAAAGTGGGGGAAAAATGTATAAGCATGAATTTGCACCCCTAACGCGAATTCTTTTTTACCCCCTAACACATTAGAAAACCTAAGGTGGAGGCTTAATTCCACTTAATCCCACTATCCACATCACATTTGGTTCCTATAATGTGTGTCAGTGGAGGCATTTCCATCGAGGATGCTCGTGCAGCGCAAAAACATCTACA
This sequence comes from Sequoiadendron giganteum, assembly GCA_007115665.2. NCBI lineage: Eukaryota > Viridiplantae > Streptophyta > Pinopsida > Cupressales > Cupressaceae > Sequoiadendron > Sequoiadendron giganteum. The sequence continues at coordinate 148,931,977 of CM021107.1, read as the reverse complement.
TGGTGTGCTTACGTCCCTGGTAGATTCCTGCTACTGGAGTCTGCACAGATGTTACACTTTCGATTGGAAGTCGAAGTGTAACGCTCCTCTTTAGCTAGTCAACCTAAATATGGCCCTTTTTCATCCTCTTCTTCATAATCTTTGAACTCTCTCATCCATTCTCAAGTTTGGACAAAGTTTTTCAAGATCTTGGAGTCACTCTTCATTCATTAATTCAAGCTTTGTAGTAGCATTTTACACTCCATTGCAGCAATCTACCACTCCATCACTCTGATAGTGTGAGCGCAGGACAAACACCATTGTAATAAAGGCTTGATTTCCTCTCATTTTCTCCTCCACAAGCCTTGAGCGCTTTAGAAGGAGGTGGTAAGCTCCTCTCATCTCCTCTATCATATTTGGTTGAGTAAGCGCATACTATTTTGTAGTGTCTTTTTTTTACATAGCTTGTATTCCCTTCTTTATCTTTATTCCTATCGTTGCAAACTTGGTTGTCTATGGAGGTGGAAACACTAAAAAAGGGGTCTGATTGAGGCAGGCCCCTAAATAGCCCCAACATTTCCCTTTTTTTAGTGTGCAGGTGGAGACATCTCGAAGCAAGCTGGCAAGAGGATTGTTCTACAAAATTATCTTTGTCATCCTTACAGTAATATATTTGTTTTATCACATTTGTATTTACATTTCATTCCTCTTAATCTCATTATGTTGATCAAGAAACCTCTAGACTAGGCTAGCAGTCCTTTCTTGACAATTTAACCTTGTCTCTCTAGGTTTCTATTCATACGAATGCCAGTGCACCTGTGAGATGCTAGTGCACCGTGTTTTCATCCTAGAACCGCACTTTTGTCCTTGGACAAAGAGCTACCTGAGATGCAGAGTTGACCTTAAAAGGTGACTTACCTAGTCTCCCTTCAATTATCTGGATTACAAAGTGATCAAATTATTTTATATTCTTCATCATTCTCATCCCTTCTATCCTAACCTTCCTTTAAACTGAGGTAAGTTAGGGCAGCCTTTACACTCTTAGGCTTTTGTAACTTGGGGCCTTCCAGTGGTTGGTCCCCCTCTCTTACACCTTGAAATGAAAATTTCCTTACAAGGTCTTTGTCACCTCAACTATGATTAGTACATGGTGAATAAATTCATGGAACAATGTTATTCCATTGCACCTCCTTAAGAATACACGTGATGGTCTTATGCCTCTAAACAAATAGGTTTTTAGTGAGTATTATGTGAACACCACCAACCTATTAGATATCGCCTTTGGGAATTGGAAATTCATAGTCCCATAACACAAGTCTAGAGCACTACATGTATGGTTTGACCTACAACTTTCACTCTTAGCCAGTTTATATAGCACACCCCTAAACATTTCTTGAGGTCAAACCCTTGAGTTCTCCGTTAGGATTTGTCTCAAGGTAGGCCTCCTACTTCAAAATAAAAAAATGAAGGTGTCACTATTTCTCTTCACCCAAGATCCCACAAGGGGAGAGGATACGTATCAACGACCTTACAAGGTTTACAATGAACATATAATGAAAAATAGAAGTGTTTCTCTTCACCTAAGATTGCATGAAGTGCAAGGGGAGAGGATACACACTTGCTAGTCTACCAAACATGGAAAACAAAGCACACTCTTATTCTTTTTTAGGTGAACAAAAAGATAAATGTGAGTAAATTATTAAAGCACCAAATGTAGTGTGTAATTTGTATTGTTCTTTTTAAAACCCAAATGAAAATGAGGTTTTTGGTTCAATTTTAGGCCCGAATTAAAATTTTCAAGTTGTATTGTTTAATTCTTAAGCACCAAAATAAATGTGAGATTCTAATATAAAGCATGAAAGTAAGAAGCTCTAAAGTTATCATTCACATAAATGTTGATATTTAAACTTTGGAAATTGATGAATTCATGATTTAGTAACAATAAACACTTTGCTTCATGCTTGATACCTCACCTATTTTTTGCAAAATGTTAGTCTTAACCAGAAATAGAAAACAAAGAATAGATTATGGTTAGATGAAAAATCAAGTTCAAGTTCAAATGAAAACCCTAAATTTTGACTCCCTCTTGAACCTACAAATACATCAGACTTTCAGAAAAGTGTGTTTCTCTACCTCTTTGCAAATTTGTCATAATTTTCAGATGTGTCACTTTGCTAAACTTCAAATGTGTCACTTGAATATAAATGTGTCACTCTGTAAAACCTACAAACATAAAGAAATAAATTAGAAACTATGTTGCAATATTCAGGTGTGCCAATCTTTGACCTGCATTTGTGTCGCAATATTTCAAATGTGTCGCTCTATAAACTTGCAAGTGTGTCACCCTACTTCTTGTTCCTGTAAAGTCTGACAAAACTCAAACAAAATTGTTAGCTGGGGACGTGGGGTCCCACTAGGCATGCCATTATGTGAATGTATAAAATTGATCGATCAAATAGCATCAATTGAACCAAAATAACTAAACAATTGACCAATTAACTACACAATCTAATGAAATTCACAAAACCAAACTAGAATTCAAAAGTATGAAATAACCAAGAAAATAAAATTCAATTCTAACTAGGAAATGCAAACCTCAATCCAATTGTGGGATTATGTCCAAATTGGATGTGGAGTGCGTCAATCTAAACAAAATCCATTGTTAATACAAATCAATTGATGAATAAATCAATTCAAATATCTCACAAGTGCTCTCAAATTGATCTAATTGGAGATTCAATTCAAGAGAGTAAGTTTACTCAAATCTTGTGGATGATTATTATAGAAAAATTCTTGCTATTTATAGATTTTTGAAATGAGAATCAATGGTGAAGATCAAAAATGCTAATCAATAGATGAAATCGAATGAGAAGAATGAAAATGGATCAAGTATGAGTCCAACAATTTTCAATCCATGAGGCATGGATTGAAGATTGAATCAAGGATTCAAGATCCGTGAGAGAATCAACCAATTCCCTATTTTCTAGGAATTATGTTGGAGAGACATTGGAGATATTTCCATTTGGGGGAAATATTTGAATTTTAAAATGCAATATTTCAAGAGAATATTCATTGTGCAAGTGGGAAAAGTTGGAGGATTTGGAAAGAAATTAGCTAATTAAAATCATTTAATTGTGCAAGTGAATGGAATTAGAGGCTTTAATTAAATAATCATGAATTATTTAATCAAAATATAATTATGGCAATTAATTAAATAATTTGCATCATTTAATCAAATGAGAATGGAATTGGTATGAAGAATAGTGAGTTAACTAAATAAAATTGATTTATTTAATTAATAGGAAAAAAAGGTGAATTTAACTAAATAATTGATATTATTTAATTAAATGGATGAAATATGTGAAATATATTAGAAATGGTGTTAGTAGGAAAAATCAAGTGTGTGATATTGTCAAGAAAATTTTAAGTGTCTACATTTTACCCCTTTGAAGCAATGCACTTGTTGCATTGTTTCAAAGAGTTGATGCTGCTTAAGTCAAAAATATAAATTTGTTTGATTTTTCATGATGCCCCACTATGACTCAATGGTAGAAATTAGTACTAGTATTATGTCCAAATTGGATGTGGAGTACTTCAATATAAACAAAATCCATTGTTGATGCAAAGAAATTGATGAATAAATCAATTCAAATGTTTCACAAGTGCTCTGAAGTTGATCAAAATTGAGATTCATTTCAAAAGAGTAAGTTTACTCAAAGCTTGTGGATGATTACTATGGAAAAATGCTTACTATTTAAAGTCTTTTGAGATGGGAATCAATGGTGAAGATAAAAAAGTCAAATCAATGGATGAAATCGAATGAGAAGAATAAACATGGATCAAGGATGAATCCAATGATTGACAATCCATGAGGCGTGGATCAAAGATTGAATCAATGATTCAAGATCCATGAGAGACTCAACCAATTCTCTAGATTTTAGGAATTATGTTAGAGAGATGTCCATTTGGGGGGGAATATTTGAATTTTAAAATAGAATATTCCAAAGGAATATTCATTGTGCAAGTGGGAAATGCTAGAGGATTTGGAAAGAAAATGGCTAATTAAACAATTAATCAAAATCATTTAATTATGCAAGTGAATTAAATTAGAGGATTTAATTAAATAATCATGAATTATTTAATCAAAATGTAATTATGACAATCAATTAAACAATTTGCATCATTTAATCAAATGAGAATGGAATTAGTATGAAGAATAGTGAATTAACTAAATAAAATTTATTTATTTAATTAATAGGAGAAAAAGGTGAATTCAACTAAATAACTAACATTATTTAATTAAATGGATGAACTATGTGAAATAGACTAGAAATGGTGTTAGTAGGAAAAATCAAGTATGTGATATTATCAGGACAATTTTAAGTGTCTACAACTACATAATTTGATAGAATACTAATTTTAACTAATACATCTATAATCCCCTATTCATGGGGTTAGTGGAATGAATTTCATAGGTAATTCAATAAAATACATAAAATGGTAGCCTCCTTAGAGGGGATAAGAAAAAAATACTTTGAGGGATCATCTAGAGGAAACCTTAGGCAATAGGGCGTAGGAGGTGTTATTAGAGATGAAAAAGAAAATTGATTATTGAAACCTCAAAGAGATTGAAGAATGGAAATAATAATGATGTAGAGGCACATTTATTGTTTTGGGACTTCAAATATGTGATCAAATTTAAATAATTAATGTTGATATCAAATTTTATTCTAGGGTTATTAACAATCCAATACATTTTTTGGAGAATTAGAAATTTGATAATATTTTCTCTGAGCCAAGCTTTATATTGATGAACTATATTCCTTCACTATCTATCATGCTTACATAAAATATAACGGATCCATAAGTTACTTAGATAATAATTTCATAGACATGGACACAGATCAACTAATTAGTAATAACATTAATTCATGGGAAGAATTACATTCCCACATTGATGGCTATGGATATATTTGATGCCACCTCACATGAGGAGCAAATATAGTATATATAGAAGTACATTGTGATAATTACCCTAAAATTTAGGTGATGGTAGAGATGGAAGAGATTCACCAATATGCACAACACTTGGAAGATTCCACCTCACATACTCAAACTTTCATAATGAGAAGGAAGGGATTGAATGGAATAATTTGGAAACTAAATGTAAATATATAGAATACTACAATTAGCCATGATTTAAAATGGATACAAGTGTTTATTTAATTAGAGACGCATATCAAATGGTATTTCTTGGGATAATATTTGAATGGTATTAAAAGGGTTTTCAAAATATGGCCAAGTCTTACTATTTATGATTCAATGGAACATTGAGGAGAAAATCCCTAATATATATCATAGGTATCAAGTGAGTTCTCACATTTCCTCCATGTGCATGGATGTGCTATTGGATTTGAATGAAGATAGAGATACAATGAACACCATGGACACCCTATTGATAAATACTTACACTTGATCGTATGTCTCAACAATAATATTTAGGTTTTGATTGATAGCTTGGACCTACCTTTGGGGAATGGGGCACGAATGGATAAAAGTTCTTTTACAATTTAGTGGAAGTCATTCATCCTATGCAACCTACTACTAGAATTCAAAATGAACTGGAATACAAAGAAAGTGGTGGATTTTCTAAAATAATCCATGGGCCTCAATAAAAAAATAGGAATTGGATGGATGATCTCCATGCTCACTAATAAATCAATAGATGTTGATGATTAAGATCTTAGTAAAATGGAATAATGTATATATATATATTAAATAGGCTAACTAATAGCTCATAATATTATGTAACTTCTAGTCATTGTGTTAACATGCCAATAGATAGAGATATAATTTTTCTATAGTGGATCTTTAAGGAAATGCATTTTTTTATGTTTTAAAGGAAATAGCAGTAATCCCAAAGATCATAATTTACCTATAAAAAAAGACAATTAATACATCTATAATACTTTTTTGCACTAGATATGATATATGGTCAAAGTCAATTGATGATTACAATATATTAATGAATAATATTCAAGGTCACAATATACTTGTAGAGAAAGCCTTCATGGGTGTATTCTCCAACATACAATGTGATAAATTTGACAGCATTCTAATAGAGCTTTAGTACCTATAAATTCAATATGGGTGATCCCACAATAGTGGTTTACAATTTTTGGCCAAACTAGACACTGGAATTATTATTTTTAACTAAATCTTCACATTCAGACACCTATAGCAGCTAAACCGTGAGGAATTTGAAGATGATGCAAACTAGAGTCTCGTCGCATTTTGTTTGTAGATTCTAAAAATATATTTTCCAAAAATTTTGGAATCAGATTGCACTTCTTTTGCCATCTCCCACGAAAACTGGTTTTTTTCATAAAACAACATTTTTAAAAAGTGACACTCACCATATATAATATAACTTTTTTTGTATGAAGGATAAAATTCTAATTTTTTCAAATTTAGATTTGTAACTATGATATCTAGCACTTTCATTGGGTCTCATAGCTTTTTTTTTAATATTTTTTCCTTAATAAAGTTTCGAAGTCAAACCAATTGCAATTCAAACATAGGTGGATTGTATACAACATAACTTTTTCTGTATGTATCGAAATTCAATTTTTTTTTTAAATGGATCAAGGAAATCAATACCCAGCACGAACATATTCTTTTAAATTTTGTTTTGATAATATTCTATTTTTCCACATGTGCAAAATATAGAGCTTGATTTTTGGTGAAAAACCTATGTTTAATAAAACTAAAAAAACACATACATAATAAAACCAAAACATATTAAAATTATATTCGTCGGATAGCTCGTTCTAAGAAATACCTAATTCTAGTTGGGTTTGTGAATATTCCTCCATTTTCATCCTCAACCCGAGCTCCGAAGTGCCAAAATTTAGGCTTTTTTGTGTCTCGAATGGGGGATGAGGGATAACGGGGGTTCGCTCGAACTAGGGTTTGAGTGAACCCTAGTTTGGGCGGACCTCTTTGAAGGGGTTCACTCAAACCCTGGTTCGAGCGAACCCCTTATTAGTTCAGTCGAACCAGTAGGTTCGTACGAACCCCTAAAATCACTTTTTTTGCCTTGGGGTCATTTTTTGTGAGTTTTCCTTCCTCAACTGAATTGTAAACCACTATTGTGGCTTCACCCATATAACAATTTCTTTATCTCAAGCCCTCAATATATATAATTATGGAGTTTCAAAATACCACCATAAAGTATTACCATGGGTACAAAAAGGGTTTCAAAAAACCATGGTAAAAATCCATACCACCCCTACATAGTAAAAATAGTCTCTTACAGCTTTTCATAATCTCATATAGTTGACCATCCAATTTGGGCATACATGTTTGCTAAAATAATCAATCTAAAATAAGGCTCATACAAATTCCTCTTATGCATCTTATAGCTATTCATCACATCCATATTAACTTCCCCTATTTTTAGCCCTTGTTGTTGTCATATAATCCATCATAACATCCTAAAAAATGGGCCTTCCATATTATATCACTAAGTGGGCAGATTTTGACAACTAATAAATCATTTTTCAAGGCATCGACATGTGGAAAAAGTGTGAACTCAAATCCTCACACCCCTTTTTGGTGGAGCATATTTATTGAATAATATGTATTATAAACTATGTCAAATAACTACACGAAAATGGTAAATAATAGACAAATAACATTAAAGGAATTACCAAAGTTGAGACACCTTAATTCCCAACATTTATAACATTATAGCCTAGAATAATTGCAATACCTAGGAAACAAAGGGATACCTCCAATAGTGTCTACTATCTCACCTACACATGATAGTGATTTCAATTCAATGACATAAAGTGTCAATTGCAAGATATCAATCTTGACACTAACACTAAAGAAAATTGATGTTTTTTACTGCATTGTGTTTGTTACCACAAGTAAACCAATGGGAGTTGGTAGAATCTAAGAGAGGGATTTTTTTAAATTGATCCAATGCCTAATTATAGTTTTAGATACAACATTCATATTTCCATATATTGCAAGAATTCTCATATCAAATTTGATAGTTTTTGGTTATCGTGGATCTTAAGAGATATTGATGGGACTAATGTAGCCCAAAAGGATCAAAATCCTCATGAAAATAAATTTTTCATATGATATCATCTACTAGCTCAATTTGACATGTCAATTCTCTTATTTTGGTGAAACAAGTTGTGGATTACAAGACAACACTCATGACACCTTACCAATGAAGTAAATCAACACTTGTTGCAATATTATGTTCACTATAACCATGATAAAATCATAATGAGTTGAGAGAAAATAGGAAAGTATTTATTTGATTGACTTAATGCTTAGATACAAGCTTAGACAAAATATTCATAGTTGATAGATTACAAGAATGTTCTCATAAAAGTTTTATAGAATATTTTTATGGATCTTAAGAGACTTGCATCAAAGAAATTTAGCCCATAAAGATTAAGATTCTTGGTAAATAAAAAAGAAACTTCTAGCAGTATATAATAGCCTACATAGATGTACTAGCACTATTATTTTTCTACTATAAGATGTGAATTGAAAGATAGCACTCTCAACAGTCTAACATTGAAAAAAAAGTATAATTGTTAAAACATTATATTCACTACCACTATGATTAAGCAACTAGGAGTTAGGATAAATTAGGAGAGGATTTTTTAGATTGATCCAATTCACAATCTCATGTTTAGGTAGAACATTTATAGGTTTCATGGATTGTAAGAACATTAGACCATCAAATTTCAACAAGTTTTCTCTCTCATAGCTCTTAAGGGACATCATTAAAATAACATAGCAACTTTTTTAGGATTGATACAAAATAAAATGCAACCTTGAATACTATCTACCATCCCAACCAAATGAGTTGGAATTGTATTTTCAATGACATGATTTTTTGTTACAAGATAACACTCTCAAAACCTTATTACTTAATAAAATCAATACTTTTTACAAAATTGTATTCACTAACACCATGATAAAACCATCAAGAACTTTAGGATTGTAAGAGTTGGTATAAAATTCTCTATAACATGCAAGATTTGGCTAAATATTATAACCACCCAAGATCTAGGAACTTCTATGAAAGCACGAGAGATATCAACTATGAGAGACTAATTATAGTATATCAAAGGAAGCAAATGATACAATGTTAATGAGTTAATTGGATCAGATTATGAGTGTAACCCCTTTGCGATATAGGCCAAGGTGAGACATAGGATTGCATAATATTATGACATGCATCTTAATCTTACGACTTGCTCCAAGACATAAAGTGATAACTATCTTATGTCTACTATAAGTGAACTTAAACAACTAATGTGAATAGGATATAGGTAATAAACTAGCTAGGTAAAACACCCATTTCACACCAACACCCCTCGTAAGTGCAACTTATGGAGAAGTAGTTAAATGAAAATGATGAAAAGATGGGTCCCAACTATTAGCCATGTTAGATACTTATGTACATATGCAATATCTTCCAAATGGAAAAAAAGAGAAAACCTAGTGGAATAAAAATCCTTTTGAAAAGAGAGAAAATAAAAATGGATCTCAAAGAGAATGAGAAGGATCAAAAACCTCATACAAGGAAAATTTCCCCCCATAAGAGAAAAGAAGAGAGACCATGCAACACTCCTTCAATTTGGAGTTTCATGTGATGATGATAGATGCTCGAAACTGGATGTTGAAGATGATCTAATCCAATAAAATGACATTCCTCTCTTTAGGAAGAAACAAAACCAAGAATTTATGCAGGATGCCTTCCATTCCTAAAATTAAAATGAGGGAATAAATATGATTTGTGATGTCTCTAAATTCTACTCAAGTGTCCTGATGTCTAGGCCAATAGCTTCCACACTCAAATCAGGTGTTCCAAACCATATTGAAGAAGATGATAATCCAAAATATCTTGAAAATGGATGTAGAACATAACCAAATAAAAATGTGAATCTTTCAAATTTTGATCAAAGGTCTCCACATTAATGCCAAACTATGACAAATAATGATAAAGAGAAGGAACAAGAGGTTCAAAATGCTCCCCCACAACATTTGAAGAAGATGGTACAATTCCATATGAAGTAACATCAAGAGAAGATGAATATCCTCAATAGTGTCCTTAGAGTCTACAATATAGGAGTCGCAAATGGTAAGTGCACCAAGTTGTGACACAAAAGGGAGTCTTAAGATGCCACTTTTTTTCTAAAATCAGAAAATTCTGATATTCAATGAGAAAATGAAGATAGTTATGTTCAAAATTTGAGGATGCAACAAGAAAAAGAGTTGCAATGCTCTGAACCTACTTTCTAAACTACTAATTATTTTCTAAATGGTGAAGATTAAGGGTTTCAAAAAGGGGGAGTACATAAAGTGGTCCTATTTTTTCAAAAAACATAACATAGTGTCTAGTGTGCTCGGGCCCTAAAATGTTATTTTTTTTTTAGAATTTCAAAAATCACTTTGGTGAGAAATTAGCTAACACCATTTAGTTTATGCTAGATTTTTTGGCTAAATTTTTAATGAATATATTATTTTTTATTAATTTTCAAAGTGGACACATCTTGAAAACAAAAAGTTGAGTGTGCTCCCCCCTTAAATTTCTTAAAACTAATAAAAATTAGTATTTTTTTTTTAATATGTGTAGAATAGAGTCTAGTTTCAAAAAATGTAATTTGTTTCAATTTTTTATGAACAAGTAAAAAACTATACCCAAAATACCACATATTAGTTTTTGATAGAAAAAACAAAAATGCTAACAAAAGAAATTAAAGATGAAAACCTTAACATAATCAAAATGTGAAAAAAATTGTATGGTTAGATAGCTAATAGAGAGCTTATCATCATCATGGTATTTTTATAAATTTGCATTGAAACACATGAAAACTTGATGGAGAACACAACCACAAATGTGTGGATTTTTTTTTTCAAAAACACATCTTTGGCATGAAATAGTCATCCCCAAGGAAAATCCAACCCAAAGGGTTGGTTTTCCCAATACAAGTCATTTGGTGAGGACCAAATTTTTTGTTCACCATTTTCATTTTACGAGCACTAAATTTGGAACTAGCCATTTATGAAAATGCATTTTTAAAGAGTGCATTTTCTTTCTCTTTCTTTTTTCTTTGTCTTTGCCTTTGTCTTTCTTTGTTAACATTTACATATGGGCATTTACTTTCTTATACTTTAATTTATATTTCATATATATAGTTTCGGGATATCTGAGAGTGCTTTTAGATCTCTGGGAATTATAATGCAAATTTTAGTTTTTGAAAGATCTTATAATTTTTTACAGTCAAATTTTATTAATTAGCATGTCAAATTTCAATAATTAGGAGGTAAAATTCTAATAATCAACAAGTTGCATCATATCTCTCTCTCTCTTTCTCTCTACTCTTTATCTCACCATTTTGTCTCTCTCACCTCTCTCTCCCTACCTCTCTCTCACTCTCCCCTTCCCTCTCTAATTCTCTCTATCTCCCCTTCCCTCCCTCTTTCACCTCTCTCTCCATCCCTACCTCTCCCTTTATCTCTCCTTTCCTTCTACTTCTATCTTCCTACCTCTTTCTCTATAACTCCCTACCACTCTCTCTATACCTACCTCTCTACCTCTATCTCACCTTTCCTCTCTATCTACCTCTACCTCCATCATGTTAGAGTAATTGGACATTTACTTTATTAATTAAACAATATTTGTTTAATTACGTAAAGTTCCCTTTTACCTTTTTTTCACTTAAGCTAACATTAGGTACATAATAATTAATTACTTTATTAATTATTATTGTGCAAGCCTAGGGTTTTCCTTTTTAGGGTTTTCATCTATATATGGTTGAAAACTATCTTTTGTATTATTATTCATTTTACATTTTCAGGTGAATACATTGCTCCACATTCTTGAGCATTTCTTTTGTTGCTTCTCTTTGTTTCTCCTTGTAATAGGTTATTTGCTTGCAGAGGTCACTTGGCTCCTGTGAAGTTGTATCTTCTCAACTCCAACATGGTATCAGAGCTTCAGATTTGCAGCTGCTTGTTCTTGTTTTGAGATTTTGCATTGGAAGCAAATCTAGGGTTCTAAGGTTTCTTCTTGTGGATTCAGCATACTCTGATTTTTAGGTTCACTTTGGGCCCAAACGGACAGTGCCATTGGATTCGTAGCGCCCAAAAACCCCTAAATCGACTATCAAATCATCGATTTTGGTACAGTCAACCAAGGATGCAAAAAAAAATTAGGGTTTGGCCGTACGGCCCCCTCAGCAAAAAAATCGCAAAAAAATCAAAAAACCTAAGGTTTTTTATTTTTTCAGTGGGCCATACAAAATTTTTCGGCCCACCAGCACAGCCACCAGCCCCCCTCCGCCGCCTCCTGCTTCCTGCGCTGACACCACCCGCTCCACCCCCCCACTCCGTCACCGCTCCACACCGACTCCTCTGGCTCGCTGACCTCAGTCCGATGTCGGCTGAGGCTCCCGACCCTCGCGGCTACCAGCCCCCCCAGGGGCTAAACCACCCGCCACTTGGTCAAATGGGTGACCACAGGTTATCCGCCCCAGCCCCCTGGTCCGCCCAAGCGACCAGGGGCTATTTTTTTTAGCTCTCAGGTGCTAAAGGGGTCTAAATCAAGCATTTTATGCTCTCTCACAAAACTGGACATAACTCGAGCGTTTTAGCTCCGTTTTTCAAACAAAAAGAAGCATTGGAAAGTTTTTCAGCACCGATTTGATGGTGTAGGTATTTTTATAAAAAATTTACCAGTCTGGATATTTTTTCCAATCAAAGTGAGGTCTTCTTTCTTCACTTCCGAGGTCATAGAAGGTGCAAATAGACTCCGTTTTTCAAACTCAAATAGGCATTGGAAAGCTCTCAACATGCTCTATTCAGTGATGTAATTTATTTTATCAGAATTTTCACCAAGTACACGAAATTTTGTTTTGAAGTATTTTTTGCTTATGCATTGCTTCCTTCTTCTCTGTTTGTACTAGGGTTTGGGTTTATCTTTTGTGGGGGGTTTTTTCTATTGCTTTCTGTCATTTATATCAAAAAACCAGAACACCAAAACTCTCAAAAATGCAAACCCTTCTGCATCTTCTGTCTATTCTGAAAGATCACATAATAATAAAAAACACAAGTAGGTACAGGTGCAGGGTTTCATGGCAGACTCTTCAACTGAGCTACTCACATCACATAACTATCACACTTGGAAGTCTCGCATGATGAGGCTACTTAGGTCACGAGGGTTATGGTCTTGTTTAGATGAGGTTCAGCCTCAGTTGCAGCATCCTTTTGAGATTATGCAGCACAGGAACAAGATGGATGAGGCTATGGGTTTTTTATGCATGCATGTTTCAGACAGTCTTTTGTTTCACCTTGATGCTTTGCTCACTCCTCAAGCCATGTGGCTAAAGTTTGAGACACTTTTTGGGGCCATTAATGAGTTTTGTGCATTACAGATTGAGGTAGAGCTGACTTCATTGTTACCTAATTCATTTCCCACTATTGAGGATTTTTTGAACAAGTTCAAAACTATCTGCACTATTTTACAGGGTTGTGGCAAGAACAAGACAGACATAGAGTGCATTTACTTGATTCTTTCGAAGCTTCGTGGTCCATTTCAGATATTTGCTTCCTCCTTCTACTCCACCATGGATGGTCTGGGTGTCAGTTTTACCATGCCTACCTTTGATTTGTTTTGTGAGCGTTTGTCTCGGGAACAGTCTCACCTTTCTCAGATGGATATGCTCTTAGGATCAAAGAGCAAAGCATTAGTTGCTCAGTCACCGAAGGGGAAACAGAAGTAGAAACTGAGGCCCAAGAAAGATTTTTCAAGTAGTGAGCATTCCTCCAAACCACCTCCTAAGTCTGATTCTAAACCACCATTTAATCCAAAACATGGGAAATCTTCAAAGTCTGGTGAGTCTTCCTCCAAGATTAAGGAGAAATCAGGAGACACTTGCAGTTTCTATGGCAAGCAAGGCCATCCAGTTTCCAGGTGTTGGAAATGATTAGAGGCTTTAGAGGAGGCCATGTAGCAGCAACACATCTCCTCATCTCAGTCTTCTTCCTCTTCCACCACAGGAAAAGGTCATTCTCTCACTGCTAGAGCATCAACCAATGGGTCCACTTGGATTTTAGACTCTGGTGCTTCTCACCATATGACTCACACTCAGCAGTTGGTCACTTCTCTTGCCTCTTGTGGTACTTCACAGATTGTAGTGGGTGACTCTTCAAATATTTTCGTCTTGGGTTCAGGTTCTATCTCTTTGGATGGGGGCACTCTACAGGATGTTTTGGTTGTTCCTGACATCTTGACGAACCTCTTGTCCATTTATCAGATTTGCCACACTAGCTCTGGTAAGACAATTGAGTTCTCACCACATGATGTGGTTATTCGGGACCTCCATGACTCTAATTTGGTTGTGGCTACTGGTAGTGTTGATACTACATCTCGTCTTTACAGATTTGATGGATTTGCACCTTCTGAGGGTACAGGTTCATCTCTTATAGCACATGTAGATTCGGTGAGTAAGCTTTGGCATGAGCGTTTGGGCCATGTCAATTACAGATATCTTCAGCAGATGAGTACATAGTCACTTGTTCTTGGTCTTCCACAGATTTCCTGCACTGACAGTGTTTGTCATGGTTGTGTGCTTGGCAAGCATCACAGGGATCCCTTTCCGAAGGGAAGTACCACTCATGCTTTGGCACCCTTGGAGTTAATTCATAGTGACCTCATGTCATTTCCCACTCCTTCTTTTTCAGGGGCCAAGTATGAACTCACATTCATTGATGACTTCTCCAGACACACATGGTTGTACTTTTTTAAGTACAAGTCTGATGTCTTTGATTCCTTTCGTGTCTTCAAGACATTTGTAGAGAAGCAGTTTGGTCTTTCTATCTGGCGGATACGTACAGATAATGGGGGGGAGTATGTGAATCAGGCCTTCAGATATTTTTGCACTGAGCATGGTTTGCAGCATTAGTTTTTTGTTCCCTACACCCCTCAGCAAAATGGTATCGCTGAGCGAAAGAACAAGACTTTACAGGAGATGGCTAATTGTATGATTCAATCTAGGTCCATGGATTCATCTTTTTGGGCTGAGGTAGTCAATTGTGCAAACTATATTCAGAATCGAATGCCTCACAAGCTAATTCGACATATGACTCCTGAGGAGGCTTGGTCTCATGACAAGCTTGATATTTCATCATTTCGAGTATTTGGTAGTGAAGCATGGGCTTTTATTCCTGATGCTCAGAGGAGAGCTATGGATTGGAAGAGTCGACCCCTCATTTTTGTAGGCTATTGTGAGGATGTTAAGGCATACAGGTTGTTTGATCCTGATTCTAGAGAGGTCCTGTTTTGATGGGATGTTCAGTTTGATGAGCGCCTTCCTCCAGTTGATACCCTGTCTTCAGTGTCCACTTCACTACCTACTCCACCCACTACAGCTCTTCAGGATTATTTTGAGGATGATTCTGATGAGGATATTGATGATCCCCCATCTCCACCTCCACTTGCTCCACCTCAAAGGCCCAAATGGGCTCGCTTTACTATTGAGGCAGCAGGATCTATGGCTGGTGATCCTTCAGACACTCGTCGCACCCGTTCTCATACTGCGGGTTCTAGTCTTTTGACTCATGCTCTTTTAGAGGATCCTTAGAGATTTTCAGAGGTGACAAGTCACCCTGAGTGGGATAGTGCTATGGAGGAGGAGTATTCTTCTTTGATGAGGAATGCTACATGGGATCTCTATCCTCTTCCTAAGGGCAGAAAGATGGTTCGGTGCTGATGGTTATATCGCACCAAGTATGCTGCTGATGGTTCTATTGATAAGTACAAAGCACGTCTTGTTGCGAAGGGTTTCTCACAGGTTGAGGGTATTGATTACTCTGAGACATTTTCCCCTGTCGCCAAGATGAATTCTATTCATTTTGTACTATCACTTGCAGCTTCTAGAGGATGGCTCATTTTTCAGATGGATGTGAAGTGTGCCTTCTTGCATGGTGACCTATAGGAGGAGATCTATATGGAGCAGCCTCAGGGATTTTTTCATGATGCTTCTTTGGTTTGCAGACTTCAGCGTTCATTATATGGTCTCAAACAGGCCCCTCGGGCTTGGTATGAGAAGATGGACTCTTTTTTGCTCTCCACTGGTTTCACTCGCTGTCATTCTGATCACACGGTCTATATTCAGCATCTTGAGGGTGAGATCCTGATTCTTGTGCTATATGTTGATGATCTTCTCATCATAGGTAGCTCATCCTCTATGATTCAGAATTCTCAGCTAGCCTTGATGGAGCAGTTTGAGATGACAGATCTTGGCCTTCTGCACTATTTTCTTGGTCTTCAGGTGATTCAGTCTTCAGAGGGGATCTCCATTTACCAGCAAAAGTATTCTCTTGATATGCTTCAGTGCTTTGGCATGCTTGATTGCAAGCCTGCCCCCACACCTTTTCAGTCAGGGGTTGTTTTGACTACTACTTGCCCCACTCCTTCAGTAGATTCTACACTTTACAGGTAGTTGGTTGGCAGTTTGTTGTACCTGACTCACACTCGTCCTGATCTTTCCTTTGCAATTGGTCTTGTCTCTTGATTCTCCATGATCCTCATGAGAGTCATTGGCAAGCTACCAAGCATATTTTGAGGTACATTCAGGGCACCACTTCATATGGCATTCACTACACATCAAGGGATCCTCACATTGTTGGCTACACTGACTCAGATTGGGCTGGTGATTTCAATGATTGGAAGTCTACTTCTGGCTTTGTTTTCTATCTTGGCTCTGGTCCTATCACATGGTCGTGCAAGAAGAGACTGCTCATGCATTATCATCTATAGAGGCTGAGTACCGAGCTGTTGTGCTCGCTAGTCAGGAGATTTTATGGCTTCGTCAGTTGATGACTGAGTTTGGTTTTCCTCCTGATAGTCCCACTATTCTTTGGTGTGACAATCAGAGTGCTATACACATTTCGCGCAACCCGGTGGAGCATCAGCGGACGAAGCACATTGAGCTTCATATGCATTTCATCAGACAGTTGATTCAGGATGGTTCTCTCATCTTGGAGTATATTCCCACTGCCGAGCAGGTTGCAGACATCTTCACGAAACCTTTTGCATCTCCGCGCTATCTTCAGTTGCGCTCTATGCTTGGGGTGAAGGAAGTTGTCCTTGGGGGGTCTTTATGAGGCCTTCCTTCCTTCATGTTTCTTTCAGCATGTTCTTCTATCTCTTTTTGGAGAGGAGTTTTTCCCACTAGGTTTTCTCCTTTTCTCCATTTCATAGAGATTTCTTTGTACTTGGGTACCTGATCTGGCCTTGTTGCCGGGACCCATTGCTTTTGCTTTCAGTAGCTTCTTCTAGGTTTTAGCTTCTCCCTATGTCTATCTTAAGGGGGGGTGTTAGAGTAATTGGACATTTACTTTATTAATTAAACAATATTTGTTTAATTACGTAAAGTTCCCTTTTACCTCTTTTTCACTTAAGCTAACATTAGGTACATAATAATTAATTACTTTATTAATTATTATTGTGCAAGCCTAGGGTTTTCCTTTTTAGGGTTTTCATCTATATATGGTTGAAAAATATCTTTTGAATTATTATTCATTTTATATTTTCAGGTGAATACATTGCTCCACATTCTTGAGCATTTCCTTTGTTACGTCTCTTTGCTTCTCCTTGTAACAGGTTATTTGCTTGCAAAGGTCACTGGGCTCCTATGAAGTTGTATCTTCTCAACTCCAACACATCACTCCCTACGACTCTCTCTATCTCTCTCCCTCCCTCCCTATGTCCTCTTTCTATCTCTCTTCTCCCTCTCTCTCTCCCTCCTTCCCCCTCTTTCTATCTCTCATCTCCCTCTCTCTACCTACCTCTGTCTCTCTACTTCTATCTATCTCACCTATCCCTCTTTATCTCTCCCTTCCCTCTCCCGCCTATCCTCCCTCCTCTCTATTTTTCTCTCTATCTCATCTCTCCCCCTTACCTCCCTCTTTTTCCCTCACTCCTTCCCTCTCTACTTCTCTCTATCCCCCTCCCTCTCTACCTAGCTCTCTTTTTTTATATCTCTCACCTCTCTCCCCATCCCTACCTCTCCCTGCATCTCTTCTTCCCACTATACTTCTCTCTATCTCCCCTTTATGTCTCTCTACCTACCTCTCCCTCTATAACTCCCTACCACTCACTTTATACCTCTCTATGTCTATCTCCCCTCTTCCTCTCTCTACCTACCTCTCCCTCCATCACTCCCTACCACACACACTCTTTCTCCCCCTCCCTCCATCCCCCCATCTCTCTCTATCTCACCTTTCTCCCCCTCCCTAATTCTCCCTTCCTCTCTCCTTCCCTCTCTAATCTCTATCTTCCCTCTCCCACTCTCTATCTACCACTCCCTCCATCAATCCCTACCACTCTCTCTATATATCTCTATCTACTTCCCTCTATCTCACCTATCCCTATCTCTCTCTTTAGTGTTCTCTCCTTCCCTCTCTACTTCTCTCTATCTCACAACTCTCTCTCTCTCTACTTCTATCTATGTCACCTATACCTCTTTAACTCTTCCCCTACCCTCTCTCTCTCTCTCCCTCTCTTTGATGTGCAGCAATATGTGATACAAAAATGGGAGGAAGTGGGGAGATTGAGAGAGAGAGGAGGGAGCGAGAGGTAGATATATATAGAGAGAGAGAGAGAGAATGAGAGAAGTCAATAGGGAACGGGAGTGAGGGGGAAGGAGGGGAGGAGATGTAGGGAGGGAGAGAGAGGTGAGATAGAAAAAATTAGAGAGGGAGGGAGAGTGAGGTGAGATATATATAAAAGTAGAGAGAGGTATATATATATATGAGGAAGGTGGATAGATTGACAGAGGTAAAGAGGGAGGGAGGGAGAGAGAAAGAGGCATAGAAGGATATGTTAGATAGAGAAAATTAGAGAGGGAAGGTGGTTGAGAGGAAGAAAGAAAGAGATATGGGGAGATAGATAAAATTAGAGAGGGGAGGAGGGAGGGAGGGAGAGAGAGAGAGAGGGGTGATATAGAGAGAAGTGAAGAGGGAAGAGAGGAGATAAAAATACATAGAGAGAATAGTGAGATAGAGATATATATATATAATGGCGAGATGGAGAGAAGCAAAGAGGGAAGGAGAGAGTGAGAGAGAGGGGAGATAGAGAGTAGAGAGAGAGGGGAGATATAGAGATGTAGATATGTAGAGAGGGAAGGAAGGAATGAGGGAGATAGAGAGTAGAGAGGGAAGGAGAGATAGATAGAGAGAGGTCTAGAGAATAAGAGATAAATAATGAGTGAGATAGAGAGAGAGAGAGAGAGTGAATGATGATACAACTTACAATTGATTATTAAAATTTTCCTTCTTGATTATCAAAATTTTATTATCTAAAAAATTATAAGATCTTCCAAAAACTAGAATTTGAATTATAACTCCAAGAGATTTGAAACCACTCTTAGATGTATCCTAAAACTATATACATGAAATATAACTTAAACTATATACTTAAATGTTTATTTCATATATATAGTTTCACTGATAGAGAAAGACAAAGACAAAGACAAAGAAATTATATTCTAATAAATACATTTCCATTTGGCTAGCGCCAAACTTGGCTTGGGCTAACCAAGCCTTGGGCTCGATCATCCAAGCCATTTGGCAAGTGCCAAATTTGGCGCTCACCAAATGTTTAATTCAGGGAAAAAAACCAAAGTGGCATCTTAATTGTGTCACAACTTGTAATGAAATAACTTGCACAAGAAGAATATAATATGAAATGGGTATGTGAAAGATCATGATGGGCCAAAAAGTTGCGATATGTAATTGATATGATGGCCCATGTGGCTGATGACTTTTTTTTTACCCAAAATTGATGAAACGAAAAGGATTTGTAGAGGAGATTCTCAGCTTTCCACCAATATAAATTATGCTTTACTTTGAATTTAATAAATTATTATTATTCATTTTCTATTAGAATTACAAATAGAATCTTGATTGATAGGTTGATTGAAAAACATCTATAACTTTCAAATGGTATCACATTTTTTGAATCTGAAACATGTGTCACATTCTATGATTTGCATACTGTAGGATTAAAAAAAAAAATCATGAAGTTTTGACCAAGTTAAGGTGGTTAGACAGACGAGCTTTTATATTTTGTAACCGTTGTAATAAAAAATTCATAATTAATTATTTACTTGGAAAAAA
Source organism: Sequoiadendron giganteum (assembly GCA_007115665.2). Lineage (NCBI taxonomy): Eukaryota > Viridiplantae > Streptophyta > Pinopsida > Cupressales > Cupressaceae > Sequoiadendron > Sequoiadendron giganteum. The sequence goes on along the minus strand of CM021107.1, from coordinate 148,911,778 downwards.
ATTATAAAAAAATATGCATCACATTTGGACATGAGTCCTCTAGTTATATCTAAAAGTTTATAAAAAAAATAGTATCATTTTATTGTGGTTAGGGTGGTCAAATAGACACCTACTTAGTATTTTTACCCTAAAATTTAAGTACTACTACATTAAAATTTCAAATTTTCACCAAATAGATTTATTTTTTTAAATAAAGGTCTAGTAGTTTAAAAACTACATTCAATTTTATACAGATTGTATTTTTACATTTTTTTGAAATAATATAGATAAATCATTCAATTTTTTATGTCAATTTGTCTAACTCTGATTTTCTGACTTTTTATTGCCACTTAATGGCCTATTTTTTCCATGATGATCCTGCACATACCCAAATATGATACAAATACTTGATAATAATATTCCACTTTGAGGGGGAAACCTCCTAATCCACTTTAAGGGGGATACCTCCAATAGTCTTCAATAAGAATAAAAATACTCAACATGATGATCAAATCAGACTCACAACCTCCTATATATACCTATTTATGCCTAGGATACCACCCAACCAACTTAGATAACCCTATATAAGCCCTAGGTTGACCTAACTAACTAAATAAAAATATAATAAAGATGTTATGACTTAATTACGAATTAAGGTAGCCACAAGCCAACTACTCATAACCTGATACACACTATAGGGGTAAGGGCATAACATTGTCCTCTTCTTTACAAAAGCATTGTCCCCTATGCTAATTTTTTCTTTTACTTCTTCTTCATCTCCTTTTTTACTTTTGATTATTTTTCTACAGTTGCTTCTTGTTCCTACTCTTGTCTCTCTTGTTCTTGTTCTTGTTCTTTCTCTTTCTATTTGTTATTGTCGCTTCTTCTTCTAATACTACTACTTCTTGTTCTTGTTCTTCTTGTTCTTGCTCTCGCTCTTTCTCTTTCTCTTACTCTTTCCCTTTCTCTCTCTTACTCTTGTTCTTTTTCTTACTCTTGTTCTTTCTCTTTCTCTTTCTCTTTCTCTTTCTCTTTCTCTACTTCTTGTTCTACTTCTTGTTCCGTTTTCTTTTTCTTTGTTTTTGTGGCTACTTTTTGTTGTAAAGAATGTCTAGAAAGATATTTTTGCAATAAATCACCAATAAAAAGTCAAAATGCTCTAAAAATATATTTTTAACTTACCAAGGCCTAGGTCACACTCTAATAGAAAAATCTCTAAAAATTAGGTGATTTGTAGCCTTGAGAACAATTTTTTTGAAAACCCTAATTTACTAATAAATTGATTATTTTTGCTTCAATTTCTCTAAAACTTGGACTCTAGCCTCCTCTGATATGTTTGTTAGTATATGAGAGATATGTGTTTTCCAAATAAATTGGGTAGAAACCCTAATTCTATAATAACTTGATCAATTATGCTCCAATTATTCTAAAATGTGGACTGTAGCTTCTTGAAAATGTCCTTCAACAACCCTTTAAAAATTAGACAAAAATTTTCCAAAATCTGGGAGATATGGGTTTCACAAAATGACCTCCAAAATTGAAAAAAATTCCTTGTCGTAAAGGTGCCAAGATCATGCTCTAATGCCACTTGTAATAAAATATCTTGCAAAAGAAGAATATAATATGAAATATGCTACAAATACTTGATAATAATATGCCACTTCAAGGGGGCAACCTCCTAATCCACTTTGAGGGGGATACCTCCAATAATCTTCAATAAGAGCAAAATACTCAACATGATTATCAAATAAGACTCACAAGCTCCTATATATACCTATTTATGCCTAGGATACCACCCAGGCTGGCTTAGATATCCCTATATAATCCCTAGGCTGACCTAACTAACTAAATAACAATATAATAATAATAATATGACTTAATTAAGAGTTAAGGTAGCCACAATCCAACTACTCATAACCCGATACACACTATAGGGGTATGGGCATAACACAACTTTGTGCACTTACCCCAAAACAAACCTAAAATTTCTATCAAGTACCCATCCCAAGTAGGTGTATTTGGAAGACTATGAATGATCTATTGCACTAAATCACAATAAGCCATGGATGAAGCAACACTAGTCCTACAAGCAACATTAGATGAAGGAGATACCAACATATTTATTTATAACCTTAATAGATGAAAGAATACCAAGATTCAAATGACCATACTGAATATCCTCAAAATTGTCCAAACTAGATGCCTAAATTTGAATACCAGTAGAAGAAACAATAGAAGAAAAATGTGAGGTGTAGACTGTATAGAAGAAACAGTAGAAGAAACTATGTCTTTGTTATGCAAATCCTAGATTATGATAAAAATTTATATCAACTCAATATTCTTTCCTATGTTACCATGTGTGATCTGATAGATAGAATAGATATTGGTTGATAATGAAGGAACACAAAGAACATCATTGAATGTTTTTTCATCCATGCCAATAGATCCCTTACCACAAAAATGCATATATGTGTTGTTTTTCATCAAGATGTGTGGTAATGAACAAGACTCAAATGATGAGAATATTCTCCTTGATGAATCCATGTGATGTGAATCTTCAAAATCAAGTATCCACCTCTCTTACTTAGAATTTGTAATTGCAATAAGTGCTTGCCCCTTATGTTTCTTTGACTTCGATAAAGGAAAATAAGATGAACCACCTAAATTGTTGAAGACAAACTAATTTGATTATTTTTAAGAAGATTCTTCAACTCATCAAAAAAAATTTACTAACATTAATGCTCATCATGCTCTATTTTCTTACAATATTCACACTTAGACTTATCCTTCTTAGATTATTCCCCTTGAGATGGAAAGGATTCAAATTTTGTATGTAGCTTTTTTTTTCTCCTTTTGTTTTTTTCAAGATTATTTGACTCTTTTTGTACCTTAGGCTCACTAGCCATCAATGCTTGTGGCTTAGAAGACTTGATGATACCCATTTAAATTCACTTTTATTCCTCTTAGATTAAGAAATTTATAAATTCATCAAACTTAGGATCAACATATGTTACTCCCATAAAAATTTGATGGGTATGAAAGTTAGAAACAAATATTGAATAATTAGAACCAAGCTTGGATGACACATTTAGAATCAATTATAAATCCTCCTTAACAATTTTGTAATCTTTTATTTATATTCTTAATTGCTTCATCTTGGAGATGTAGTCTTATATGTGGTCAAAAAAAATTGGATCAAGATTCATCAAATCATTATCAATCTGATATCCCTTTATATTATCAATTTTACCATATAATTTTTCAAAAGTCTCCCAAGCCTTCTTAACTTTTTTGCATGATTCAATATGAAATTGTAAATCAAAAGAGACGAATGAACATATGCATCCAAATTTTTTCTCATATTTGATCTCCTATCTTGTCTCTTTATTTGTATCACTAGGTTAAGAAATGGTTTCCTTTAGATAGCCTAGATAAACCTTTCCCATGAGATAGTTCCATATTGATTTTCTCCATGAAGTGTTATATATGAAGTTACAAGCTCAATTTGAAATTTCACCATTGCATAAACACACAACAAGAAAAATGAAGAAATCAACCACTACAAGATTACCCCCTTTCAAATTACTCAATCAAGAATCCCTCTAGTGAAATGTAAGTTTAACACTTCATACTTAATGTGATTACATGTGCCACTTGCCAAAAACAACAAAATGGACTTGATCTTAGTGCAAAACATGGCCACAAACTGAAATTACAATTTTTAGATAGAATGAGACCCATATGATCATATCGCTATAAATTACATGAATAATTATACACTTTCAAAAAAAACTATACCAAAAAATGTAATCCTAGGAATGAGAACGAAGCCCCAAAAGTTTCTAAAATGAGAATTTCTCAGCAACACTTATGAGAATCTATAATTTTCAAAAAAAAATAGTCACAAAAATAAAAATTGATTGCACCACTATGAAGAGCACAAAATTCTTCCCCAAATCAAAAAAATTGCTTAAAATATGGAGTTCATAAGCCTGAGTTATGGCCCTTTGAAGTTGAGCTCTCTCAAAAATGAAAGTTGCAATGGAGAGCGGAAAAATTAGAGGTTGACCTACTAATGTTGACCTAACATCTTGTTGACATCAGAACAGACAGGCCAACAAAATATTCCCTCCATGCTGAAATATTATCTTTGGCTGAGAAAACTTATCAATATATTTATTTTTGTCTAGTTGAAATAATCTTTGATAGTCAGCATTGGTATTTTGATGGAATCTTTGAAAAATATTCAATTTAATTATCAATATATTCTCCTAGTTTGATAAAATATTTTGTAGTCAATGGGGGTGGCAAAACCTATGATTTGGTAAGGCTTGCAACCATTTGCGTTATGCCACTATGTAGGTGGTGGTGGTCTAGTGGGTATTGTCATATGCTTGTAGGAAATAAATTTGATTTTTTAATTTTTGAAAAATTGAAATAGAAAATAAAAATTAACTTAATTATTTTTTTACTAAGTCATACCACTGATGCTTGCACCTAGATAAGTAGAATATTTGACTACTTAGGGAGAATATTCCATGATACAATTCATATGGTTGAGAGGGGCAAAATTTTCTTTGATGGTCCAGAGAAAAATACTCCAATTTTGATTAATTTATAGTCAATCTTAGGGTTCTTGGGCATTCTAGATGTTATGACAAGGTCAAATTTGATCCAAGAATGCTCCAAAATTCAGCTACCTTATGAATTTGACAACCACCCAACTTCAAACCCTTGTATATCTAACCTCAAATGTTTGATTTAGATGAAATAAAAGGAAAAATGGACTTTTTGGACACTTTGAATTCAATGGTGAGCTCATATTTACACCAATAAACTCTAAAATAAACCTACAATATAAAGCCACAAGGAGGAAACCTCTAAATCTAGTATTTTTATCAAGTTTCTTTTATTCTCTAAATCATCATCTGATGCAAGAAAAGAGCATACTTGACTTTTCAAGATCCACTAAGATTTTCTTCCTAGATCTATCAATAAGACTAATAAGAAGCTATTCAACAAATTTTTGATACCATATAATAGTTGGTATAGAATTCTCTATTCCATGAAGGATTTTGTTGAGAATTGTACTCACTCGAGATCTATAATTTTTTATGGAGCACAAAGCACAAGAGCTATTATTTATGAGAAAATAATTTTATTTTATCAAAGGATGTAAATACGCAATGATAAACAACTTGATTGAATGATATTACAAAAAATAACCCCTCATTATATAGGCTAAGCTAAGACATAGGATTGCATAAAATTACGACATGTCTTAATATTATGGGTTGAGACATAAATTGATTAGTATCTTATATGTACACTAACTAAACTTAAGTAACAAGTGTGAATAAGACCTAAAGGATGAACTAGCTATGTAAAACACCCCTTTCACACCAGCACTTTTTATCTTTTAATTTTGTGGGGTTTTCTATTAAATTTATATAATCATTCCAACTATCTTATGGGAATATGACCTATATATTGAAACCTCTATGGTTGAGAGTTAAGGATTAAGAGGTGTCAATTTTATCAAAATTATTATTGGTACAATCCCAACCTCATATTTTATGCTATTGGGGTATTGCATTTATGCTTTCTCAAACAAAATATGATCTTAACGTATTGATAAAATTTAATTTTAATGTTAACTCCACTTCAAAGGTGGATAGAAAATTATATAAACAACTTGTTAGAAGTCTCTTGTATATCACTATAACTAGACCAAGTATTACAATGTGTGCAATTAGCATTATATCTAGGTACATTATAGATTCACACATTGGACAATGGAAAGTAGCTAAAATAATAATTAAATACATTCAAGGTACTTATCAAATTGGGATTGAATACAAATACGGAGAAGAACCTAATCTACTAGGATATACAAACTCTAATTATGCCAATGACATTAATGACAAAAAATCAACTTCTAGATATTTCTTTCATCTTGGCTTAGGACCAATTTCTTAGAGCATTAAGAAGCAATTTACAGTGCCGCTATCATCCACAAAAACTAAATATATTGGTTCATCAAATGCATCTCAAGAAGCATTATGACTTAGAAGACTACTTGAAGAAACACAACCACAAGATTGTCCAACTATTATATTTTGTAATAATCAAAGCACTATCAAGCTAGCAAAAAATTCTAAATATAATGCTAGGTCCAACCACATAAAAATACATCATTTTGTTAGTGACTTTATTGAAAATCAAATGGCAGAGTTCAAATTTTGTAGAACAAAAGATCACATTGTTGTCATATTTACTAGTTAGAGAATTTCCTATAATGAAATTTGTTAAACTTAGGGACATGTTGCATCTCAAGAAAGTTGCTATATAATTATTAGTATAATTTAGATGTTGTGATCTTCTCCAAATAAACATTATAAGAGGTGTTGGAGATAATATTCATTTATTAAAAACATATCCAAAACATTTCAAATTGTGGAACATTCCACCATATGTAACCTCTTTCTTTCTAGCATTTTCTCTTTAAAGACTTTGATTAACCATTATAGACTCCTTCTAGATTTGTATATAAAATCTATAAATATATTTATATTCTTATTTATTGTATCTGCTTATAATATACAATTATATAATTGTGTTCTTATTTACTACACTTCTATTTTTTCTACATCTTACATATTTTATTTCTTCGGGGCACTTACATACAGCACAACTTTTTGTACATGTTGTCCAACATATTCTCCATCTGAATTTTTAATTTCAGTAACTGAAGTTTTCCCTCCCAGAACCATAAGTGAATGGAATAGTTAAGCCACACATAGCTAATACCCTACTCTCCCATGTATCCGAAATCTTGTCATCTTTGGCAAAGATAGGAACAATAATATCACTATTAGAAATTGCCACCTCACGTCATTATCCCAACCTCTGCATATACTAAGTGACCTGGTGGGCAGAGATTCATACAGACGATCAGTCGAATCTGGTGCCTCATTGGCAAGAAATCCCAAGTAGACATTAAACTCCTTTTGCGCTAAGCCACTTAATTCGGTGCATCTGTAACATTTATGATCATTTTACGCACTACATAATATGAGAAAAAAATCAAACAATATAAAAAAATAAACTTGTTTTCAAAATTCTCAAACACCAAATTAAATGTGACTACTGAATAATTCTTTTACCTGTTTAAACTTCCTAAGACTAGCTAACTTGGCAACTACATCTTCAAATCTTCCCAGACCTATGCAACCAAGAAAGATTAACGACCTTAGCTGAGCCAACTTGCCCAACATGTAAGGAAGGCTTTGTAAGGGTGAACAATCAAGCAAGTTCAACATTTGGATTTGTGCCATGTCGGCCATTGTTTTTGGAACAACAATTAATCCTATACATTCCCCCAAATTCAAAATTTGTAATTTACCCAAATTACCTATTGTTATGGGAAGGAATTTTAGCCCTATACAACATCCCAAACACAAATATATTAGCCGCTTCAAGTTTCCCACAGTATCAGGAAGGCTTGTTAAACTTGCACAACAACACAAATCGAGCACCTCAAGTCTTGACTACTTACCAAGTGTGTTTGGAAGAGTTGTGATAGCTGGACAATTCTGTAGACGCAAGAGTTGGAGGCTCACCAAGCAATTACCGAGTCTGTTTGGAAGAGTTGTAAGTGCTAGACAATCCACCAAGCTCAAGCATTGGAGTTTCACTAAGTTGTTGAACGTGTCTAAGATTCTCTTAATGCATGCACACCGTTGTAGACTAAAGATCCTTAGCTCAGACCAACTGTCGATCTGGAATCTGTTTCTTAACATTATACATGTATGACTATCACTCAATATTTCACAAATTCTAATTTTTATCCATATTAAAATGGGAGCTAGATTTCTAATGTTGTCCACTACTACAACATTTTTCAAAAATAGGTAGCGCAGGTGAGACATGTTTTGCAAGTTAAATGGTTTTATTCCATTCTCCCCTCTGTAATCAAGCATATTCACTCCCTCTGGTATGCGTATGTTCAAATCTATGTGTGGGTCGAGGCCCCTAGTCAGCCACACTCTATTGTTATTACCAATCTCTTCTTGAATTCTTCTTCCCATTTGTTGCACAAGAGCATGCATATCGAGGCGATCCTCAGATCCAATGGTGTTTATGAGCATTTTCAGGGAAAGATTCTTGATGGTAGTATGGACTTCATTTGGGTGTGAGGCTTTCAGGAAAATAGTAGCTTATGTTTTCTTCTCACCAAAAAGGCAACAAGCTATATCCAAAAATATTTTCTTCTCAATGTGATTAAGTCCATCATAACTGATTCAAAGGACTGTAAATATATGTGGATCTCCTACAATATTCATGACAGCTTCTTTCCAACATTCCATGTCGTTGGGCTCCTTATCAAAAAAATGTGCTCCCATGACTACTAATGCAAGAGGAATCCCCCCACAAGCATTTGCAATTCTTGTAGAAATATTTGACTGTAAATATATGTGGATCTCCTACAATGTTCATGACATCTTCTTTCCAACATTCCATGTCGTTGGGCTCTTTATAAAAAAATGTGCTCCCATGACTACTAATGCAAGAGGAATCCCCCCACAAGCATTTGCAATTCTTGTAGAAATATTTGACTGTAAATATATGTGGATCTCCTACAATGTTCATGACATCTTCTTTCCAACATTCCATGTCGTTGGGCTCCTTATCAAAAAAATGTGCTCCCATGACTACTAATGCAAGAGGAATCCCCCCACAAGCATTTGCAATTCTTGTAGAAATATTTGACTGTAAATATATGTGGATCTCCTACAATGTTCATGACATCTTCTTTCCAACATTCCATGTCGTTGGGCTCCTTATCAAAAAAATGTGCTCCCATGACTACTAATGCAAGAGGAATCCCCCCACAAGCATTTTCAATTCTTGTAGAAATCTCTTCGTAGGGATTCTTTGAAAATTTTCTAGAGAAAGCATTACAGCTAAACAACTGGACTACTTACCCCTTCGTCAGTCCACTCATTTCATTGACTGAATTGACCTTAGCAAGATAGAGTATGTGGTGGTCTCAAGAAATAATAATGAGTCTACTACCAGGGCCAAACCAATCCCCAACCACACTACGTATTTGTCACATATAATTCAAATCATCCAAAATGACAAGGGCCCGAACTCCTCGCAATCGATCTTTTATCAAAACTTTTCCTGCATCAACACTTGAAACTTCTCCCTTGTAGTTTACCAAATCCATTAAAATTCTTCGCTGCATGTCCACAAGTGTAGTGTCATTCTATACATTTGCTCCAATGTTGAAGAGAAAACAACTCGCCTTAAAGCTACCTTGAATTTCATTGTAAACAACCTTGGCCAAGGTGGTTTTCCCAACACTGCCTAAACCGCTAATTCCCACTCTCACTGTTATGTTCGTCGAAATCAAATTTAAAAGGTCAACTACATGACATTTACCCCTTTCGAGTTTAGTGGGATACATGACAACATCTAGTGGAGCATTCTTCTGCAAGGTCTCCAACATGTCTTTCACAATTCTTCTTACGAGTTTTCCTTCGTACCTGCAAAATCACCTTGCATAGGTTACACCTTACGATAAAATTTAAGGGTGTTCCTAATTTACAAAAACTGTTATTCTGATCATAGATAAAAAGATATAAAATTCCACAAATATAACCAACTTATATTAGTAAAAAGAGCTACAAGAAGTCACCAACGAAGTTATAAAAGAAAAAAGAAAGAACATAAATCTGTTTATGTTCTTATCATCTCAAAATATACAGATTTATGATCTTTCTTTTTATTTTATAACTTCGTTGGTGACTTGTTGTAGCTCTTTTGACTAATATAAGCTGGTTATATTTATGGAATTTTATATATTTTGTATCTTTCTATCTATGATCAAAATAACATTTTTGTAAATTAGGAACACCCTTAAATTTGCATCTTAAGGTGTAAGACTAGTAAGAAGAATTGTGAAAGACGTGTTGGAGACCTTGCAGAAGAATGCTCCATTGGATGTTGCCATGTATCCCATGGACTCGAAAGGGGTAAACGTCATGTAGTCGACCTTCTAAATTTGAGTTCAACGAACATAACAATGAGAGTGGAAATCAATGGTTTAGGCGGTGTTGGGAAAACCACCTTGGCCAAGGTTGTTTACAATTAAATTCAAGGTAGCTTTAAGGCGAGTTTTTTTCTCTTCAACATTGGAGCAAATGTACAGAACGACAGTACACTTCTGGACATGCAGCAAAGAATTTTAATGGATTTGGTAAACTACAAGGGAGAAGTTTCAAGTGTTGATGCAGAAAAAGTTTTGATGAAAGATCGATTGTGAGGAGTTCGGGCCCTTGTCATTTTGGACAATGTGAATGATATGTGGCAACTACATGTTGTGGTTGGGGATTGGTTAGGCCCTGGTAGTAGACTCATTATTATTTCTCGAGACCGCCACATACTCCATCTTGCTAAGGTCAACTCAGTCAATGAAATGAGTGGACTGACGGATGGGGAAGCTCTCTAGTTGTTTAGTTGTCATGCTTTCTCTAGGACATTCCCAGAGAATCCCTACAAAGAGATTTCTACAAGAATTGCAAATGCTTTTGGGGGGATTCATCTCATATTAGTAGTCATGGGAGCACATTTGTCTGATAAGGAGCCCAATGACATTGAATGTTGGAAAGAAGCTGCCATGAACATTGTAGGAGATCCACATATATTTACAATCTTTTGAATCAGTTATGATGGACTTAATCACATTGAGAAGAAAATCTTTTCAGATATAGCTTGTTGCCTTGTTGGTGAGAAGAAAACATAAGCTACTATTTTCTGGAAAGCTTCACACCCAAATGAAGCCCATACTACCATCAAGAACTTTTCCCTGAAAATGCTCATAAACACCACTAGATCTGAGAATCACCTCGATATGCATGCTCTTGTGCAACAAATGCAACAAAAAAAAATCTCCAATTTTTACTAGATATTACAGGTTGAAGCCATTTGTTACATTTTTATTCAATAGGACATAACTTTCACTCCAGAGCTCCAGTTTTGAAAATGAATAGGCATTGGAAAGATATCTAAGAGAAATACATAGTTATAGAGCTATTTTTCACAAATCTTTTATCAAGTTAATTTTGTATCAAAAGTTGATTTTTTGGCCATTGTGGGCCTAGTAAGCATTGCAATCTAGATAAATCCTTGTAATCGTACTAATCATAAAGCTCCAACATTGGAATATTTTGGGGGTGATTTATGAGATTAGTGGAAAGGGTGGTGTCTCTTTTACACTTTGAGTTCTCTTTTTGTGCACTCAAAACCTATCTTATTTTATAATTAAAATAGATCAATTAATAGTTCATGGGTTAACACCCTACAACTATTTTGATTGGAAAGATAAAATGACACTCTAATTGAAAAAGTATGAATTGTATAGGGTAACAATGGGACTATAAACTGAACGAACAATTGATGCAAAAAATCCAAAATGGTTTAACAAGTGTGATGAAGCATTTGGAACCTTGTGTATTTCTATATCTCCATATTTTCTCTTTCATGTTGAATCTTTGTCTTCACTAAATGAATTTTGGACAACATTGGAAAAACTCTTTGGTACACAAGATGAATTAAGAGGTCATCAATTGGAGAATGAGCTGATAAGGTTATGTCCTTCAAGTTTTGTTACAACACAAGACTTATTCACCAAACTAAAGGCCATAATATTGTAATTGAAACAATATGGAATTGAGAAAGATGATAAAAATTTGATCTTAAGTATTCCTTCTAAAATTGGTTTAGACTATTCAATCTTTGTTTCTACATCCTATGCCACCAAAAGTGTGTTAAAAGGATCTTCCTACGCATTTCCTTCTCTTGATGTGTTTGCTAATGAACTCAAAAAATAATAGGACAAGCTGGTTCAAATGGGCACTACCAAATCTTCTATGTCTCATGCCTTGGTTGAAAATCATGGCACTTTAAAGATCAAAAAAATAATGTTAAACAAAATAAAAAAACAAAAGAACCAAGGAGAGAATACTTCAGATGTATCTTTGTATTCTTCTAATGTAGACACTAAAATTTCTTCAAATCAAGGAGAATTTAAATGTGCTTACTGTAAGAAACTTGGCCATGATGAAAATAAATGTATGAAGAAACAGATTGACTACCTTACACATCTTATTGAGAAGACTAATAAAGGGGTCATTGAATATCCATCTTCCTAAACCCAAGAATCTACTAAGAAAAATAAAAAATCTATTCAGGAAAACAAAAAGGAAAATCTCTTTGTGCTTCTACAAGTCTTGGATCAGGGAGATGGTTTCTAGATTTTGGAGCTCCTCATCATATGGCTTCTTCACAATCCATGTTCTCTTCTTTTGAGCCTTGTGTTATGCCACCTATTTTTATGGGTAAAAATACATATATGAATATAATTGGGAAGGGATAATTGATATCATGGATGACACTTTCAATGATGTATTGTGTGTACCTCATTTGTTTAATAATATTCTTTCCATCTATCAGATTAATCACTGTAGTGTCAAAAAATGTAATCCTTTACATTTTCACATTATGTTTGCATACCCTTAATTAATTGGACTTAATTAAGCTTTTAATTGACCCAATTATGTATTTACAAGCCTAATTGATTTCATTTTTTGAAAGGGAAACCCACATTTAATCAATGCCTACACTTAATTGTATCACATCTTGGAAAATGTGTGTCCTAGGTTTAGGGCCTAGGACCCATTCGCCCTGTTGACCCCTTTGACAACAGTTTTGGCATTGATGTCACGGGTTGATCAGAGGTGGCATGCATTCATATATTCTACACTTCAATGAAATACATGAGACAGTTTGGTTTTGGTTGAATTTTCAACTTGGCACATTTTCAGGTAATACACATTGGTATATATATATACATGTTTGGTATTCATTGAAGGTTTAGTGCTATTTGATTAAGGTTGAATTTCATTGGGATGGCAATGATCTTTGGTCACAAAGGTAGTATTCAAGTATTCTGCATTTAACTTTGTTTTTTGATACTCTTAATGTCTAGCATTCACATTGGTTTGATACTGAGGTCACATTTACGTGAGATCCTTGAGACAACCACACTTATAGGGACAACATTGTGATGTGGAACTTAAGGTTTGAATTTGGATTACATTCATCTATCATTAATGAATATATTATTCAATGATTAATCTTAGCATACTGACATTGGCACTTTGGCATTGGCTATCAAACCAACACAAGGCATTATGGTGTCCTATTATGGAAAATATCGACACACATTATTTGGCATTTGGATGTTTATCATTCACAAGTGTTTGGGTATTATGTGTTTACGGTAGCATTGAGTTTAAACACTGACACAAATGATAATGTTTTTGTTTTGGCATAAAATACTGATATCATTGATTGACTCAAAGTGAGTGAAGTTCGTCGACACAAATGATTGTGCCCTAAACAATATCATTTGGAAAATACAAGGCGATAGGAAAGTTAGGGTAGTTTGTGGGAGCTTCGTGAATGATGAAGGAAGGAATATTTTTGCGACTGGTATTTTTCAAAGAACGGTTTCCAAGTTCAAATGGAAGTTCATTGACTTCATTTTAGGCAAAGGTTAAAGATGTAAAAGTGGTGATGTTGCTAATGGGTGTATTGTCTTTTGTATTTGAGTTTCCCATTGTTAAGACCCAGGGTTTCTAAGTTATTAATAGATTTGTTACAAGCCTTACACAAGCCGTGTCTTGCACCTGTGATTTTGACTTGGGAGTTGGTTTTTGTATCACATTTATATGTGTCTTTTGAATAGTGTATACATGTAACTTGCATGATGTATTGACCATGTATTAAGTGCAGTTTTTATTTTTTGAAATTAAAGTCATCACAATGACTCGATAGGGGCAGTCATGGAAACAATTTTGAACAGGTTTTAAAAGTTACATTTGATAGTTGTAATGTGTGACAGATGGCAGCATTATGTGTACTATTGAATTTTTATATAAACAGTGATTTATCATTGTTATTGGTTTGGTGGTTTCACAGAGATATCATGTTGAATTTATGAGAAGAATTTTGAAATGTTTTATTGCAAAACTGTATGCAAAACAGTGAAGTGTATAATCTAATACATTTTGTGTTTTGAAGATTCCAATTTAATGAATCTTTAGGACATTGAATGTGTTAGGATGGAAAGTAGAAATGTTATGTAGTGAAACAAAGTAACCCTCTGTAATTGATTTCTTCATGTTTTTATAGAATGTTGTAAGGTCATGTCAGTGAGACAAAGATTGACCTTTAGCCAGTGAATCTTATGTTGTCAATGAGGCATTTTGTAGCCAGTGAGGCATTCTATAGCCAGTGAGGCTTTTCCAATGAGGCATTTTGTAGCCAGTGAGGCTTTTCTAGTGAGGCATTTTGATTAAGCCAGCGAGGGATTTTACTGAGTGGTTTTTCATCCCTATGAGGGTTTTCCACTCATGAAAAACAACTTTTTTATGGTGTGATTGCCTTCTTCTAATTATCTTTGAGTTTTCTCAAGTATTTCACATTTAATTATTATGATGTTACATTCAATAAATGAATGTTCTTATAATTGAAATAACATGAGCATAAATTGGTGCAAATTGATTAAGTCAAATTAAAGATCTACGTATACTCTTTGTGATGAGTCAAGTGTGATAGCTGAATTGTTATAATCTTGCATTTTATAAGGTCAAAGTTTTAAAAGATTAATTCAAGGTTCTTTGAAATTTTTCATACCACTGATTCACCCCCCCTCTGAGTGGTATCGTACTTCAACACGCCCAAGGGGAAATAGGTCCTCCTTAAGTCTTGGATCCCATTTTTTAATATGTTTTTGGTGGCATTTTAATGATCTAAATTCAGATTGCAAAGGTTCGCTTGAGGTGTTTAATTGTCAGGTAATTAAGCAAACACCTATAAATACAAGGTTCTTTTTATCAAATTCAAATCCTAAGCAATCTAGAACTTCAAGAGATCAATTACAAGAGAAAAG
The DNA here is from genome assembly GCA_007115665.2 of Sequoiadendron giganteum. Lineage (NCBI taxonomy): Eukaryota > Viridiplantae > Streptophyta > Pinopsida > Cupressales > Cupressaceae > Sequoiadendron > Sequoiadendron giganteum. Next base: position 148,896,774 of record CM021107.1, on the reverse strand, counting down.
ATTATTGTCAAAAGCATTGGAGAGTAGATTTATCAATCATTTAAAGTAGCATTCAAGATCCTATCATGATGTCAAGATTTATGTGTGCTCATACATGTTTTTGAGCTAACATTGTGATGTAGGTTTCAAGTTTCAAGAAAGCATTCAAGCATCAAGATGTATTAAGCAATCAAGCCATTTATGCAAGATCTAATCCTTAGAGTGATGTGTTAGACTTAAATCCTCTAAGGGAAGATATTAAAGGGTTTGGTGAGGTGTAACAAGCTTTGTTCATTCATCAATTCCTCCATTTTTATCATTATTTCATTATCAAGGTTTAATTACCAAACTAGGGTTTTACCAAGGCAAACCCTTATCCACAAAAACAAATATTTTTCTCCTTTTTTGTGTTTGCATATTTGTAGGTGAAGAAGGATTAAAATTGGATCAAAAGTGTAATTTTGCAAAGTTGTCAAGACATGGAAACTCACCTACAAGTTTTATTTCTAGCTTTCCGATAGTCAAACTTGGGGGAATTAGAAGCTTAGATCCAAGATCTGAGGACTGCAAAAAGAATTTTCAAACCCCTATGCAGAGACCCATTCACCCCTGGGTGAATATGTCCTTCAGTAGATCCTGAAACCCACTTTTGGAGCCAAGTAAACACCATCCTAACCTTCTTAGATCTACCGGCTAATGGTTGTTTTTACAATTTTTATCATAATACTTCGTGTTTCAAGCATTAGATCTCATAAGTTTGATTGTTACTACACTTTTATTCTTCTTCCAAAACTGTTGTTAAGTCATTTATGTCATAAGGAAGTTAGGATAGCATAGTGTCTAAACCTAGGGTTTACAAACCTTGAGGGTTGCAAGTCAATTCTAATCATTTATGGCACTATCCCTCTTCCTAATGAACATGGAAAAAGTGGATTTGTGATTAGGTGGAAACCCCCTTTTTCTTTTGACATAGATCCCTCATCTCACATCCCATTTTTAGGTCTCCTATCCATCACCCCCTTTTCCAATGTTTCACTCATGGTTGAGTAGGGAAGACTATGGAATTTACTCTTGGTTTAGTTATTATCAAAGATTTGGAGAGTAGAGAGATTATTGTTATTGGGGTGGTTGATCATGCATCTCGATTGTACACCTTTTTAGATTTGATTCTTGATGATGGCTTTGATCCTTTGGATAATGATCATACTTCTAGTGTGGGTTTTGATTTTGAGAAGAACTTTAGTTACTTGAACTTGGTTATTGTCACAAGTGATCCAGTTATTGAACCTTTTTGTTGCTATTTTAGAGTCCAGTGTTGCTTCCTCAAAAAAATATAATGATTCTTTACAGTGGGACATATATTATCTATTAGATTCTACTTTGTGGGATGATCTCTTGATTGGTATTTCAAACTTGTTCACAAAGACACATATTGTAAATTTGGGAGACACTAACGATTGTATTCATCTTCTCTTTGATGAAGTTGATTATTTTTTGGTTGTTGTGAGGGAACTCTTTGGCCCTCTTATTCATTCTCTACATGACCTGTCATCATAGTTTGACATGAGTGTGTATAATTTGGATCAACATTTGGAGGAGACATCTTTAGAGGAGATACTTGAGTCTTTGGATTGTGTTCTACATTAGTCTCTAGGAGATTCTGAGTTTTTATTTTCAGTGTTGTGTCTTAGAACACTTGATTTTATTTTGAGAGCCTTCAACATCAACATGGGTACACTTGAGCTGAGTTCAGAGACTTCATTTATTTTGCACTTTCTTCCTACATATTCCTTTCATGAGTGGGGAGATAGATTGCATACACCTTTGGTTTTGTTTCTTCCTAAGGGGAGGAACATTGTTCGACAATCATGGACAATATTTTACATCTAATTTTGAGCATCTGCAGTTGGATCCCTTTGAGGGGGCTTCTTTGTCCTTCCACTTTATTTCTATCTCTATTATGGGGGGCATACTTCCCTGTTGTGGGAGGGGGCTTCTTTTTCTTTGGAGGGGGGCACAACATGGCCTCATTTTTCAAGACCCATCATCTTTTTCATCCTACTAAGCTACCCTTAAGGGGGGGTATTAGTGTAGGTTTTTATTCTCATAGTGTGATAATTTATTTTCCCTTAGGTCTAGGTTTTTCCTACAATTTTATTAAGCTTTCTTAGGATAATAAAGTGAGTTTATTATTTAATAACTAGGAGATAAGGTGATGAGGTGTCTTCATCCTTAAAGGGTGGTGCATTTAACACTTTTTGTGGTTATTGGTGGTCAATTCCTATTGGTTAGATTTTCCACACCCATCCTATCCTTAGTTATATATGAACTCACTACCTCACTTGTATTTGCATACACTTGCAAACTTTTGCATACTTTGGCATGCATGCACATTGATGCATACAATCATTATTATACAATTTTTATTTGAGCTCCTAATTTAATATTGTCATCTTGAAATTTGTACATCTCTTGGAATTTTGAGTTCTATAATTATGTTATTTAATTTACAATTTTATAGCTTATATCTCTCATAGAAATATCTTGGTTTTTCATCTATTTGAGATTTCTAATAGCATGTCATATGCCTGAATTGTAAAAATGTGTTCTTATGGTAATGTTTCTTAAAGTAATTTGTGCATTTGTATTCTTGATGGAGTATCATCATATGTGTGAAGTGATTATGTTAGTTCATGAATGAAATCTTGTGTTATCATAATAGAATATTTGGGTCAGTGACTTATGTCCCCAAATCTTGTTGTCCCTAAGATTATTTGTGGGAACTTAGATGGGTAATTAACATTATTTGCCCACTTGCATGGGGTGCACGTTTAATAGTTAAATGAAATTGTGTTTTTAGGAGCATTATTTTGGTTTGGCTTAGAGCCTCAGTTGTAATGTGCCTTGTGAATGACATGGATGTCATTTGTTTTAACATGTGGTAGTGATGAATAATGTGAGTAATGTGTGTGTCATTGCATTATAATTGTAAGTTCCTTGTGGAAGTGGTGCTTGGGTGAAATCCTACCATTTTGTAGATATAAATTTTGTGGATGTCATAGGAAACCATGCATATGCCTTCTTACATATAATTATTTGATTGTTTCATGATGAAGTACATTTGATTGGCATGGTTTTCGTTGGTATGGTTGAGTGTATTTTATGATTCTAAATGTAATGTGTTTGAGCATTCTCTCTCGAACACACTTCGGATATTGTACTCCAGAGGTGTCATGTAGCTCTTACTCCCTCAAATGTGGCTAAGATTAGTCACTCAATTCATGAAATCATATTTTCCATTTAATTATTTATTTTGGTTATTTAAAAACTTTCTAATTGTTGTAAGGATGAGAATTAGATTTTTAATTTCCTTATGGTTGGTCTAGTCACCAAACTTTTCCATCTATCTAGTTTGTGGTCCTTGGTCACACTTGACATATTATTTTATTGTGTGCATTTTATGATTTAATGTTGGAATTGGTAGTTCTCCCTCTTGGGCTCTATTTTATCTTTGTTATGGTTATTCTAAATGGTTGAAATTGTTGGACTTATTTTATGTTAATTTTTTTCTCTATCATTTTCATTACGAACCCTTGATAGAATGTACAAGGGAGTAGATGGAAGATAATGTGCTAATTCTTGGTGTTTCTATACTTATAAATCATATTGCATCAAAATTCTTATTCATTGTGGAATAAAAGTGGATGTTGTGTGGTGTTTGGAAATATTGTTAAAAGCTTATATGCATATGGTTTTCTAGCTTTAATTGGATTCAATTATGTGAATGTTCTAGTGTTTGGAATTGAGTGAAGTGTATCCAAATATCTATATTAGAGTGATTCTAGAATTCTATGATCTTTGAGTGAGATTGAATGTCTGGATAATCATGCTTGCATCATACCTGAATATGTTTTGTAGTAGATGGTTGGGTGTGATTTTGTCCACCAACTATTTGTTCTCTTGCTTGTCTTGGTATTGCTTGTTGTGGTCCTATGACCATGTTGCATAGTGTCTTGGCATTAACTGAGTGTTTTTTGAGGCTTCCAAGGCATCAAAATCCATGTTATTTGAAAGCATGAAGACACCCATTATGTCATTTAGGTTGTGATTTCCATAGCTACACTCATATTTGGCATAGTGTAGGGTATTAAGGTACATTAGTAAGTGCTTCAAAACATATTATTGTGTTAGTTTTATTACGTTATATATGTCTAATCTGGTTAGTTTCTAGTTGAGGTTGTCCTAGTAATTTTTGTTGAAATAATGGATGCAAAATGTCCCTATGAAGTTGCAACCTTCAAGAGGACCTTTGCTAAGAAGAAATTCACCCACACAAAAAGTGTTGCAACTTAGGCATGCAAATAGAGATTATCTTATTGATCTAGAATATGATTACAAATGTACAAGGCCCTTCCTTATATATGAAAGGTTGAGATACGAGATGCATTATCATGTTTCCATGTATCTTGATCTAACATGTGACAACATTTAAACCCTAACTAACTACCTAGGGAATGATGAAGTTATTGAGATAAGTTCTAGGTGATATTCTAGAAGGAATCTTATCTCCTAAATACATGGAAAAGGGGAAGAACCCATTATTAATGATTTCTTAATAATGAAACCTAGGACTTAATTAATTAAATAAAAGACCTAATTTAAACTTATGCTAGTGCAATTAAATAATTAATTACACCAACACCCCCCATAAGTGCAACTTAGGGAGGAAATGAAAATGTAATGATTATGTAATGAATGATGGGTTCTAGCTACATGATGGCCATTTTAGGTACCCACTTACAAATGAGAATGAAAAATGCAAATAATCTCCCATAAACTGAGAAAAGGGAAAAACCCAGTGGGAAGAAAACCCCTCTCCAAAAAGGAGATGAAATGTAGATAAGTGAGGAAGGGTTGGAAGGATGGAGGACTCCATGATACCCCTAAGTACACCATTTGTCACATGGATACAATACAATCAATAGCCCCTCCATAGGAGGGAAAGAGAGAGATGATGTAGTCTCCCCAGAACATTTGCTCACCTACAAAAAAGGTAAGTGCCTGCAGATAAAACATGATCCAATGTCGACAAACAACTTACCTCCCTTTCTGAAGAAATAAAACCAAATAGAAATGTAGGGAGGCTTCTCACTCTGGATAGGAATTAAAGGAAGGTAGAATGAATATGAATTAAGATGATGTCTAAAAATTTCTCATGTCTCCATGTCCAAGGAAGATGAAGATGCCACAATCAAATCAGGTACATGCCCAATCAATGAAGAAGGTGAAAAACTAGGACAATATGGAAACTAATGTTGAACGAGATCCAAAGGCTTCACTACAATGATCCTTCCATTGAAGGAATAGATGGAGTCTAGATTTCCCCTAGAATGAAGTATCCTCAAAACCACTAAAAGAAGTCTGAAGCAAAAAAGGTGTCCAAACCACACGTCTCCTACTAGGAAGAAGCAAATCCAATGGTAGATGTTGAATAAAATCCAACTCCATAATGAAATGAGAGGGAAGAAGTCTCATATAGGAAATATCTAAAGAGAAAATAAGTGCCTCCAAGGTATTCTCTGGATCCCCAATCAAGATCGAGACAAAGGAATTTGGAGACTCAAGAAAACTCTCCAAAGTAGAATCTAAATAGAGGAGAGATATCCCCTCAAGAATTTCCTCCAAACTTGTAGAAGTAGCTAAGTCGGCAATACCTTAAACAAAGCCATCATGTGATGCCAATCTTGGAAAACTGAATGTGTCTTAATGAATGATGGAAGCCTCAATCAATGACTTTGGACAAGGAAACACTAAATGTGAAGGTATATCAACAATCTCTGATGAAGAAGAAGCATATGTAGAACTCTTGACATCCTCATATGAATATTCAAGACATTCTAAATCTGTAAGCTTTTGAATAATATCATCATGGGTTACCTAATCTGAAGAATGACATTCTGAATCAAGATCCTCAGGGAATTGTGGAGTGACAGAATTTCCATATAGCTCCCATATCTTAGTCCAAAGGATATGAGGACAATCACAATGATCAATAGATTTCAAAACATCACAATCAACTTGCATTGCAATGATCTCTAAGACAATATATTTGTTGCAACTCCAAGAAAATTCATGAATACCTTCACTTGGATGAGGAACTATACCATAAAAATGTGGCAATAATTCAAGTGATTGGAGATGGTTTATGATCCCATCTCACCATTTTTTATAGTTTCCCTTGTGCAACATAACCAGAGAAGGATAATATGAAAACCCCATAATGTACTATTAAATTTATCCAAGATTACAAATACAATAACCTTCAATATCAAATAGAAACTTCCAAAGATGATATGCAACTGAAAATATGTCTCACAAATCAAAAAATTCTTCTTCAATCTTCAGGATGTCCAAGGAATCAAGAAAATGCACCAAATTGCAAAAATCCAATAAAAGATACCTCGAGGTGAAACTAAAAGAAGTGACTAGACTAATGAAAAAATCTCTAAAATATCTTCTGGATGCTGCTGGAATCACTAAAATTTGACAATCTGATGAGAAGATATTGCCTTTTGAGTCTTAAATGGAGGGTTGACCTAAGTTGATTGTAGAATTTTACAATAGAAAAATCCTACAAAATAAATGGCACCATTGGACAGTGCATTGAATCCTCTTTTCGATGATATCTCATTTTTCGATTTTTTAAATCCTGGTGAAAAGATATGGTGTTTTAAAAATAACTACCCTGTTAGGCATGCAAACTAACTAGGTGCAAGAATATAAGCACCTGGGGAGAAAAAATTAGCCCCCTTCAGGCTAGTGGGTGATCGCTAATATGACTGGCAGTTAAAAAAAAATCTACCGCCGGGCAGAGCGGCAGCCCGAGCGGAGTAGAGGCGGCGACCGAGGGACGCCCCTTAGAGAGGCGAAACCCTTGGTCCAATGATATGACCACCTACAAGGCTTGAAATAATTGATTTTCGATGTCAGACAACAAATCCTAGTGTTGTAGAGTGGAGGTCCTGTGGGAAAAGAAAGCGGTCAGTGGAGAGCAATGGCCGATGAAGACTCTAGCGATCAGAAAAGAAGCCTGGTGGGAGATCGTTGATGGTGGTTGGTGCAAGCCCGCTAAAGATGAAAAGTGGGCCAGGGTGATGTGAATGGCCCATCGAATCCAGAGTACGGCCCTGCAACAACCTTAAATGTGGCCGACAGGAAGTTCTGCAGACTTTTTTAAAAAGTAAAGCGACCAACAAAAAATTTGAATATTTCCAATTAGGGTAATTCAAATTTTTTGATAATGCCGATTAAAATGAAATATGTATTATGCAAAAAAATAAATCCCAAAATACAAATTCCAGCAAGAGAAAATTTAGCTACTGTGAAAAAAAAACCCTATGTGCCAACTAGAATTTTAATATGTAGTCACCCGAATTTTAATTTTTGCCAGAAACTATAGAAAAATAGCCCCTTTTTTTGAAATAAAAAATGCTTGCTGATCTAAACAAAAAATGCCTCATAGGACAACTGACAAGGATATTTTTTTACTGCAAATTGTATGGATCGTACTATTTGATTTTGCAAACCCTAAAATACCTCTAATGGCTCCCAGGTTGATGTATCCGATTTTGATGAATGAATAGGCAATCCTAGGGTTTTGAGGCCTTCTGAAGACAATGGCTAGCTTGGATTTAAAACAATTTTCTCCAAAAATGAGCTTGGTCCCTGAGTGGATTCAAGTAGCCTGTAATGAATCTCTCTAGCCCAACTTCCTTGATCTTGAGATGAATCTTCGATAGAAAAGCTCTGATACCTAATTGAAATAATGGATGTACAATGTCCCTATGAAGTTGCAGCCTTCAAGAGGACCTTTCCAAGAAGAAATTCACCCACACAAAAAGTGTTGCAACTTAGGCATGCAAATAGAGATTATCTATTTGATCTAGAATATGATTACAAATGTACAAGACCCTTCCTTGTATAGGAAAGGTTGAGATACAAGATGCATTATGATGTTGCCATGTGTCTTGAACTAACAAAATGTGACAACATGTAAACCCTAACTAACTACCTAAGGAATGATGAAGTGATTGAGATAAGTTCTAGATGATATTCTAGAAGGAATCTTATCTCCTAAGTACATGGAAAAGGGGAATATCCCATTATTAATGATTTCCTAATAATGCAACCTAAGACTTAATTAATTAAATAAAAGAACTAAGTTAAACTTATGCTAGTGTAATCAAATAATTAATTACACCAATAATTTTTAGGAGTTCTCCTTTGAAGTTTAGAGATATTCCTAGCTTAAGGTTGGAAGAATGTGCAATTATGGTTTGAGTGAGAGTGCTTAGTGTTTGAGCCTTGTGGTGGTTGTTGGTTTCATTTTTTATCATGATTTTATGATCTTGTTGGGTTTTTTAACCCTTAGGTAGGTCATAGTTGAGCATCATGATAGTAAAAAATATTATTTTTTCTCCTATGGTTAGTGTTCAATTGCTTTCTTGGTGGTTGAGGTGTGAGGTTGGGTTTGCTAAGCCTCATTTTTTGGGAGTGCTTGTTATTTTATGAGGTAGATTCCTAGATTCTTTCCTCTAAGAACCCCTATGTTGTTCCTAGTTTCATATTGAAAAGATAGTATGCTTAGGAAATCCTTACATTTCCCAAGTGTTACCTAATGGAGAATCTTGTGATGATTTCCATAGTTGGATTTGAGGCATACTCTTGGTGAGCATGGAAGTGAGTTAGTGTTTCCTCTAGCCTTGTGGGATGGTTTTACATAGCTTTTGGGTTGTAGCTTTGAAGGTTAAGGTTGTAGACCATAGGAAATTAATCCTTGTAGTTGTTAGCCTTGTGTTGAGGAAGGGTTGGCAAGCTTATGTTCCCTTGTCCTTGGTTGAGATAGTAGTTAGTTGGAGTTCCTAGTTGTCATGGCAATCCTTGAGTAGGACCTTGTTGGATTGTTGATTGATGGACCTTGTAGCTGGTTATTTTCATCAATTGTTGTTAGCTTAGGTGGCATTTTCCTTGCAAACCTATGTCATTTTTTGTGTCTCCATGTTTCTTGGAAAGTGTCCTAGGGGACATGCGAGAAATGTATTTAATATTGGCATTATTGTAATTGCATTTTCAAGAGTAGATTTAATGTTGGTGGAGGTTACACATCACTAGAGGATAAAATTATCCCTCCTAGGCATTCACATTGGGAATGTGAAGGGTCTTGAGTGGGGAACCAAGTTTGGAGGGAAATAGGTGTCCATTGGTTCTCCATTTAGAAGTCGAACAATCACCAGAGCATCCTGAATGATAGAAGTTGAAGGGGATATGGGTTAGGTGCTTGGTGAAACTCCTAAAAATGATTTGTGTTCCACTTATAAATTTTTTTAAATTTGGTTATTTTAATGTCCTAGGGCTTAGGGTTTCGCTTATTACCATGCTTTAGGGTTTTTGTGTTGCTAAAACCCTTTCCAAAAAAATCCTAAGTCTAAATCTTTTGCAAATGTTCTAATTTGATGTTGACAATTTATCACCGGTTCCTGATCACTCAAGTTGTTACCTATGCCTTTTAGCTCGTCCCATTATCATCCCCTTAATCCTAGCAATCTCAATCATTTCCCGTCGCTTTATTAAAAATATTGTCTTCCATTATGCAGGTTAATAATCTCTTAATATTTTCTTGGGTCCTAAGTCAGGCTTTAATAATTCCATCGTTCACCTAATGTCTCATCCTTAGGTCTTTATGTGCTCATCTGTCATTTACCTAGTAGTGGACCCCTTTTAAAAACTAATGTGTGCACATGCAAAATTAATACTTATGTAGGTCGTTGGATCCCCATGATCAAATCCTGACCGCTCCCCACGCCCCACTCAGTTTTATTTCCCATTAAAATAATCTTGCGGGCTAGTGTGCAAGTGCCAAGTGTCCTCCTATAGTGGTGGGCCTGATGCCTTTCAAAGCCAGTAAGAGGAAATTTGAAGTGAATCAATGATAGATATTGAATGGCGTGTCTTCATCTAGACCGTTCCTCGTGCCCTTGCCCAATTTTAATATGCATTAAAATATTCTTGTGGGGTAGCCGACTGGTGACACATGTCCCTTTGTTAGTGGGACCCATTAGGTTTCAAAGGAAGCAAGCACTCTGTTTAAATGAGATTGACGATCAAGGATGGATGACATGGGTCAATCTTGACCACTCCCCGCCATCCCATGGGGGACCCACCTCTGCCTCTCGTCTCTCAGCGGGGAAGTGGGAGAGCGCCACATGGAGTAATCTGAGAGGCAGAATGAACATTAGAGAAGGGGAAATATTAATGAATTTTTTTAGCCATGGGTCAAAGATATTAAAGCTTGGGTTACTAATGGGATTTTCAAAGCACGTGATTTAAAAGCGAGTGATATCTTTTACTCTTGATCATCCATTATGATTGAGGGTTATGTGCATGAGAAGATGATTTAATGGTAAAGAATGCACATATGAAGGCTCTTGATTTAATCTCAACCTTTCCTTGCCTCTCCGCTATTGAAAGTTACGCATAGGTTAAGACTCATGGGGAAGCAGGGAAGCTGACACGTGGACTTTGCTTTAGTGCAAAAGAGATGTGGAGCCCACAGGTGAATAGGAAGCTTTTCCACATGGCTTGTTTTGATTGGATAAAAGCAACGGTTGCTTTTAGTCAACTTTGTAAAACTTAGTTGATTCATTTCATTGCACAATCAATGGTCAACATTCAAAGTTGAGTTTGAGGTCAAGTGAACCGTTCTCGTTCACATGAGCGAACCATAATGGTGGACAAGATGTAGAGCTGCCAAATTGGATAGTTTTAAAGCCACAAAATTCACTTTAAAGCATAATTGAAGATTGCCAATAGTAGTCTGCACATTCAAGGAGCTAGTGTTGTGATTTTCTAGCCCGTTCGATAATGGAATTAGGGTTTTAAAGCATTACAAAACCAGTAATTTAAATTTCTATCCTGCTTCTAAATTACTTAGGAACTTGTTTAATTGCACTTACTAGATCACTCTAACATTAGGGTTTCCTTATTCATGCATTTTTTTAAGGTTTAACATTCAATCCAAATGTAATTGTTGTCAAAGTGTTAATTCCTGAGTATTAAACCATACCCAAGTTGTAAACCCTTGTTTGGTTGAAGAAAACCCTAACTTGCATAAACCGTAAGGTCATGGCACCAAAATTAAAAGTGTTCTCATCTAAAGGAGAAGCCTCTGGCTCAAAAATTCCTATCAGACCCATAGTCCAAGACATGACTGGGCAATTAAGACCATCAACTTCTAAAAAATCTAAGGGTCAACCATTGTTTCATGGCACACAATTTGTAGAAGGCTTGATTGACAAGCAAAGTGCAATTAGGGATGCTACATTTCCTTTCACTGGATGGGAATTGTTTAGTGGTTGGTTTGGGAAGAGAAATTGTGGTATTCTAGTAGGCAACCCATTGAATCTAGATTTGGGAAAATTAGTTGTGTCAAATGTCTCTATGGAATTTGACTTATTGAAAGCAATGGCCGCCAACTATGATCCAGTCTCAAGGACTGTGAGAGATTTTGATGGAGTTGATATGGTCAAAGTCACAAGGGGAGAGATTGCAGAAGTTTTCAAACTCATTGAGTGGAGTGAGGAGATGGTGCCAATTGATGAGAAAGTTATTAGGGTAGAATATGAAAAGGTGAGATACTCATTCAAGATCTCAATATTTCCAAAATATCTATCATCTATTGAGGGCTGAAGGATTACATTAGGCCCATTGGACAAGGATCCCTACCTAGTTACCTATTTTTTTTTCTATTTTCAAAATACTTTCTATTCCATTTGCCAAATCATTGGTTATGACCCCATCATAGGTATTCCCATGGCTTGGATGTACGTGGTGACAAATATACAAACACCCCGCATATTGCATAGTATATGATTATGGAGAGTACCTTGCAGAAAGAATTTATGAAGGATTGGTGAGGTTGAAGAAAGGAGAAGTTGGAGTCAAATTTAGTTGGTGCTCATTGTTTATGCATATGCTTTTGTTCAAAAGTGTGATTTTTTTTGGTAAATATATGACACTGGAAAGGATGGAGGGTGACTTGGAATCGCTTGTCTAATGTTGGACTACTATCTTGGACAAGGATGACAAAAAAAATGATTTTGTGGTCTTTGAGAATCTATTTTCCTCCAAATTGAGGGTTTTGATTATGAAAATTCCAAGGATTCCCAAAGTCTTGCATGATTTCTTGAGGCCCAAGGATAGGAGACCTGAATTAGGTTATTGATCACAAATGGGGAGATATTATTCCTTATCCCACTTATACAATTTTGAGAGTATATGGTACAGGTATCTCGCCCCACTTGTTTCCTAGAGATGTGCTAGAAAGAATTAGATTTCTTGAAGTAATGTGGTAGCTTGGAGATGTGGAAAATAAACATTTGAAAGATCAAGGAAACGAAACCTTCTTTCCTTCATATGCATGATTTTCTAATTTTGTGATGATCAAAAGAGGATGGGATAAAATAAATTACATACTCAAGCCTTTGGTCATGAGGAGAGTGGGAGCAAGGACCCATGATCTTGAAGAATTTATGGCATGGTTAAAGATAAGAAATAGGAGTTCCAAGTTTATCCATAACTTTCATTTCCCTAAGGATGTGATAAGGGACATTTTTTATCTTTTAAAGTAGGAAGATAGAAAATCAAAGTGGACTATTTTTGATAAAATACAAAGGAAATAAGGGAGAAGGATCCATAATTCATTGCTCTCGCTGAGACTCCCAATGAGATGCAAAGAATGGAATATATGCTCTAGAATTTTGAGATAGTGGTTGGTCACCTAAAAGGTGAGAGAATAATTTAGGATAAAGGCAAAGCTCTTGTTGAAGAAGAATAAGGTGGAGGAGAGATCCCTATTATGGAGGAAAGGCTAGCATATCAACCTCCCAAGGAACAAAAAATGATTTTTTTCACAAGGAGGAAGAATAAAGCAAAGAAAAAGGATACAATTTCTACCTCCTCTCAACAAGAGAAGCAAAGTGCCCCTTCACCAATGCCATAGATTCCACCACCATCTCCCCCTAGGTTGATGGGACCTGAGATAATTGGCATTGATTCACCACCAAGACAAGCAACATCACCTAAGTAGCCACCTCAAAAGAAATAAAGGGTTGAATCCAAGGGCTTGGTGGACTATGATGATGAAATTTGGGTATCAAAGGAAGAGATGCAATGGGGAATTCCCTCTCCACCAAGAGATATAGTTCCACAATAATTGGGTTTAAGGTTGAGAAAATTTTACCTTACTGGAATAAATAATACAAATGTTGTTAGGATTGAAGCATGTATAAAGTTCCTTGATGCCGATTCTTTTGTCAAATCCAAAGCTTTCATGGATTTTTCTTGGAGAGCTAAAAAGGATGAATTTGTAAACAATGTTGCATTGCAAAGAAGACTCCATCTAGAGTTACCTGATGCAACTATTCAAGCATGGGTAATAAAACAAATGAAAGAAAAATTTCAAGGAATGATTACATCTAAAGGTAGAGAGCTAGTAAGGAAGAGTGGTGTTTTTCTATTGCCAGAATGGGACTTAGCCTCTACAATTGCATTTGATATAGTGAAAATATGTCACAGACCTCTTTATAGTTCTAAGGAGGAAGCTAGCATAGCACTACAAGGATCTATATTCAATGAGCAATGGGATACCTTGGCTATATGGGCCCTAGCCCCCAACACCAAAAACCCTGATATTGTAGAGTTTGCTTCAAATTATAGGGGAGGTTTGATAATAAAGAGGGTGTCATATACATCAACCATTGAGGTTGCCACCATGTCAGCCAATGTGGCTCAATTCACAAAAGCAACAGTGGAGTCAGTGACTTTTGAGAAGGAGCAATTCATAAAGAAATATAATGACCTATTGGTTGATTATGGGAAAAATCAGCAACACGACATGCAATTACAAGTTGAGTTAGCATTATTGAAAAAAAAAATGAATAACTTGCAATATGGTGATCTAATGGAAACAGATACTACTTCTCCTACTTCTTCACATGAGCCTACACTTGTCATTTCAATAGTTCCAACAAGTTATTCATGGGCAATTGTGCCCTACAATATGGGAACTGTACCAATTTTAGTGAAGGATCTAGATACATCCAGTGCACAACAGGCAGAGGGTGTTAGCAAGGAAGAATTACTTGAGCAGCTAAAGGAGTATAAGTAAAATTTTGACATAGGGAAATCTTTGTCAGCAATATGAAAATTGTCACTGCAATTCTAAAGCATTTGAATAGAGGAGTAAATAATAGATTAAATAGCATTCATGTGAGCTATTTTGTCATGAAGGATGTAATGAACAATTTTGATATTGATAAAGAATTGACAATTCCTCTCATGGAAACATGGATCCCAAGATTTTAGGAGTTGAGGATTATGGTTGTGGGAGCCAAACATGATACAAATAAGCGTAAAAAACTTAGGCCTACCATCTAGACTCTGAATGGAATTCGGGAATTCAAGGGAAATATTGAGCCTTTGGAGGAAAAGATAAGGGAGCTAATCAAGAATTTTCATGAAATGCATCATGGTCTCCTCCCTTCCATATTAAAAGATGATGGTAATATTAAGACCCTGTAGGACTAGAGGAAAGAAAGAAATGAACTAATTTCCCAACAAGCTGATTTGATTTGTGAAGGATATGATATGAGTATGTTGAAGAAGAATATGGGTATACTAGCTCATGCAAGAGTTGTTCTGGAGGAATTTTACAAAGAAGCAAACCAATTATTACTAAGTATTCACCTTATAGGTAGAAATTTGATGATATCATAAATTTCATCTAGCCTATAGAAGAGGAATTCCAAGCCTGGAAGGACAAGTACTTGGATGTGTTGGAAGATTGAGTTGCAGTTGAGAGGTGGTGAGTATAATTTTGGTTTTAATTCTACAACTATGGCGAATAACGAATGGGATAAGCACAATGCATAGCTTGGAACAAATATAGATTAGGCTTTTGCTAAAGTATGGAAAAAATATTATCTTCTCCCCAATTTGAAATTGTTGACAAGGGTGTAGACATGGACGAGTTTCTTATCTTTTCTACCTTATACTTTTTATGCTTTCTTTCATCCTTTCTTGGTTTATGTGGACACATTTTTGGAGCATGTGGATATTGTCAATTTAGCTCAAATATGCCTTTTGGAAGGTGGGACCTGATCTTTGACAAAAAATGAAAATAAATTTTCTCATGTAACATTTCCCTCTATTTGAGGATGCAAATATAACTGCAATGGGAATGTATTTTGTAATGGTCCAATTGAATAGTGGCATGTGTATTTTTTGGCCCAAATCTTGTTTGCTCCTTCGTTTCTATAAGAAGTAATTCAAGGCCAAAAGTATGGGATTGTTGTCTTGTAATTGATCACAAAGAAATTTGTAAAGGGAATACTGAGAATTTTGGAGTCTAGTCTTAGGTTTTGAGTCTTTCAAATATTCATATGTAACTTTGATAATAGTACTAGCAATTGAATACATAATGGTGAAAATTCAAATCCATTTCTCTCCTATGTACTTGTTTCATGGATTATAAATAATATGATCAAGGATTATGCTATTTATCTTCATTGATTTCCAGTGGATGTGTAGTTTTACTCTTGCATTTAATTCAAAGAATTAATGAAAAATCTTGAATAAAGTTGTAGATTCATGTAAATTGAGTGTTAGGATATGAGTAAGAAGTTATGGTCAAGAATATAATGTTGAAATACTGTAATGCAATAATGATAAAGCTTAAATGATGTTATGTGTTAAGTTGCCAAATTGTATAGGTTTTGAGATTGACTTCATTACAAGGATGAGGCATTAATCTAAGTGAGTATTCATAATGCTAATCAACCTCACATGTCACATCCTTTCACTTAATCTTAATCAACCTCTTAATCTCTTCATTAGGGATGTGCACATGTCTAATCCTTGATTAGGATGTGTCACATCCTCCAATTTTTACAAGTTGGCTTCTAATCCTTATTAACCACTAATCATCTTTTAATCACTGATCAATTAAGCCTAATCAATACCTTGTTCAACTCTCCCCATCCCCAAAGGAATTTTTAATTCCTTTTTATTCATCCAAGGCTCCTCTCTTCCCCATGTGAATTTTTAATTCACTTTTATTCCTCCAAGGAATCTTCTCTTCCCCATGCAAATTCTAGAACCTTGACTTGTCACATCACATGTGCTAAAGCCTTCTAGAATCTTTTACTTGTCACATCAATTCACATGTGGGTAAGTACTTACCTTTTTAAGGACCTTGTTTTATCCAAGGTACTTTCCACCTCTCTTTTTGGAACCTTGTCTTATCCATAAGATTCCCCAATCATGTGAATTTTTAATTCACTTTTATTCACCCAAGATTCTCATCTTCCCTATGTGATCATTGAGTGGTCACATCATCCCTTTTCCCAAGGTACTTGTCCTTTCTCCACATCATGTACCTTCCTTCCACCTCACTTCCACATCATCTCATCCTAGGCCATCTCACATTCCACATGTCAAGATGTGAGGGCTTGTGAGTCCTCAACTCACCATAGCCCTCCATCTTGGCCTTGTTGGTTTAATCTCAACCATTGAATTCTCTAGAGAATTCAAATCTCTCTATAAATACCCCCTCTTTTCTCTGATTTAGGGACCTCATGCACTTGATACCAAACTCTTGCCATTTTTTCATTTAACACTTAGCCATTTGCACCCTCATGTTACCAATTTGATTATTCAACTTGCATGCATTTTCTTTCATTATCAAATCAAGTCATTTGCATTTTACCGTCTAGTTCATCTTGCATCTAGCCATCTCCATAGCCATCCAAAGAGCACACAAGCTTTCAAAAATTATGGGCCAACTAAGGGATTCAACAACACAAAGGTATAATCATTTCTTTGTCTTTAATTTGTCCTATTTCTTTGTGTTATCATTCCTTAGGCTAATCTTGAGGTGTATCTTTTCTGTTCTTCCATTAGTGCATAATAGTTGTTTTGCATCCTTAGAATAGGATCAAAATTTAGGGATCACATTTTTTGCACACCTGGTGGGACCCACAAATGGGTCCCTTCATTTCACATTTGTTATTGTTGATTTTGTTTGTAGGGACAAGTCGCAGAGGGGCGGATTTTCCTTGTAGAGGGGCGAATACACCATCTAGTTTACTGCATAGGGGCGGATACACCCTAGTTTACATTTTTTTTTTAATAGTTTACTGCAGAGGGGCAGATTTGCCCTAATTTGAACACTGTTTCTAATAGTTTGATGCAGAGGGGTGGATTTTCCTTGAATTTGAACACTGTTTCTGACATTTTACTACAGGGGCGGATTTGCCCTAAATTTGAACAATGTTTTTGACATTTTACTATGGAGGGGCGGATTTGCCCTGAATTTGAACAATGTTTCTGACATTTTACTACAGAGGGGCGGGTTTTCCCTAATTTTGAACACTGTTTCTAACATTTGACTACAGAGGGGCGGATTTTCCCTAAACAACACGTTTTGGAAGGCAAAAATAGGCATTTTAGCTTCTTTTTTGTCTCAATTTTTTGTTGTTTTAAGGTTCTAACCCCCTAACCTTGTTTTTTGTAGGTATAGTTGGTTTTCTTGCTAAAATTTTGTAACATACTTTAGTAATTAACAAATAACGAAGGATAAAATAGCTAACATTTACTTGTAGAGCCATCTGTGTGCTCATATTTTAAAAGTTTTCCTTGTTTTCGTCAATCTAGGCACATATTTTAACTATGGGAAAGTAAAATTTACTACTTGTTGTCTCTTTTTTTGTGTCATCCAAGGGGGCACTAGTTTGTTTTTGCTTTCCCCTTGCACTTTGTGTGAGCTTGGGGAGTAGTTGGAAATGATTAATGCCTTCTTTTTAGAAGGACCTGTTTGGGGATTTCATCACCCCAAGGGATAATCTCAACTACGTGAACCAACGAGGTATGGAAAGGGGGGAGAGCCAAAGTTGTACCCCAATCCAGTCACGTCATGCCTGGCGGAGCGTTGAAGCTAGGGTGATACCTAGATAGACGTGAAGAGTTGGTGTGAGCCCTTCAGTATCTCACTGGGGTTCCCGAATCATGCTTGTGACGGGATGGTGTTCATGATCTAGGCCTCATGTACCGAGAGTATATCAAGGACTCCCTAGAAGCCTTGTGCATCCTAGATTAAGACCTTTGTTGGCCATACACTTAACATTAATCATAGGATTGTGCTTGTCTAAAGTGTCTTCTTATGAGAAACTAGTAAATTTTTGACAAGTCAGCCTCATTGTTGTCATTTCAAGCCCTTTTCATAGTCATTCTCATCCAAACCAAGTCCCTATTTTCTATAGTGGGGTGGATTTTCCCTCCTGATCACTGCAGTGGGGTGGATTTGCCTTGCAATTTACTACAGAGGGACGGATATGCCCCCCTGAACAGTCAATTTCACTTTGTTTAACCATTCCAAGCTTTTGTTTGATCATTATTAACCTTTGTTTAATCATTCCAAGCCTTTGTTTAACCACTTCGAGCCTCTGTTCGGCCGTTTAACCATTCCAAGCATCCATTTAACCATTCCAAATATTCATTTAACCATTTTAAGCCTCCATTTAACCATTCCAAGTATCCATTTTGAACATCCATTCTGCCTTTCCAAAATTTTGTTTCCCATTCCGATTACTCATTTCATCATTTGGGGAACCTATTTCACTTTTCAAAAGACTTATTCCATCTTCTAGTGAACTCGCTTTACCATTTGTTAGGCTTGTTTATCTGATTTAAATAAAAACCAATTGGTAACCTAAAACTCTATCATTTATTGTGAGCTAAACAGTTTCATTCTCATTAAGTCATCACAATTCACCCTTTAGTTCATTTGCACTTTCCGTCTAAGTCAAGTCCCTATTTTCTAACAGTTTACTGCAGTGGGGCAGACTTGCCCTATAGTTTACTGCAATGAGGCAGAGTTGTCCTATAGTTTACTACAAAAAGGTGGACCTACCCTACAGAGGGGCAAATCCGCCCCTCTGTGCCTTGCAGTGGGGTGAACCTGCCCTAAAAATAGCCTTTTTCATCATTTGTTTAGCCGTTTCAAGCACCCGTCTGCTCATTTTCACGTTTCAAGCAATCGTCACCCTATTTCAAACTTTTCATCATATTGAGTGATCATCCCCTCAGTCAAGGTAATCATTTCCTATTTTTGAGCACCTATTTACTTAATCCGAACATCCATTTTTCTCTATTTTTCACCAAAAGGCAAACTTGCATACATTTCGTTGTCCATTTCGAACCATCGTTTCCCCTGTTACAAGTAAACTGTCATATATTTTGAGAGTCAAGCTCCCCATCCCAACATTTTTTCATCCATTCTAATCAATCATTTACTTGTTTCGAGCTTTCATCTCCACAACCTGAGAGTCATTTATCCATTCCGAGCAGCTTTTTACTCATTCTGAATAGTCTTTCATCCCCCTCAATTCTCCATTTACTCGTTTCGAGTAATCTTTCATCCATCTCCTCATTTTGAGAGTTGTTCATCCATTATGATCAATCATTTACTCATTTTGAGCTTTCATCTCCATGACCTAAGAGTCGTTCATCCATTCCAAGCAATCATTTACCAGTTTTGAGTGCTTGTTCATCCACTCCAATCATGTATTTCCCAATCTGATTATCTAACACCCCATTCCAATCACCTGTCTCATCATTCTAACATCTCATTTACCCACTCAGAGAATCCAAAAGCAGTGGGGTGAACTTGCCTTGCAATGGGGTGGACTTGCCCTGGAGAAGGGGCAAATTCATCCCTCTGTGCCCTACAATGGGGTGGACCTACCCTATAGAAGAGAAAATCCACCCCTCTGTGAGAGGCAAATCTGCCCCTCTGTGATATAAGGGAAAATCCGCCCCTCTACGAGGGCAAATCCACCCCGGAAGGGCAAGTTTGCCCCTCTACAGCATAAAGTTGGCAAACAGACAATAAGCAGATCCAGCTTATTGTTTTCCATTCTAATTGTTTTTCCCTTGTCCGAAGTACCCGTTTACTCATCCCGACCATCCGTCCGTCCATTCTGAGTATCCATTTGCTCGTTCCGAGCAATTGTTCCCTCTTTCCGACCAGTTGTTCACCCATTTCATGAAGTTGTTCACCCATTTCATCAACCTTTCTTCCCATTCTAAGTGTTGTTCCCTTGTCTGAGGGACCTGTTTACTCATCCTGACCATCTGTATATCCATTCTGAGTATCCATTTTCTCGTTCTGAGCAATCGTTCCCTCTTTCCGACCACCTGTTCACCCGTTCTGTGAAGTTGTTCACCCATTTCGACAACCTATTTTCCTATTCTGAGTATTGTTCCCTTGTTCGAGGGACCTGTTTACTCTTCCCAACCATCTCTTTGTCCATTATGAGTATCCATTTGCTCGTTTCTAGCAATCATTCCCTCTTCTCGACCAACTGTTTACCCATTCTGGGAAATCGTTCACCCATTCCGGCAACCTGTTTTCCCATTCTGAGTGTCGTTCTCCTCCTTCAGGTATTTGTTCACCCATTCCACATATCTATATACCTATTTCAAGTGTCGTTCCCTCATTTCGGCCATCCATTCATCTATTCTAGGTATCCTATTCCGGGTATCCGCTTCATCCTCTTATCTGACCAATCATCTAATCATGTCGCATCCCATCATCTGAATCTGAGCTTTAATCCAGTATCCCAATTGGATCTTTAGTCCACCTAAATATTCTTCCAATCCATCCTTTTTATCGTTCCATCGTCTAGTTCCCTCCATCTTCTCCATATCTATTTTGTAGCCATCATGAATCCTTATCCCCCTCTCACACGACCAATAATAGTAGTCAAGGGGAATCCTAACTACATCAATGATGATAATGAAAGTCTTTTTGATCATGAAGGGTGTTATATAAATCCACTTTATGCTATCATTACTAGAAATCTCTCTCTGATCGCCCCCCAAAATCCAACTACTTCTCTGAACTATCCCCCCATTCCTTCATCTGCATCTAATAATAGTCCTTATGCTACCCTTGACAAGGGATATCCAACAAAATCACCATCTACATATTCATCATGTCCTCCCTCTCAACCTCTATCATATCCAACATCCACATCCTCTTATCCTCATCATCATCATCAACCCCAATACCTCTACCTTAATCACCCATCCCAATCTTCCCATCATAATCCAACATCCACACCTTCCTATCACAATCCACCATCCCAATATCCCTACCTTAATCCAACCTCTACATATTGCTATTCTAATCCTCCATCCATGTCCTTCTATGAGAATCTGTCATCCACATCTTCCCACTATTATGCATCATTTGAATCTTCTCATCCTAATTTGTCATCCACATCTCCCTACTATTATCCATCGCCCCAACTCATCCTAATCTATCATCCACATTTTCCTACGTTCCTCCATCATCCCAATCTTCCAATCCTAATCCCTCATCCACATATTCCTACTATTACCCACCATCCCAACCTAATCCATCATTTGCATCCTCCTATCTTAATTCATCATTTGCATCCTCTTATGCCTCTCCCCCCTTCACCGCATTATATCTTAATCCTCCCTCTAAACATAACCCACCTAGTCCTCCAACCACTCCTAGTCCTCCATCTATTCCCATCCACTCATCTAATCATAATCCTCCATCTCCTCTTCATTCTACATATAATCCTAGTCCACCATCCATTTCCATCCCCTCACCTAACCCTAATCCTCCATCTCCTCCTAGTTCTACATCTAGTCCTAATCCACCAATCCCTAATCCTCCATCCATTCCCATCCCCACGTCTAATCATAATCCACCAATCCCTAATCCTAGCCCTCCATCCATTCCCACCACCCTACCTAATCTTACATCCCTTTCACATGTCATCCAAGGACTCATGATAGAAGAGACACTATGCCCTCCCACTCTATCATGTACAGTCACTAGTGATGAGGCCCTCCTCCATCCTACACCTATTACTCCCATTACCATTCCTAACACCATCCAAATGGTTGAGCTTATCAAACCCATCAAATCCATTGAATCCACATCCACCCAATCCATTGGAGACATCCAATCCCATCCTCCTAGTCCTAATATTACCACATTTCAATCCCATGACCTTCATGAATCCTCCATTCTCCTATGTCCCCCACCTAAGGAGTCCCTCCAACAATTCTCCATAATCATGCCTCCCACACATGCTGAGCCATGCCAAGGGCTTGATCCAAAGCACACAAACATAGATCCCGCCATCTCACACACCACCTCAAGAACATATTCTTCCATCCATTCCATCTCATGACCCCTTTCCTCTACCAAATCCTGATCTCAACATCTTATCTACCCCATCTCAAGATCACACTAGCTCACTCACTCCATCCCATGATCCCCTTTGCACTCAAGATTCAATCATGCCCTTATCACCCACTACCACAAATCTAGATCCTATCATACCATCTAATTCCTCTCCCACTCCTTTATCACCCATAACTCCTAATGTTGTTATACCCTCGTCTCCATCGCATGATCCTCCATCACCACCTATCCCTATCACCCCAGCACCACTTGTATATCACCTTGATAACATTACACCGATCCATGGCGGTCTCCTTGTAGAAGAAAAACAAAGTAGATGCACCACTCATCCTCCTTCACCTAATAATGCACTCGCATCATGCTTCCAAAATAATAAGCATCCTACCCTAAATCATATTCTCAAGAACATGAACTATCAAGGAAAAGGTTTAGTCCTTCATGAGCAAGGTACTTTAGAGCCCATCCAAGTCAAAGAACATCCAAGCACACACAATCTTGGATATATCTCCCAAGGCTCACACTCCAAATATGTTGGTACAATCTCCATAAATCCTAAACGATCCTCTTCTAAAGGCACACGAGGTACTTCTCATCGTTCTACCAACTCATTTGCCGCCATCCCCCCTTCTCCATCATATTACCTTAAGACAACTGTCCATCTTCCTCCTTCATACTCTAAGTCCATTTTGGGTCCTTATATCCCTCCATCCATCATTTCTCATCCTCCATCTACTATGGGTCCTTATATCCCTCCATAAAACCCCACACATCCTTCATATACATAGTCTATTTTGGGTCCTTATATCCTAAAATCATCCCCTCCATATTGTCCTATTCATCCTTTTCTCCATCCATCACCTATCCCTAGTGCACAGCATAAAAATCCTACCATGATAACTCTTAATCAAGATCAACAAAGGCACCCCTTCATGCATGCTATCTTGCATCCTCCATCCACAAATCCTCATCAAATGCCTACTTCTATCACTCCATCCACATCCTCTCCACATCATCCATCTTCCCATACCAATCCCCTTGCTACTAAAAGCGCTTTGGATGCCAAAGAAAAAAATTATAAATCCAAACATCCACATGAATCTAAAGCTCCTCATGTCCCCTTCAAAATACATGTTGAAGAAAAGAAAAATCAAGTCCAAAATCCAAATCAATCCAAACATCCACAAAGGCCCACTAAAGAAAAAATAAAAAACCGTGTGGATTCCCAAGAAAAAAGAGGCCATACCTTCAAATGAGAAAACCCTAAAGACATCCAAATTTTCTTATCCCAAAGATAATCCTCCATCTCCTAAATCTATTTTGGGTCCTTATGTCCCAAAATCCACAATCCCAATGCCTCGAGTATTGCCAAATTCTCCATCCATCAACCTCCTCTCATTTCACATCCACCACATGTGCCAATGTTGGTCTTGAACACATTCCCCTATCACACGTCCACTCCATCATTCCATCCATAAACTTTCCAACACCCCATCCACTATCCCCCATATCTCATCCATCCAATCCCTTTGATTTATCCTCTTGCATAATCCATTTCTCCTAATAAGGTTGTACCAACATCTAATGGCCACTTTACACATGGGCTCTTATTACCTCATATGGAACTTGATGCTTGAGTCCTTCATCCATCCGCTTTATCATATGTCTTCGAAATCCATATCCTCCTCCATCTCCCTCCGTATTTTTGTCTGAAAAGTCTCGACAATCAGAAAAATCCAAAAACTAAAAAGAAAAAAAGAAAATAGTAAAGATAAAATCATTCATCCAATGGTGAAAACTTGGAAAACAAGCACCTTGGATACGTACTATGATGAAAATCTGGAAAATAGATGTCATGCATAAATCCCCCATCTAGTCTACTTCCATGATTGGGGGCAACATCCACTTCCGCATTTCTTTCCTCCATCTTCCTATCTTTTGCATCCTATCCATCCTATCTCATTTATCCTAGTCCCTCCCTCTTCCTTGTGATCTTAATAATGACAGGGGCAAACCTATATACATGCTTTGGACACCTCTTGGCATATATTCCCCTCATCCATACACCATCATATTCCTTATCCACCTCTCTCTATATTCCATTGTCCATGCATCCTATCCACCTCTACCTATCTTCCATTGTCCATTCATCCTATCCACCTCTATCTATCTTCCATTGCCCATCTCACTCCCTTATCCACCTATCCTACTATCCCTCTTGCCTTGTCATGCATGACACATCTAGAGTGGGGGAATCTCCTTATTTGTGATAGAGTCCTTGGAGACATCGCCCATCCATCCCTCCAGGTAATCCTCTCCATCTCTTGATATTTCCCATCCTTACCTCCCCATCCATTTATCCATCCAGTAATCCCTACCATCTACCAAATCCTTATCTTCCTATACTCTCATCCACTAGTCCTTTTCCATCTTTTCATCCTTATCTTCCCATCCATTTATCCATCCAATAATCCATTCCATCCTTCCAAATCCTTATACCTCTATCCACCTATCCTAGCATGTTTCTATCTCCCCATCTTTATCCATCCATCCATTTACTTCTATTTTCCTCCTATCTCATAATCCCTTGTCATTGGTATCTAGTTATAGGCTACCCCCATGCAATCCAATGCCCTACTACCTCCCTCTTATCATTCCTATCTATTTCCCACATCTTTCTCATATCTTCATCGCTCATCTATCCATCATCTCACCTTACCAATTCATATTCTAATGATCTAAATAACTATCCCATCCCTGAGCTTCACATAATACATATCTTACACATATCAACCATCTTGTCTGCATGACCTATCTTGGCTCATCATATCGGCTACATCCTTTTATCCATCTATCATGGTCATCTCATCATCCCTTATCCATTGTGTGTCATTGGTCTTGTGTCGAACTACGTTGCCCCTGCACTTTCACATAGGCAAGGTCGATCACTTGATCCACCCCTGGGGCTCTGTATTTTGTTTGTCTTGTCATCCTCCATTATCTATCTTTGGCCTTGTGTCGAACTACATTGCCCCTGCGCTTTCACGTAGGCAAGGTCGATCATTTGATCCGCCCTTGGGGATTTATCTTTTGTCTGTCTTGTCATCCTCCATCATTTGTCTTTGACCTTGTATTGAACTACATTGTCCATGTGCTTTCACATAGGCAAGGTCGATCATTTGATCCGCCCCCAAGGCTCTTTCTTTTGTCTTTCCTGTCATCTTCCATCGTCTATCTTTGGCCTTGTGTCAAACTACGTTGCACTTTCACGTAGGCAAGGTCGATCATTTGATCTACCCCTGGGGCTTTATCTTTTGTCTGTCTTGTCATCCTCCATATCTGTCTTTGACCTTGTATCGAACTGCGTTTCCCCTACACTTTCACATAAGCAAGGTTGATCATTTGATCCGCCCCCAGGGCTCTATCTTTTGTTTGTCCTGTCATCTTCCATCATCTATCTTTGGCCTTGTGTCGAACTACATTTCCCCTGTGCTTTCATGTAGGCAAGGTCGATCAATTCATCCGCCCCCAGGGCTCTGTCTTTTGCCTGTCTTGTCATCCTCCATCGTTTATCTTTGGCCTTGTATCAAACTCCGTTGCCCCTACACTTTCACGTAGGCAAGGTTAAATAATTTCATCTACTCCTAGGGTATTTTTTTGATATGTGTCCTCCATCATTCTCTCCATTATCCTCTTTTCGCTTTTATCCATGGTTTTTTATTGAACTACGAGGGCTCTGTACTTTCACGTAGGCAAGGCTGATCTTTGATCAACCCTCGAGCCCCTAGGTCTTTAGGGTGTGATAGCCTTGTGTCCCTTAGGTCTTTAGGGTTTTATTGTCTTGTGTCTTGTCATCTTGTTTTCTTGTCATGTCATCAAGTATGTCCCTATCCTAGTTGGTGCTTACAAACAAAGGTCATTCGTATCATGAGATCCAATCGGTTTCCGATATCCTGCATCATGTTGATCAACCCATCTATCCTCCATCTTTGGTCTCAATAGGATGTATTCTTCCTAACAGACCGCATCAGCCCCATCCATCCTCTTGATCCTATGGAAAAGGACGAGTGAAATTGATTATGACCTTTTGATGCTTTTCATCGACCATATCCTTCCCTATCCTTTTTTATTGTCTTGAGATATACCATTTCCTCATTGACAACATTTCATCCATCATCAACCCATTTTGGCTTGTAGCTTGACTAGGGCAACATCACCTCTTATCCTTCCATCCATTTGTGCTTCCCCATATCCCATCGCTTATCATCCTTTCTTATCCATCATTTCACATCATCTTCTCTTTCATCATCTCATCCATTTCAAGAGCACACTCGTGTTCTCTTGAACCTGCATGTCCTCTCGAGGGGGCATCCTCATCCCTAATCTTCATCTTCATTCCCATCATCTTTCTCCACAGTCACTCTGTTGATGACTGGGGCATCTTTTCCAATCTAACCATCTTCTTTTGGGTTCTATTTTTTAATATTCTTTGAAATGATGTTACTTCGTAACACCATCTCAAAGAGGGGAAAAATGTAGACACCTAAATTTGGACACTTGCATTTGTCCAAATTTATCCCTTTTCATCTAATATCCTCTTATTTGTATTAATTAAGTAATATCGCTACTATTTAATTAATACCGTTAATTCTTCTAAATCCCTAAGGTATTTAAGTAATAATTAAATACCTTACCCATTATTCTCCTTTTCACAAAATGAATTAAATAAATATGAAATTTATTTAATTCCTCACATGTCACATCCTTTCACTTAATCTTGATCAACCTCTTAATCTCTTCATTAGGAATGTGCACATGCCTAATCCTTGATTAGGATGTGTCACATCCTCCAACTTTTGCAAGCTGACTTCTAATCCTTATTAACCACTAATCATCTTTTAATCACTGATCAGTTAAGACTAATCAGTACCTTGGTACACTCTCCCCATCCCCCAAGAAATTTTTAATTCCTTTTTATTCATCTAAGGCTCCTCTCTTCCCCATGTGAATTTTTAATTCACTTTTATTCCTCCAAGGAATCTTCTCTTCCCCATGTAAATTTTAGAACATTTGACTTGTCACATCACATGTGCTAAAGTCTTTTAGAATCTTTGACTTGTCACATCAATTCACATGTGGGTAAGTACTTACCTTTTTAAGGACCTTGTTTTATCCAAGGTACTTTCCACCTCTCTTTTTGGAACCTTGTCTTATCCACAAGATTCCTCAATCATGTGAATTTTTAATTCATTTTTATTCACCCAGGATTCTCATCTTCCTTATGTGATCATTGAGAGGTCACATCATCCCTTTTCCAAGGTATTTTTTCTTAATCCACATCATGCACCTTCCTTCCACCTCACTTCCACATCATCTCATCCTAGGCCATCTCACATTCCACATGTCAAGATGTGAGGGCTTGTGAGTCCTCAACTCACCATAGCCCTCCATCTTGGCCTTGTTGGTTTAATCTCAACCATTGAATTCTCTACAGAATTCAAATCCCTCTATAAATACCCCCTTTTTTCTCTCATTTAGGGACATCATGCACTTGATACCAAAATATTTCCATTTTGTCATTTAACACTTAGCCATTTGCACCCTCATGCTACCAATTTGATTATTCAACTTGCATGCACTTTCTCTCATCATCAAATCAAGTCATTTAGCTATTAGAATTTGAATTTTACCATCTATTTCATCTTGCATCTAGCCATCTCCATAGTCATCCAAGGAGCACACAAGATTTCAAACATCAAGGGCCAACCAAGGGATTCATCAACACAAAGGTATAATCATTTGTTTGTCTTTATTTTGTCCTATTTCTTTGTGTTATCATTCCTTAGGCTAATCTTGAGGTGTATCTTTTGTGTTCTTCCATTAGTGCATAATAGTTGTTTTGCATCTTTAGAATAGGATCAACATTTAGGCATCACAACTACTTTCACTCATTTGTTGGCCAATGCCTTCTAGTTGTTGAGAATTGGAAATGGAAAAGTCCATAGGCTTTCTAGAAGATTGACTTGGTTCTTAAAAAACCACCAAAAGCATCCATATTGAAGCCTTGTGCATATTAATTAATTTATTATCATGTGTAGTGTAGGGAAAAGTATCCCTTTTTCACACTTAATTTGGGAATGAATAATAATAAATAAAATGAGCTTAATTATGCCTTAATTTAGTGTTATAATGTGTATTTTACATGTTCACATTAATTTTAGAGCCCTTTTAATTAAAATAGACTTAATTGTGCATTGTTTTTGGTGTTGTAAGGTGTACCTTTACACTTTCACACTAATCTAGGGCTTTATTAATTAATTGAGGTTAATTTACCCTAATTGGCCCCTTTAATTCAAATTGAAGCCTAATTAATTGCAAATTCCAAGGGATAAAACCCATCATTCATAAATGGCATAACATAAGGTTTAACATCGAGCAATGTGTGTCCTAGGCAAGTGGCCTAGGGCCCATTCACCATAGGGCGAATGGGTCCTCACTTGCACTTAGGATTGAAATTCAAATTATGTTTTTGGCAGTTTTTAATGATTCTAAATGTATATTCAAATGTCGGCTTGTGATATTTGAATTTTGGGAATTAATGTTAATATATGTATAAATATGAGGTCATTTCACTATGTTTCACCTAGCAAGTTCAAGTTATCTCAAGAGTACTTTCACAAGAGTAATTCAAGAGCATTTTCAAGGCATTTAAAGGAAAATTTATTGAAGATTATTGTAGCAATCAAGATTCCATCATCATATCAAATATTTCTTACATCATGCATGTTGTTTGAGCTAATATGGTGATGTAGTGTCAAGATCTATTAAAGCATTCAAGGACATTATCTCTAATCAAGTTTCATGATCAAGATCTAAATTCATTGAGGCCACTTAATGCTAGTTTGTAGATCTACATTCCAAGGTTCAAATAAGGTTTGGTGAGTTGTTACATATTGTTGTTCATTCATCATTATTTCATGCTATTTTGTTTCATTTCATGGTTTAATTACCAAAATGGGGTTTGACCAAGGCAAACCCCCATTCCTTAACAAAACAACATTTCTCTCTTTGATGTGTGATTTCCGATTTTAGGTGAAACATCCTTTGAAGAGAAGAATTGAATAAAGTTGCAAAGTTGTCAAAGTTGCAAGAAATTTTTTCATATCACAGAAACTCTTCTATAGAATTTATTTCCAGTTGTTCGACAGTGAACATTGAGAATCTAGGAGTGCAAACATAGTAGAAGAGAACCTAGAAAGCATTTTTCAAGAACCCTAGCCAAGACCCATTCGCCATAGGGAAAATGAGTCCTTAGTGAGCTTTAAAAGGTGAGTTTTGGTGAAAGGTACACATCCTTTTTCCCATTCCCAAATCTACCTTTTGATTACTGTTTCTATCAGATTTTATTACTATTCTTCATTTTCATTTTATAGCTTACATTTTGAATGAAATTAGAAAAATAGGTTGTTTTGGTGAACCCCCCTTT
Source organism: Sequoiadendron giganteum (assembly GCA_007115665.2). Classification (NCBI taxonomy): domain Eukaryota; kingdom Viridiplantae; phylum Streptophyta; class Pinopsida; order Cupressales; family Cupressaceae; genus Sequoiadendron; species Sequoiadendron giganteum. Next base: position 148,866,949 of record CM021107.1, on the reverse strand, counting down.
CATAACATCTTCACCACCCAAACACCATTTTACTTTGTTTCATTGTGATGAACCTAAGTTTGATCCTTGCATTTTCTAATTTTGGAGTCCTCTTTCACTCTAGATTTAGATTGTGCCTTCATTTGCATCGAATTATGTCTCATTTAGGTGTCTAGTTTTCATTCAACTTTGCATTTCATTTAAGGGTTTTAGTATTGCATCTTTGCACTCTTTAAATCTGAAAAATACAAAAAATCAGTCATCTTGCATATCATTTTATTCATTTGCATTTGAAAATTGAAACAAAAATTGCATATCAAATTAAGTGTTCTAAGTTGTCATCTTTTCACACTTTTCATTTTCATTCAATCCTCGTTTCATAGAAAATTAAAACTATAACTTGTTATATCAGATCAGAATCTGGAAACCAATGAAATTAACTCAAAAATATATAAAAACTTTTTTCAAAATCCTCACCTAGGACCCATTTTCCCTAGGGTGAATGAGTCCCTGATCACTCTCATAATCTAATTTTTTGGGCATTAAAACACATTTTTATATTTATATTTGTTATTTTCATATTTTTGTTTTTGTTTGTAGAATTTTTGTTTCTTCAATTTGGTTATATCTAGCTTCATTTGATAAAGTTAGTGCATTGTGTGATTTCAAAATTGCATTTACAAGACATTATTTTTAGGATTTTGCATAGTGTAATTATAAATTACCTTGTTTAGAATCTAAAAATTGCATTTACATATTACATCCTAGATCATTGCATTGCGCTTTACCCTCTTTCCATTTTGGTTGTGTACACTAAGTTTGGGAAATCTTGTATGAGATTTATAACTTGGTGTCCTATTAGCAATACTTTTGTGAGATGTAGTTCGAGACTCATGTCATCTCGTGATACACCATTCGTCATTGATCTTGGGTTTTCTAACTCTCTTTCTAAAAGTGTTGATAATCAACCCCCTATAGATCATAACCTGCATACCTCGTTTCCAATTATTTCCTTAAATACAACCAATGTGCATGATGTTCTTCATCACCTGCAAGAAAACATACAAATAATAGATGAATGCCTAGAAAAGTTACAAGACTTTGTGCATAATAAGAACATGGATACTAGTTTCATTCCTACTTTAGCTAATCTAAGGAAAATGATTGAAACCGAAAAGTGAATGGAGATTATGCGAGATATAGGTCATCTTGTTAATAATAACATGCCTACCATGACTAGTTATGCTCAAGCTTTGGGTTATACTTAAAGCCAAGGTGGGAATTATATTCCTCCTTCCACGATCCCCATCTCCATTCCTACATACACTAGTACTCATGTTACCACAACCATTCAGCCTACTAGAAATGACAACAATTCCTTAGGTATTTTTGTTGTGAATCCTTCTAGCTTTGTGCATTCAAACATCATATCTCCTCAACCATCTCCCCTCACAAATTTACAATTCACTTGCCCTCTTCAAACATACATCACTCCACCTTATTCCCCTCCATCTCATAATACCAACAATGATCCCATCATTAACACACTTTTGCAAAATATGATATCCCTTCAACAACAAATTGCCACCCTAAATCAAAACAACAATGGCCAACCTTCACAATACATCAAAACCAATTCGTTATCCTTGGAGATTTGAGAACACAAATTCCACAAGGTATAGAGGTTCCTAGATTAGAGAAATATGGTGGGAAAGGAGATCCTATTAGCCATGTTTCCACTTACACAACCCTATGTAATGATTTTTTTTTTGAAGATAAGCTCTTGGCTAAGCTTTTCCCTAAATCCTTGAAAGATTTTGCTTTAGAGTGGTTTTTCTCCTTAACAAATAATTCAATTCATTCATTCAATGAACTTATTGATGAATTTTACAACCACTTCTAAATTCATATGGGTCCCAAGATGACTGTAGCTGACTTGATGAAATGTAAACAAAAGGATGATGAAAAAGTCACTGATTTCATAACACAATATCAAATGCTTTATTCACAAGTAAACATTAAGATTCATGATGTCAAACTTCAAAGAATATTTATTTCCAACTTGCAAGACAAAATTCAAACTAATCTTGAGATGATGAGATTTCCCTCCTTGACACAGTTATGCATAACCCTTCATGATTACTAGAATTCAGTTAGTAGTCGTGATGTGAAAAATCCACCTAGCCATCTTGAAAAGCTTGAATCTGCACCTCAAAATAGTTACCAGCCTTTCAAAAAATAGAATAGGCACTTTTTACAACTTAATTCCCCTCAACCAAATCAACAAGTTGATAACCAAGAGGATGTTATAAAGATGAAAAATCCTTTTTCCTTTGGCGATAGGAATAGACAATTTACCCCTCTACCTGATGTTAGAATCCAAGATCACCTGCATGCAAATGGATACCTGTCACATGCAAAAGACATGCAAAACCAACAAGATGTGTAAACCTCATAGTGTAAAATGCATTATCAGAATCTCAGTTATTACAAAGAGATCAATCCTTATGAAGGAGATCAAGAAACCCTAAAAGGGAAACCCTAAATGAAACCCTAGTGTGCACACTTAATAATTAATCAATTATTAATGTGCCTAAGTTTAGCTTAAGCAACTAGAGGAATAAGTGACTTAATTAATTAACCAGTATGATGTAATTAATTAAGCGTAATAAATTATTACTCTAACACCCCCCCTTAAGATGAACTTAGGAAGAAGCTAAAACACTAGAAGAAGATGCATGCAAACAAAGATGGGTCCCGACAACTAGGCCTGATCAGGTACCCATTTACAAATGCAAGAAAGAGGTAGAGGAGGAAAACCCAGTGGGACAAAACCCCCCTACAATGATATGACATGCTGCAAAGAAGCACTGGAAGAACACTGTAGAGTAACACTGGAACCGCAATCTGGCAAGCAAGGAAAGATACTTCTGTCTACACAAAACCATATCGGAATCATAATGATGCAACAGCAGACCCGATGCCACGGAACACTCGAAAACTCCAAACGGGAACAACTCTGGAATCTATGAAGCAGCAGTTGATTATTAAATGATGTATCACTGAAAATGAAGTGCAAAGATGCAAGATGCACTCTCCCAACTGCTAAAAAATCCAAGTAACCTCCAAAACACCCATCGGTTCAAATCTGGAATAATGAAAAACTTATGACAGATACAGAAAAAAGTGCATGGACAGCAACATAGAGCTCCTCAATACCTTTCCAACGCCGCAAAGATAGCGAAAATCGGAGATCATGGCAAAAAGTTATGAGCTCGAAAGCATAAAATAAAAATCTGACTTCAACCAGCAATAAATGTAGTAAAATAGGAAAATACTATAAAATAAACAGCACCACAAGATAGTGCTCAGAACCAGCTTTCCGGCGATATCTCGTTTGCCCGATTTCAATACTGTATGCCCAAGTTATGCCAAATACAAAAAAACTGCTCTTTTAGGGCAAACTAGGGTTAGGAGGGGCAAGGAGGGGCCGTACGGACGCTGACGTCATGCTAACGTCAGCGGTTCACGGGCATAAATTTGACGGCCTACAGGCCGTCGCGGCAAAAAAGCACTCCCTGCAAAAAAAATTTCGGCCCCTGGTCGCCATATGACCGCGGGCGGGGGCTCAGGGGGCTGAAGTTGGGCGGGGGCCAGGCGCAGAGCTCCCGGTCCCCCATGTGACCCTAGCTACAGCGCAAGAGCCCTCAAGGGCTGGCGGGCGGTCGGCGGAACTGGGTGGCGGAGGGAGGGGGAGCCACCGGCGGCGGTTGCTGCTGGGTGGCCGCCTGGTGGCACGGCGGCGGCGCGGACCTTAAAACTGCAGGCGCTAGCACGATTCCCCCAAAATGACGTTTTTTTCAAAAAAAAATCGAAGTTTGTGCCTCGTGAAGCGTACGGCCTCTCTGGCAAAAAAATTTTGCCTCAGAAACCAATTGCTCGAAAATGGACGATTTGACAGGCGTTTCTAGGGTTTTAGGGCACTGCGAATGCAATGGTGACGTCCGTTTGAGCCCATAGTGTCCCGAAAATTCAGCTACCCCCAGATCTTGCAAAAAAAGATGCCTGTGGAAACCCTTGCACTTGAAACTCACTGAGAAGCCATATCTTCAGATCACGAACAGGCAGCGGCAGGTCTGGAGCTCTGATACCATGTTAGAATCCAAGATCACCTGCATGCAAATGGATACCTGTCACATGCAAAAGACATGCAAAACCAACAAGATGTGTAAACCTCAAAGTGTAAAATGCATTATCAGAATCTCAGTTATTACAAAGAGATCAATCCTTATGAAAGAGATCAAGAAACCCTAAAAGGGAAACCCTAAATGAAACCCTAGTGTGCACACTTAATAATTAATCAATTATTAATGTGCCTAAGTTTAGCTTAAGCAACTAGAGGAATAAGTGACTTAATTAATTAACTAGTATGATGTAATTAATTAAGCATAATAAATTATTACTCTAACACCTGACACCCTTCATAATATCATGTTGCAGCTTGTGAACAAGATATGATTTCCTTACCTCCTGTTAGAGCTCCTGATCCTAAACCATTACCCTCAAACTATAGATCAAATTCTTATTTCCATTACCACCAAAAAAATGGACATGATACGAAATATTGTAATCATCTTAAACATCTTATGCAAGACCTCATTAATTCTAATCAACTTCAAATTGGAGGTGTGAACGATCAAGGTAATAAGTCTGTAGCTCCTCGTAACCAAAACTTACAAATCTTTACCAATCCCATGAAAAAAACACTATTTCATTTGTGAAAGGTAGTGAAACAAAGAATAATGTGATGAATTTTCACATAGATGATGAAAACACAACGGATGAGAATGAGAAAAAAAAAAATTAAAATGGTGTTTTTATTGAAGATAAACCTCGTACGGGCCAAACCAAAATGCCCCTTAATATTGCTTTCTCAGAAAATGACATAATCAAACATGGACCGAATGGTCTTCTTTACATAATTTGAAGAATCAATGGCAAACCTACTAATGGTATATTAATTGATCTCGTCTATGTAGAGAATGTTATCATTGAATAATTCCTATTTGTGCATGACATTTATCAAGATACATATGAAAGATCGAAAATGAAAAATAATTTTGCTTGACCTGCAATGGGATTGATAAATCTCCCTCTAAAAATTTGGTCCAAAAATATTAAATTTCCCATTCACCATTATCCCGTCATTAGACCAATTTCATGTGAACTTAGGCTATCAATGGCTTCGCTCCACGAATGTTGTATTGTCGATTGTGCATAAATGTTTAAAGTTTCTCTTTGGCAATGAGATATTTACTATGCACCATAGTGGATTTAATCTTGTGTCCTCCCGTGGGAACTTTTCATTGTATTTCTTTTGTCCTAAGCCTATTTAACCTATTAGACCCCGTGAAGACTTCTTTCTCAAATCATATCAAAATTTTAAGGCAAAGTGCATAGAATAATTATTCCTTAAAAATATGCCTTAGACCATTAATGAGCCACCTATCCTTGATGAAACCATGATTGAACCAAAGTCCTTCCAAATATCCAAGATCAGCCTATGACAAATCATCCTACCATTTCCTATAAGAGACCGCGAGACAATCAAAACAATCTTGTTGTGCCTCCTAAAATTAAACAAGTTTACAAAGATAAAGAGAAAGTGGTTGAACAATCTCCTTTGGTTCCTTCCATTCCTCCCTTAAGGGAAGAAAAGAAACCTATGGTTGACAAACCCGCTCCTACACAATCAAAAATTGACAACAGATTGAGAAGAAATCGAAATACTAGAGAGTGTAGGTATAGAAGTTGTGTTATTACTCGTATGTTACAAACTAAAGAAGAAAAGAACAACATAAAAAATCAAAATGCAAACTTATCTCCCGCAAGGCATGATGTCTCTTCGCCCTCGCCATAGCATAAACATGAAAAAACATATGGATATTGTCATTAGACCGTTGAATTCATTATTCTCCTCTTCTATGAGCTTAAATGATAATTCTCCTAAAAAGATGTTGAACTTGGTGCGTTTCCTAGTTCAACACTTGATGTTGTCCCTTTGGCTAGTTGTCTGCCTTCTGCATATAGTGATCAAGATTTGGATGTAGATGACTTGTTGTAGGTTGACTTTCATGTGCCTTACTAGTCTTTTGTATTGTTTTATTTTTCATGTTTCTTTATGTGATTGCATGTGCATAATCTGATCCATCATATTGTTTTGTTTGATGTATCTTTCTCTTCATGTGCATTCCTCTATTTGTATCTACATTCTTCTCTATGTTGTAAACATTTTATCCTTTTTCTCTTGTCTTGTGTTTTCCTTTTGGGATGATGCAAGTCATTGAGACATTTAGGTCTCTTCCATGTTGACTTGAAAGGATTCTTTGTTTTCACTCTCTTTGTGTCATTCTTCCAGTTCTATGAGTGTTTAGGGAATAATGACGTTTTTGAGCCCTATAACAACATTGTCGCAAATATATATTGACCTTGAATCCATAGATCCCTTATGTATTTTTGGGGCCAATCCCTCCTTCCTTTTTCATGATGTAGCTTCATTTCAAAAATATATGACCTGGCATAGGGATTTCCAAGGAAGCTCTCATGTCTTAGGATTGAACATTGGCTACTTTAAAGTATTTTCTCACAACAATGGTGTTAGCAACCACTTTAAATTTTGGGTATACATTCATAATATCTTTTGATATTTCTAATGTTTCATAGTGTGATTTTCTTTTTTCTTGTGATGTGTCCTTATCTTGGTGGTGTCATTGGGTTTGATGTCCTCCAAGAGTGTGATATTTCTTAGCGTATGACTTTCCTCTTAGTGGTGATGCAACACAATGCATTCCCTATGTTATGAATATTTTACTCTTGACCTTTCCTCTCTTGGAGACATTAAGCACAATGTTCCCTAAGAAGAAGACCTTACACAAACTAAGGAAAATCCCTTTGAACAAAAAACCTTTTATTGGCATTATTTTTCATAAGTGTTAGCATAACGCAGCTTGTTAGCCTTACGAATCTCAGACCCTAAAATTCAAGGCCACCAAACATAACACACCTTGCTTGCCTGTCGAGCCTTGCCTTGTTCATAGATATTTAGCATAATGCAGCTTGTTGAGCCCTATGAAGCTTGAACTCTAAATTCAAGGCCACCTAGCATAAAACAGCTTGTATTCCTATGGAGCCTTGCCTTGTCGTGCCTTATTGTACTTTTCAGGAGGATAGATCTAATATGGTATGGGATCTTAATATGATTCTCTCATTTGCCACCCTTTTGGGATACTAACCTAGTGGATAGCTTGAGGTTCCACAGCTCAGAGTGAGCACAAAGACCAAAAGTTTAGATGTGTTTTGCATCGATCGGACCATCTAGGATTGATCTTCCTTGTCTTTGATGTTGTATGATTGTGTATCTTTGTCATTGTTGCATACATAAGTGTCTTGAATGTCTACTTTAGTGTGAGTTTGTGCTTGTGCTCATCCTCTCACTAAAGTGGGGGAAAATGTAGTGTAGGAAAAAGTATCCCTTTTTCACACTTAATTTGAGAATGAATAATAATAAATAAAATGAGCTTAATGATACCTTAATTTTGTGTTATAATGGGTATTTTGCATGTTTACATTAAGTTTAGGGCCCTTTCAATTAAAATGGACTTAATTGTGCTTTGCTTTTGGTGTTGTAAGGTGTACCTTTACACTTTCACACTAATCTAGGGCTTTATTAATTAATTGAGGTTAATTTGCCTTAATTGGCCCCTTTAATTCAAATCCAAGCCTAATTAATTGCAAATTTTGAGGGATAAAACTCAACATTCATAAATTACATAAGGTTTAACATTAAGCAATGTGTGTCCTAGGCAAGTGGCCTAGGTCCCATTCGCCATAGGGTGAATGGGTCCTCATTTGCACCTAGGACCTAAATTCAAATTATATTTTTGGAATTTTTTCAATGATTTCAAATGTAAATTCAAATGTCAGCTTGTGATATTTGAATTTTTGGAATCAATGTTAAGATATGTATAAATATGAGGTCATTTCACTATGTTATCTCAAGAGTACTTTCACAAGAGTAATTGAAGATAATTTTCAAGGCATTCAAAGGAAAAATTATTGAAGATTATTGTCGCAATCAAGATTCCATCATCATGTCAAAGATTTCTTGCATCATGCATGTGATTTGAGCTATATGGTGATGTAGTGTTCAAGATATATTAAATCATTCAAGGACATTATCTCTAATCAAGTTTCATGACCAAGATCTACATTCATTGAGGCCACTTCATGCTAGTTTGCAAATCTACATTCCAAGGTTCAAATAAGGTTTGGTGAGTTGTTACATATTGTTGTTCATTCATCATTCCTTCATGCTATTTTGTTTCATTTCAAGGTTTAATTACTAAAACGGGGTTTCACCAAGGCAAACCCCCATTCCCTAACAAAACAACATTTTTCTCTCTTTGATGTGTGATTTTAGATTTTAGGTGAAAGATCCTTTGAAGAGAAAAATTGAAGAAAGTTACAAAGTTTTCAAAGTTGCAATAAAATTTATGATATCACAGAATATGGAAGTGCAGGCACAGCAAAAGAGAACCCAAAAAGCATTTTTTAGGAACTCTAGCCAAGATCCAATCGCCATAAGGAAAATGAGTCCTCAGTGAGCTTCAAAAGGTGAATTTTAGTGAAAGGTAAACATCCTTTTCCCCTTTCTAGATCTACCTTTTGATTACTATTTCTATCAAATTTGATTATTGTTCTTCATTTGCATTTTATAGTTTACATTTTGAATGAAATTAGAAAAATAGGTTGTTTTGGTGAACCCCCCTTTCATAACATCTGCACCACCCAAACTCCCTTTTTCTTTGTTCATTATGGTGAACCTAAGTATGATCCTTTCATTTTCTAATTTTTGAGTCCTCTTTCACCCTAGATTTAGATTTTTCATTCATTTGCATCTCTTTGCATTGAATTGTGTCTCATTTACGGTGTCTAGTTTGCATTTCATTTAAGGGTTTTAGGATTGCATCTTTTCATTCTTTAAATCTGAAAAATATAAAAAATACAATCATCTTTCATATCATTTTATTCATTTACATTTGAAAATTGAAACAAAAATTACATATCAAATTAGGTGTTCTAGGTTGTCATTTTGTCACACTTTGCATTTGCAGTCAATCCTCATTTCATAGAAAATTAAAATCTATAACTTGATGTATCATATCAGAATCTGGAAACCATTGAAATTAACTCAAAAATATGTAAAAACTTGTTTCAAAACCCTCACTTAGGACCCATTCGCCCTAGGGTGAATGAGTTCCTAATTAGGGTATAACCTAATTTTTTGGGTATTAAAACATTCGTTTTTGCATTTCTATTTGTTGTTTTCATATTTCTATTTTTTGTTTGGAGAATTTATGTTTCTTAAATTTGGTTATATCTAGCTTCATTTTATAAATTTAGTGCATTGTGTGATTTCAAAATTGCATTTACAAGACATTATTTTCAAGTTTTTGCATAGTGTAATCAGAAAATTACCTTGTTTAGAATCTAAAAATTACATTACATATTACATCCTAGTTCATTGCATTGCACTTTACCCTCTTTCCATTTTAGGTGTGTACACTAAGTTTGTGAAATCTTGCATGAGCTTTACAACTTGGTGTCTTGTTAGCAATACTTTTGTGAGATGTAGTTTGAGACTCATGTCATCCCATGATACACCATTCATCGTGGATCTTAGGTTTTATAACTTTATTTATAATAGTGTTGATAATCAACCCCCTATGAATCATAGCTTGCATACCTCATTCCCAATGATTTCCTTACTTACAACCAATGTGCATGATATTCTTCAACTCTCGCAAGAAAACATACAAAGAATAAATGAAGGCCTAGAAAATTTACAAGACTTTGTGCATAATAAAAACACAGATGCTAGTGTCATTCCTACTCTAGATAATCTAAGGAGAATGATTGAAACCAAAAAGGGAATGGAGATTATGTGAGATATAGGTCATCTTGTTAATAATAACATGCCTACCATGACCAGTTATGCTCAAACTTTGGGGTATACTTAAAGCCAAGGTGGCAATTCCATTCCTCCTTCCATGATCCCCATCTCCATTCCTACATGCACTAGTACTCATGTTACCACAACCATTCAACCTACTAACAATGTCAACACTTCCTTAGGTATTTTTGTTGGTAATCCTTCTAGATTTGTGCATTCAAACATCATATCTCCCCAACCATTTCCCTTCACAAATTTACAATTCACTTGCCCTCCACAAACATACATCACTCCACCTTATTGCCCTCCATCTTATAATACCAACAATGATCCCATCATTAACACACTTTTGCAAAACATGATATCCCTTCAACAACAAATCGCCACCCTAAATCAAAACAACAATGGCCAACCTTCACAATACATCAAAACCAATCCATTATCGTTGGAGATATTGAGAACATAAATTCCACAAGGTATAGAGGTTCCTAGATTTGAGAAATATGCTAGGAAAGGAGATCCTGTTAGCCATGTTTCCGCTTACACATCCCTATCTAGTGATTTTAATTTTGAAGATAAGTTGTTGGCTAAGCTTTTCCCTAGATCCTTGAAAGATGTTGCTTTAGAGTGGTTTTGTTCCTTACCAAATAATTCAATGTGTTCATTCAATAAAATTATTGATGCCTTTTACAACCACTTCTAAATTCATATGGGTCCCAATATGACTTTAGCTGACCTTATGAAATCTAAACAAAAGGATGATGTGAAAGTCACTTATTTCATACCACAATATCAAATGCTTTATTCACAAGTAAACATTAAGGTTCCTGATTTCGACCTTCAAAGAATGTTAATTTCCAACTTGTAAGACAAAATTCAAACTAAGCTTGAGATGATGAGATTTATCTCCTTCACACAGTTATGCACAACCCTTCGTGATTACCAAAATTTGGTTAGTATTTGTGATGTGAAAATCCCACCTAGTCATCTTGAAAAGTTTGAATCTACACCTCAAAATAGTTACCAACCTTTCAAAAAATAGAATAGGGGATTTTTACAACTTAATTCCCCTCAACCAAATCAACAAGTTGATAACCAAGAGGATGTTATAAATATGACAAATCCTTTTTCATTTAGGTATAGGAATAGATAATTTACCCCTCTACCCAACACCCTTCATAATTTCATGTTGTAGCTCATGAAGAAGAATATGATTTCCTTACCTCCTGACAGAGCTCCTAATCCTAATAAACCATTCCCCTCAAACTATAGATCAAATTCTTATTGTCATTACCACCAAAAAAATGGATATTTTATAAAATATTGTAAGTGTCTTAAACATCTTGTGCAAGACCTCATTGATTCTAATCGACTTCAAATTAGAGGTGTGAATGATCAAGGTAATAATTTTGTTGCTCCTCCTAATCAAAACTTACAAATCTTTACCAATCCCATGATGAAACACACTATTTCATTTGTCAAAGCTAGTGAAACAAAGAATTATGTGATGGATGTTCACACGAATTATGAAAACACAATGGATGACATTGAGAAAATAATGATTAAAATGGTGTTGTTTATTGAAGTTAAACCTCGTATGAGCCAAACCAAAATGCCCCTTGATATTGATTTCTCACAAAATGACACAATCAAACATGCACCCAATGGTCCTCTTTACATAGCTAGAAGAATCAATGAAAAACCTAATAATGGGATATTAATTGATCATGTCTATGTAGAGAACGTGATCATTGAAGAATTCCTATTTGTGCATGACCTTTATCAAGATACATATGAAAGACCGAAATCATGGATCAAAATCAATAATGGTTTTTCTTGCCCTGCAATGGGCTCAGTAAATCTCCCTCTAAAATTTGGTCCAAAACATTTAAATGTCCCATTCACCATCATCCTGTCATTGGACCATTTTTTTGTGAAGTTAGGCTATTAATGGCTTCGCTCCATGAATGTCGTCCCGTCAATTGTGCATAAATGTTTAAATTTTCTCTTTTGCAATGAGATATTTACCGTGCACCATAGTGGATTTAATATTGTGTCCTCCCACGGGAACTTTTAATTATATTTCTTTTGGCCTAATCCTATTGAACCTATTAGACCCTATGAAGACTTCTTTTTAAATCATATCAAAAGTTTAAGGCAAAGTGCATAGCAAAATTATCCCTTAGAAATATGCCTCATACCATTATTGAGCCACCTATCCTTGATGAAACCATCATTGAAACAAAATTCATTCCAATATCCAAGAGAAGCCTATGATAAATCATCCTACCATTTCCTATAAGAGATCGCAAGACAATCAAAACAATCCTGTTGTGCCTCCTAAAATTAATCAAGTTTACAAAGCTAAAGAAAAATTGGTTGAACAAACTCCTATGGTTCCTTATGTTCCTCCCTTAAGGGAAGAAAAGAAACCTATGGTTTACAAACCCACTCTTACAGAATCACAAATTGACAACAGATTGAGAATAAATCGAAATGCTAGAGAGCGTAGGCATACACGTCGTGTTATTGCTCATATGTTACAAACTAAAGAAGAAAGAGCAACATAGAAAATGAAAATCCAAACTTATGTCCCACAAGGCATGTTGCCTCTTCACCCTCACCACAACATAAACATGAACAAAATTCTATGGATATTGTCATTAGACCTCCTTTTGTGATTAATTTAGATGATGACATTGATATTGCAAAGATTGATGAACAAGTGCATAATGAGTTGAATTCGGAGTTCTCCTCTTCTATGAGCTTAAATGACAATTCTCCTAAAAATAGTGTTGAACTTGGTGTGTGTCCTAGTTCAGAACTTGATGTTGTACCTTTGATTAGTTTCCCGCCTTCTACATATACTAATCAAGATTGGTATGCAGACGACCTGCTATAGGTTGACTTGCATGTGCCTTACTATTCTTTTGCATTTTTTTCTTTTTCATGTTTCTTTATGTGATTGCATGTGTGTAATGTGATCCCTCATAATATTTTATCTGATGTATCTCTCTCTTCATGTGCATTCCTCTATTTGTATCTACATTCTTCTCTATGTCATAAACATTTATCCTTTTTTTCTTGTCTTGTGTTTTCCTTTTGGGGATGACACAAGGCATTGAGACATTTAGGTCTCTTCCATGTTGACCTGAAAGGATTTATCTTTGTTTTCTCTCTCTTTATCTCATTCTTCTAGTTGTATGAGTATTTGGGGAATGATGAAATTTTTGAGCTCTATAAAAACATTGTAGCAAAGATATACTAACATTGAATCCATATGTCCCTTATGTATTTTTGGGGGCAATCTCTCCTTCCTTTTTTATGACATAGTTTCATTTCGGAAATATATGACTTGGAATATGGCTTTCCAAGGAAGCTCTCATGTCTTAGGATTGAATATTGTATACTTTAAAGCAATTGCTCACAGTAATGGTTGTGTATCTTTTTTCATTGATGCATACATAAGTGTTCAATGTCTACTTTAGTGTGAGTTTGTGCTTGTGGTCATCCTCACACTAAAGTGGAGGCAAAATGTTGTAGGAAAACGTATCCCTTTTTCACACTTAATTTTGGAATGAATAATAATAAATAAAATGAGCTTAATTTTTTTGGTGTTGTAAGGTGTACCTTTACACTTTCACACTAATCTAGGGCTTTATTAATTAATTGAGGTTAATTTTCCTTAATTGTCCCCTTTAATTCAAATCCAAGCCTAATCAATTGTAAATTCTGAGGGATAAAACCTGACATTCATAAATGACATAACATAAGGTTTAACATTGAGCAATGTGTGTCCTAGGCAAGTGGCCTAGGACCCATTTTCCATAGGTATAATGGGTCATCACTTGCACCTAGGACCTAAATTCAAATTATGTTATTGGCAAGTTTCCAATGATTTCAAATGTATATTCAAATGTCGGCTTGTGATATTTGAATTTCAGGAATTAATGTTAAGATATGTATAAATATGAGGTCATTTCACTATGTTTCACCTAGAAATTTCAAGTTATCTCAAGAGTACTTTCACAATAGCAATTCAAGAGCATTTTCAAGGCATCCAAAGGAAAATTTATTGAAGATTATTACAACAATCAAGATTCCATCATCATGTCAAAGATTTCTTGCTTCATGCATATTGTTTGAGCTAATATGGTGATGTATTGTTCAAGATCTATTAAAGCATTCAAGGACATTATCTATAATCAAGTTTCATGATCAAGATCTACATTCATTGAGGCCACTTCATGCTAGTTTGTAGATCTACATTCCAAGGTTCAAATCAGGTTTGGTGAGTTGTTACATATTATTGTTCATTCATCATTCCTTCATCCTATTTTATTTCATTTCAATGTTTAATTACCAAAATGAGGTTTGACCAAGGAAAACCCCCATTCCCTACCAAAACAACATTTTTCTCTCTTTGATGTGTGATTGCAGATTTTAGGCGAAAGATCCTTTGAAGAGAAAAACTGAAGAAAGTTGCAAAGTTGTCAAAGTTGCAAGAAAATTTTTCATATCATGGAAACTCCTCTACAAAATTTATTTTTGACTGTTCGACAATGAACATCGAGAATTTGGGAGTGCAGACACAATAGAAGAGAACCCAGAAAGAATTTTTCAGGAACCCTAGTTGGGACCCATTTTCCATAGGGTGAATGAGTCCTCGATGAGCTTCAAAAGGTGACTTTTAGTGAAAGGTACACATCCTTTTCCCCTTTCCAAATCTGCCTTTTGATTACTATTTCTGACAGATTTGATTATTGTTCTTCATTTGTATTTTATAGCTTACATTTTGAATGAAATTAGAAAAATAAGTTGTTTTGGTGAACCCCCCTTCATAAAATCTTCACCGCCCAAACACGATTTTTTTGATGTTTCATCATGACTCTTTGTTTTCCAAGAAAGGGTTGTGGGTTTTTACAAGTGGTTTTGGCACCTCTTGTTTTGGTTGACCACTGTGGTTTTTCCTCCCACAATTTTTATAGATTCGAGCCTTAAGATGGTAGTTGTATTTTGTGTTATTTACAGGTGTATGGAAGAATCCAAGTTGTATGATATTAACAAGGAATTTTGTTGTGGTGTATCTCTCTTGTAAAGATAAATAATATACTTTCCCTCTTTTCTCGATGGAGTTTTTTTTTCGAAAGGGTTTCTCCATGTAAATTTGATGCCCTATTTGTTTGTTGTTTTTTCTATTATGGTGAATGTGTAATCACATACATACAATCAAATTTGGTAATCTTATTTTTAGATTTGAATACACATCCATAATTTAATATTGCATCTTAGTTTGACCTTGTTTTCAATATTTGGTATCAGAGCTAATAGTTTTGTTTAGAAGGGGACACCTTTCTCTTAAGTGTTCGAGGTTTTTGGCTACAATGGGAGCTTTTGTTTTTTTAGTATATTTCATATTCATGAACAATATTGTAAACCATGGCTTCTACCTCTTGCCAAGATATTGAAAATTTCAATGGAATGAGCTACAAGATGTGGAAATTAAAGATAGAGGATCTCCTTGAAGAGAGAGATTAGTAGTTGTTGATTTCACAAGAAAGTAAACCAGATACAATGAGTGATAAAGATTAGAAAAAATTAGACAAGAAGGCATGAAGAACCATTTGGTTATGTCTTACAAATTCCATCCTTTTGAATGTCTCCACTGAAGAAACTGTATATAAGATGTGGAAAATGATAGGTGATATATATCAAACTAAAAATTTGTCTAAAAAGTTATATCTCAAAAGAACTTTATATTCTTTAAAAATGAAATATGGTGAATCTATTATTGATCATTTAAATGACTTTAATCTGATTATGAGTCAGTTTACATCCATATATGTTAAAATAGAAAATGAAGATAAATGTATCTTTTTTCTTTGTTCTTTGGTTGAATCTTGGGAAAATTTAATTATTCCCATAAGTAGTGGTAATGAAGAACTAAATATGGAATCCATGACCTCCATACTTATTTCATAGGATCTGAGGAGAAATTTGATGAATGTTGGCTCCCAAGATGTCTTGCATGTGTGGGGTACGTCCAAAGAGAAAGGTCCTAAAGGGGATAATAAGAGTGATAATTCTAAAGGATGTTCTAAAACCCATAGAAATAGTAGAGTAAATTGTTAGAATCGTAGTAAAAGAGGGAATATGAAGAAGGAATGTAGAAATAAGAAAAATAATTTTGATTGGACTCCATGGAAAAATTCTTCGACAATGATTATGATGCTTTATTTATTTCAACTAACACTATTGGTGATGATGCTTGGCTTATTGATTTAGGTTTCTCCTACCATATGAATCCTCACAAGGAATGGTTTACTAATTACAAAGAATATGATGGGGGAGAAGTTTTCCTTAGTGACAACACAAAGAGGATCGTTAGTAAGGGAAAGGTAAAGTTGTGTTTTAGTGATGGGAGGATTAAAACTCTTTGAATATTCCAATACTTGCAAGAAATTTACTTTCAATGTCCAAGTTAATTGATTTTGGAATGCTTGCGACATTCGATAAGTTTGGTTGTAGGTTGGTAAGAGGGAGTTTGGAGATAGCTCAAGGATCTCAAATAAGGACTTTTTTTAGGCTAAACACCTATACTTTAAGTAAATTTTTCAATGTAAATAACACTGAAAATGCATGTATGTTGGGGCACCATGGATTGGGTCATATAGGTGAAAAGGGACTTAGGATTGTCCCAATCAAAAAGTTGGTTGATGGTATTTTTTATTATTGGGTTGGTAAAAATGATTTTTTTTTAACATTATGTGTTTGGAAAACAAAATAGGTCATCATTTTCTAGTAGAACTAATAAGGCAAAGAAATTATTAGAGATTTTTCATTTAGATGTTTGTGGGTCAATGGATGTTGATTCTTGGGTTAAATCTCGGTACTCACTCTAAAGCAAGCAAGGTGGTAGGAATTTGTGGCAAGCCCCCCCAACTATAGATAGTGATGGAACTTCAATTTATGTTCTATAAGTTCCATTTGATCTTTCCTATGTTTTTGGTTCTACATGATGTTTGAGAAAAGCCTAGGGTTGGGGTTTTACATTTGTTTTCATGTATTTGTGTAAAACCCTAATGTCTTATCTTATACCATGGTTGGGATCTATTTGGTCATTACTTTTTGGAGGAGGGCTTTAAAAACAACTTGAGCCCCATTGATTCGTCTAGGTTTGGCCCCCTTTTGATCCGTCATTTTATTTCTTTCGCTAGACTTTATTCTTTCCTAAGTCTAGGATGGCCCCGCGCTCCCTCTTTTAAAAACAACTTATGTCATCGTTTGTTGTCGACCTAGTAATATCCCCTCTTGTTTTAACAAATGTTTTATATTTTGCAGAGGGATAAATTTTCATGACCATTGATGAATCGTCGTTTGATCTGAGTCATTCCTTGCTATCCCATGATGACCCCACCACATAGTTTTGGTTGATTGTGATATCACGGGCAAGCGCCACTTGGCATATCTGGTGAAGCCGAAGGAATGATAGGGGTAATTTAATATATTAATCTAGCTTTAATAATTATTTGGCAGGTTACTAAAGCAGTTGTAAGACGCACATGTTTCAAATGGACGGAGATGTTTTAATCTTGGCAGGAAAGGTGCTCGATGTTTAACGATAGATTTGGCAATTATTTTGACCAAACAGGATCGTTGATGATTGAGATCCATGATTGCCTGCCATCATGTGATTGGAAGTTGCAAGGTTTTTACTGATTGTGATATCACGAGCGAGTGCCACATGGATTTCCTTGGTGACGCAGAATGTGGTGGGCCATTTTCCACGGTGGATGGTCATGTCAGATTGATTTAAAGGCAGTCGTTTGATGATCCAACCAAAGTGAAAGATCAACGGGTAATATTTGAATCTGCATCAAATGTGATTGGAGTCATTGGTGTAGCCCGCGAGTGAGCTCCAATGGCAGATGAGACATTTTCTAGCATGATTTGATTGAAATAAAGCAACCATTTTCTTGTTCTATTGTATCACAAAGCATTCAAGCAATTTCGTGGAGCAGTCTCAAAGCCGAGGATGAATTCACAAGTTGTTGCAGTGAAGATTAGGGTTTCTGGGAGCACAAAGCCATAAGTTGAATTTTGCATCTCCTGGTCAAATTGTAATCTGAATTTGGGGGAATTTATTGTGTGGTTGTTGGAAAGCTTGTTGAAAATAATTTTAGGGCTATAGGTGACCTAAATTGTGGGAAATTGCAAAGTATTTGTTTTGTAATTTCGTAAAGCCCTAGTTTGTTTAAGGTATGAAATACAAGGAAGCCCTAGTTTGCTTAAGATGGCACCATCAAGACATCATTCTGGATAGATTAACTATTTGAATAGAAACATGTATGATGATTTCCTAGATCAATTATCATTGTCAACAAATGATAGGAAAAAAGTGGCTAGTTTTAATGCGAGGAAAAAACTCTAGGGGAGGGATTAGTGTATAATTGTTTTAATATAGCCGATGCTAGGGTGCCACTTAAGGGTTTGGAGATGTTTAGACTATGGTTTGGACAGAGAAATTTATCCCATATTTTTTCAAATCGTTGGATGTATGACATGGGGAAGCTGATAGTTCCAAATGTGTTTCTTAATGTGGATTTTCTCAAGGCAGTGGCCGCAAGATATGATCCTATCACACGGGTGGTTTGGGATAACGATGAAAGAGTTATGCTAAGTATTAATAGAGAGGAGTTTCGACAGGTCTTTGATTTGAGTGAGCCCAGTGTATTCTTGGTCCCTATTGAGCTTGAAGGAATGAAACAGGAATATGGGAAAATGAAATCCCTTTTCAGAGCTAAGATGTCCCACCTCATTTGGCTAGGGCAGGAGGTTCAAGAGTCCATATTAGCCCTAGTGACTAGGATCCTTTCATACTAGATTGTTTTTTAAAACACTTCTTGGCCACTTTCTATTCATTATGCCAGATTTTGGGTTTTAGCCCTAATACAATGATGCCTATAACCTTTATGTTCATGGGGGTGTAGATACAACACCCGAATTTCTCTGTAGTATATGATTTTGCTTCCTTCTTGGCTGAGAAGATACATGAAGGGTTGTTGAAATTATAGCAGAATGATGCAGGCACCCCCTTTTACTGGTATTCTATGTTAATGCACATGTTTTTGTTCAAGAATGCTGAGTTTTTCTCTGAGAAGATGAGATTGAATCAATTTTTCAATGGAGAAAGGTTGCCAATCCAAGTATGGACTGTTGACCTTTCATACAATAGGGAGAATTCCAGTTATGTATAGTTCAAAAACTTCTTTGCATCAATACTGAGAGCTAGATTGATGGTAAATTTACCTAGGGTTCCTGAGGAGTGCATGATTTCCTTAGGCCAAAGGGGAGGAGGCCAGATTTGAAGATTTTCCATAATTGGGGTGACATTATCCCATACCTAGTCAACACTGTTTTGAGGGTATATGGTTTTTAGGGGACCCCACATATATTGCCTTATAATGTGCCACCAAGAGTTGGATTTGTTGAGCTTATGTGGTAGATTGGATGTATTCATGAAGATAATCTTACAGGAAAGGGTAAGGGGAATTTTTACCCTAACTATACGATGGTTTCTAATTTTGTAATTTCAAAGGGAGGTTGGGTGCATTTCAGAAAATTCTTTGAAGTGTACCATTTAAGTTTTGGTTCTAGGAGGCAACATGATCCTGAGGGTTTCTTTGCTCTGTTTAGACAAATAATAAAAGGTGTAAAATTTGTTCATGAGTTCAATTTCCCTGAGGACCTGGTCAGAAATGAATTTGATTTGAATAAGCAAGAATTGAATAAAGAGAAATGGGTAGCTTATGATAAGCTATTGGCCATTGTACACAAGATGGATCTAAAGTATGATTCATTGATGGAATTTAGTCCCTATCATAAAAAGATTGATTTTTTGATGGAGAATTTCAAATAAATCATAAGTATTTTGATGACCAAGAAAATAAATCTGGAGTTGGACTTGGGCATACAAGAACAAGCTGCAAGGCCATTTGAATAAAGGCCAACCTACCAACCTTTTGATGACAAGCCTATTTACAGGTGGAAAAGGGATGGCAACAGTGATGAAGAAGAAGAATAAGATAGAAAGGGAAAGCAGATAATGAAATTGCATGAACAACCACGTCCACATCTCAAAACACTTGGGGCAATACAAATAATTGATCTGGAGTCATCACCTGAGAGGAGTCCCTCACCACCACCATCAACACCAAGCCCCAAGAGGTGAAGGATTGAGCAGTCCCGGGAGGACTTGGTGGATGAGATTATTGTTACCGATCAAGATATGAAAATGGGCATGCCTTCCCCTCTAAGACCAGTTGAGTTGGTTTTATCAGACCTAGACATGAAAGGTAAATGTGTACAAGATACAAGAATGGAGGCTTGTAAATAATTTTTGGATGATGATTCCTTTGTGAAAACACCAGTCTTCTTGCAACTGGTATGGAGAATGAAGTTGGAGGAATATCAGGAGAAGTGTAAGAAGAGAAGAGAACTGAGGCCTGATAAGTTAGATCACAAAAATGATGATGAGGTGAAGGCTGAGGTAATGAATGAATTTAAGAACATCAATCCAGAGGAAGGGAGAAATTTAGTAAATCAAGTTGGTGTCTTGATTCTACCTGAGTGGGATATTGCTGATCCAAAAGCTTTCAATGCTATTTTGAAGTCCAAGCATCCCCTCCAGAATTCTGAAGAAGAATTCAAGGTAGCATTGCAAGACTCTGCCTTTAGTGAGGAATATGAAACCTTGGCAATTTGGGCTTTGGCCCCCCAAGGAAGAAAGCCAAATATTATTGATATTAATCCAAATTTGAGAGGGGGGTTAATAATAAAAAGAGCTTCAAAGACCTCAACCACAGAGGCCACAAATTTAACTATAAATGTGGCCAAATTGGCACAAAAGACTGCAGAGAAAGAGGAAGTTGAAAAAAGGAGCCTTATGGAAAAGTATAATTTTATGATTGGAGAATATAATAAGGTGCAGCAAAGGAATATTGAGTTGTAAACAGAGGTGGAAAGGTTAAAATATAGGTAGATTGGGGAAACATTAGTTGCTCCAGTGACTAAATCATTGCCTTCCACATTAGGGTCATTGCCTCCTATTTCCCCCATTATTTCTACACTGGGATGTCCCAATCAGACTCCTTCCCTCAACCCTACATTGGAACCAATTGAGGAAGAGTTAGAATGCTCTGCTGATCCAACAAAGAAGCAATTAATGCAAAAAATTGCAGAGCTACAGGCATCTCTGAAGATGAGTGAGGAGGGGATATTTTCAAGACAAAAGGAGATTGTTACTATTGTCTTGCAGAATTTAAATGAAAAGGTTGATGATAAGTTTTCAGTTGTATATTCTTCTTATTCTTTATTACTAGGTGCAATAAAAAATATTGACAGAGATCAAGAGGTAGCAATACCATTAATTGAGAAGTAGATCCCTAGGGCCAATGATTTAGATGTAATGTATAAAGCCTCAAGGTTTGATGTCAATAATAGGCCCCAGTCATTAAGACCTAACCAAGTGTTGGTTAAGTCATTGCAAGGTTTTCAAGCCTTACTAGATGACTTGAGTAGGAAGATCAAAGAATTGGTAAAGATTTTTGATGATTGGAGTGACACACTATTGCCTGACATAATTGATGAGAAGGGTAATATTAGGTCACTTCAACAGTGGTAGGATCGGGCTAATGAGGTCATCGGTGCTCAAATTACTTTAATTTGTGATGACTAAAATTTTGATTTATTAGTGAGCTGTATGGATAAAATTATCAGCACCAACTCATTCCTTGAGTCTTTTGAACGAGAGGCAAATCAAGTGGAAATTAAATATACACCCTATAGTGTCAAGGTAAATGAGGTAATCAGTTTTAATTGGTCGAGTGATGAAGAGTACCAGCAATGGGTGAATATATATTTAACTAAGGAGGAGTAGAGCGAGAGTAAACTACTAAAAATTAATCAATCAATTGTTGTAGTTATAACAATTTCCAGTTTTGTTTTGGTGGCAGTTTTAGCGTGGAGTTCTTGAAGATTTGTTGCTGCATCAAACCATTCTCAACAAGCAAGATGGGAATGAACAAGAAGATTCTCTGGGAGAGGTTGTTGTTGTAAAAAAATTTGAAATGTCACAAGGCAGTCCAAGTGGCTGGTGACATGTGTGTTTTCTGTCCCGATGCTTGTTTGCTCCTTTATTTTCTATAAGAAGGATTTCAAGGCCAAAAGTACGGGTTAGCAAGTTAGAAATTTTTGGTCGAGTCTAGGTGAAGTTATAGAGCAATTATAAAGTCTAATAGTTATAGAGAAAATGCAAGTTAGGTTTGAGTCATTTTGTTGTAGGTTTTGAATTCATGGAGATTTAATGTTTTATGACACTACTGGCATTTGAATTAAACTGATTAATTTGAGCTCATGTCTCTCTTGTGTACAAGCATGTTTGAATTTTGAATAAAGTGATCAAGGGTTATTTTGTTCATCTCACTGTTGTGGTTTGTGTGATTCTTGTTTTAGCTTTAATTCAAAGAATTAATTAAAATGCTTAAATAGGATTGTAGGTTGATATGTTCTGTATAAGGATTTGATAAGTAGTATTGAGTTAGGATACATATTGATGATATTGTAAGGCAATGTTACCGAGGATCTTATGTGCTATGTGTTAAATCTGTCATGAACCCTTAGATGCTTGTGAATTTGACTCCTCCAATGGATATAAGGCACTAATTTAAGTTGTACCTATTTGTGAGATTCAGTATTTGTTTGTATTCACCTAGAGCTTTCTAAAAATTGAAAATTAATGACTATCTTTTACTGTGAAGTGTTTTTGTAATCATATCACACTTCAAATGGTTGATATTATTGATGAACAACCAATTCTATTCAGTATTATCTCATTTTTTTGAGCTATTGAGTGAGATTATCTGTTATTGTTAATGTTGTTTATGATAATGGTGCAAAGGTTGTAAACACATTAAGGGATCACCCTCCCGGGTCTTGCAGAGCCCAAAGTGTAGGAGGTCTTTGAAATCCTCATCAGTTGGTCCAAGTCCTTTGAACTGCCCTTGATTGGAATTGGCAATTCCATAAGTAGATTAGAAGATCAACCTGGTTACAGTAAAAACAGCCAACAGATAGGGTGGAGAGTTTTCCTTGACCCATGTCTCTTTCATTGATGATGTCTTAAGATACACTTCAATTTATTTTATGCATTCAAAATCTGAGTTTTTCACTAAGTTTAAGGAATTTAAGGCCTTAGTTGAAAAGGAAACAAATTATAAGATAAAAGTGTTGAGGTCTAAGGATGGATATTGTTCCGAAGAATTTAATGAATTTTGTAAGCATGTGGGTATTGTTCAAAAAAAGACAACTCATTATACTCCCCAACAAAATGGGGTAGCAGAAAGAATGAATTGAATCTTAATGGAAAGAGCTGGGAGTATGTTGAGTAGTGCTAAGCTTGATAAAAAAAATTGGGTAGAAGCGGTTGGTACTGCTTGTTGTTTAATTAATTATAGATATCCTTGTTCATCTCTTGTTGATAAAAGTCCTTATGAAGTGTAAGTAGGTGGAAATCCTTTTGTTTCACACTTAAGGGTCTTTAGTTGTGAGGATTTTGTTCATGTTCCTCAAAAGAAGTGATCTAAATTAGATCCAAAAGTAAATAAATACATCTTTGTTGGTTATGGTGAGAATGTAAAAGGTTATAAGCTTTGGAATCCTCTTTAACCCATAAAATAATTTTGTCTAAAGATATGCTTTTCATGGAATTTAGAGCTTACTCGGGAGAAAAACAACAAAGGAGAAAGATAAGACAAAGACAGTGCACTTCAAGACAAATATTGAGAAGCGAGAAGATGCACATGTGGAAGAACAATTAGATGGATTTGAGGATGGATAAGAATACAATGAAATCCTGTTGACAGGTATATCCCATCAAATTACCATTATGTATTTTCTTTTTTTGAGTATTGGCGATGAGCCTAGATCTTTCAAGGAGAATCTCTATTTGGAGGAAAGTGAGTCTTGGTTGCAGGACATGTTGGAGGAGATCATGGATTTGGATAGTTGTGAAACCTTGGATTTTTTCTAGTTTTCCTAAAGAAAGGAATACCATTGGTTGCAAGTGGGTATTTAAAAATAAATTTGGTGTAGGCAGTTGGTTAGAGTGGTACAAGACACAATTAGTGGCTAAGAGCTACTCCTAGAGAGAGGGAATTGATTTTGGTGAAATTTTCTCTCCTATTGCTAAATTAAATTCTATTAGATTCTTATTATCTATCCTTGTTGCTTGTGATTTTTAAATAGAGAAAATGGATGTTAACACTGCTTTCTTGCATGAGGATTTTGAGGAGGGAATTTATATGCAACTACTTGACGATTTTGTTGTGAAAGGAAAAAAAAAATTGGTTTGAAGGTTGAAGAGATCTTTGTATGGTTTGAAATAGTCACCAAAGATGTGGTACCCAAAGTTTCCCATGCCTCATTTTGGTGGAACACGTTATTAAATAATATACAATATGGGGAAAATATTAAGTATTAATAAATAAAATCAAGAATTCTCAAGGTTGAGACACCTTAATTTCTAACACTATGAGAAACATGATGATAGATCTAAGAGATTATATGGTGAAACACATAAAAATAAAATTAGCATGAGTATCCACAACACACAAGATGAAGCTTTAGAATGAGAATAAGTTTAGAAAAAATTTAGGTTCACTAAAATATCAAATTCACCAAAATGTTTGATGGAAAAATTGAATTATCTAGCTTTGTTTAAGTTCTTCAATCAGCCACAAAAGTTCTAGATGTGAAAAAGAAAAGAGGATTATTTTGTGTTTTTTATTTTTATTAGCCTATTGCCTTTTCATTAACATAACTAAACAAGTCTTTCATATGGTTTTTTTTCTCTTTCCCACTTAAACTATGTTGAGAGAAAGAGAGAGATTTGGGTTAACGAAAATGAAGATAACTAGAATCTAAAAGATATAATTTAAAATCAAAGTTTATGGTGTAGAAGATAAAATCAAATTGAACCTAGTAGATGGCATAAATAACCCTTTGTTTTGGATGTTAGCACGACATATTGTCATCATTTTAGTGTATCATCAGCGTGTCTACACATTGTAATCCAAATCAATTGCAAAACACATTTTTCTATAAAAAATTAAGTTCTTGTACTTGAAGAGATGTAACAAAATAAAATAAAAATTACCAAATAATTCCAACAATGAATAGAATTTAAAATAAACATTTATAGAAATGATTTTGACTGCAATAAAATAACCAAAAAAATAAGCAAGGTGAAGGATGAATGGCTCCAATAAACTTATAATTGAGACAAAGAAGGTTGGGATAGCTCGGGAACTTTCCAAGAATGGTCAAAACCCTACTTGTTTTTTCAACCTCTATGAGTAGCCAATGATATAAATGAATAATGGAAAACATGTGTGTGTTTATGCTATGTATGTTTAAGACTAAGAACATCAAAAATATTTTTGAATATATGAGTAGTAAATTCTAGGTCTATAAGGATCGATATCCTAGTATAGTAAGGATGCAAAAATAATTTGAAAACCCTCTATGTGTCAATCAAGGAAACTATAACATGAAGAGATATTACAATAATAATCAAAATAATAGAAAATAAATAAGATATTCAAATAATATCACTTATAAACACCAAAATGGAGATGATAACTAATGGGTTTAATTATTAGCCTATTTTCTATTGCTTTTATGCATACTTTCAAACGCTTTTAGATATACCTTTCAAAAAATACTCCTATATTATGCTATCTTTTCATACTTATTATACAACCTTGGATCTAAATCAGAGTAATGGAAATATGGTTAGATATAATAGTATTGCATGGTTTATATGAAATGTGGATTGAATTCTATGTTTAATTATGGTAGTTAGCTTTGTGCACATGTTTTGTGAATTAACCTTTTTGCAACCAAGGAGGAATTGTATCCCGTAGCAACTGAAGTTGTAACCCGCAACAAAAGGAAGACTAGGATAGCGAAACAACGAAAGTGCTAGATCAAACTGAATACAATATTTACTGTATGAAGACACCCGATGGAGTTGAACATGCATCATTATGACAAGCTAATAAAGTGCTAGAGAAGAATAAATTTTGTGTTAATAGGATTCTGCATAACTATTTGTGTGTTCTACATGCAAATTTGTTTAATAGAGTTTTAGTTCTATTAGGATTCTTCTTTCTTTTCAATTATAGTTTGAACAATTCAATCTTAACTATATGCTCTGATATCTAGGGGTGGAAGTTAATTATTGTAGTTAGTTGTTACTTAAAATAAACTCCCCCGTGCTTGTATATAATCGGTGGTAGAGTTCTTAGATAAGTTAGTTGATTTTCAATATTTTGTTATCAGTTGCTTTTCAGTTTCAGTTGTCAATTAAAAACATGTTAAGTATTTAGAATTATTTCATTGAATACAATATGTGAAGAAGATTTTGTGTAATCTTTTGTGTTACATAATGAATGGAGTTCAATTTTACATGGATGCATAGAATCTGATATTTAGATTTGGTTCTAGTTAATTGAGGACAACCACTTGAGCATGTCACTCAAGGTAACTATTTTTCGCTTCATTTATAGTTGCTTATTCTTGTTTAGTAGATGCTTTGTGTTTATCATTACATCATGAATTACATGCAAGTTAAATTAGAATCTCATACTTTGATTATTAGTAATAAATGTTCATGGTCATGCATCTATTTGATTAATCAATAGTACTCCAGAGGTTATAATAAGTTTAGTTGTTGGTTTTGATCAATTTTGAATTGATACAGTAATACTTTATTAACAACAATTCAGTTACGGGTTAAGTTGTAGGCACCCGTAGCCACTAGTGCTAGTTTTTTTCTTTTATTGTTTTGCAATTTTGTGAATTTCCAATAAGTAGAACACATTAATTAGGATAATTTAGGCAGCCTCAATTCTCTAAAGTCACATATAGTGCAACACCATCACAAGTTTACAAACCTTGTGTTGACAATTTAATGAAAGTCTTTACAATGTTAAGTGGACTATTTTGGTAGATATACCTCTGAATTGTGTAGGTTCTACCAAGTTTACAATACATTAGTTTAGACTCTACATTTTTGGCACCATTTTCGGGGATGGTGCTATCTTCATAGACTTGTTTTATGAGTTTTCATAGTTTACATTTTATTTTCAGCATTAGAACTGTTAGATTTACTCTTTTTCACAATACAAAAAAGATACACTAACATTGTGCAAGACCACTACTATATAAAGCCATATTTTATGTATGCAAAGGCAGAGAGATTCTTTGGGCAGATTCCTCCCCTCTACATGCCAAGAAGCCATAGAAAAAATTGGTGAATCCAATACTCAGAGCGAGGGTAATACTGAAGAAGAAATTTCCCCATCACCAACATCTACTACACTTACAAAGGGGACATATCAAACCATGAGTGATGTAGTGGATGATCCTGAACGTGCCACTTTTGAGCTCCCTATCACCAATCAGGAAAGGGCTATTGTGATAAATAATATCCCTCCTTCAACCTTACTAGTCTTTTATGGGTTAATGACTAAGGACCCAGATACATTTCTATTTGAATTTAATGCCCTATGTATAATTTATGACTATAATTCTAATGCTCATAGGCTCAAAATTTTCCCTACCACTCTAAAAGATGCAACCCTAAGATGGTTTATGGGATTAGGCAAGGATGTTGGTTTTTATTGGGATACCATGAAGACATTGTTCTTAGAGAAGTACCAAGACTAATGTAGAGGACTGGATAGGAGGAGAGATGACATTTTCAAAATTTCACAGAAGGAGGATGAGCCATTAGAAGATTATGTGGAGATATTTTAGTTTACCTTGAAGAAACACCCCCAAAACAAGTTGTCTGAAGAATCCCTTAAGTTAGTATTTTGTGGGGAGTCAACGAGGACTATATGGATGCCCTCAACCTCATTGGACAAGGGGATATCTCTCAAATACCATTTGAAGACATATGAAAGGTCTGCAAGAATTACTCCAGGACCTTCACTAAGAGACCAAGAGGAGATGGGGCATCCACTATTGGTAAATCATCCACAGGGTTTCAAAAATAGAATTAAGCAATTTGTTATCCAACATGAAGGAGGACATTATGATTCATTTGGAAAATCAGTTGGATACTTCCACATTAAGAAGAAACAAGAGGAAGCTAAAGTAATGCTCGTTGAATACTAGGCCCAAGTTGTAGGCAAAGGAAAGCAAACTATAAATACAAGAGGTGGCTAGTATTTAACAAGACAAAGTTGAGAAACTCGATTTTTAGCCACTTGAAGGAGAGGATAGAAAATTTTTTATATAGCTCAAATAAGGCCATGGAAACAAAGACAATGTATGCTACAAGACCCTCTTAGCTTCAATTCATTCTTTTCCATTTTAAATTAGAACCTTTTTTTCTTGGAACTCTCAGCCCTAGCTAGCAAACCAAAATCAATGAAAAAACCCTCAACAATGGCCAAAACCCTAACAAAATTGGAATCAATAGCAGCAAAATCCTTGGTCACAACAAAGATTCTATGTTTCCAATTAAAATCCCCAATGGCCAACATAGTAGAACCAGTGACAGCCTCTATGGTAAAAAGGTCAGTTGTGACAACAACAAAATATGAACTATCAACAGCCTATGCTTCCTCCTCAACCTCAATAGCAAGCAATTATGCCTCCACCAAATCCTACATCCCAGCCACCCAAGCCACCACAAATGCCTACCCAACATGCACCTAACCCTAACAACAAGCTTGTCCAACAGGCTTATACTAATGAACTTATGTAATACCCCACTTATGGGTAGAGGTGAGTGATGTTCACCTCAAACCAAGAAAACAACTTGCTGGACCTTCATCCCCTCAAATCACTAAGATGGAGGATGAGGAACATGTAGTTGAAGCTTCAGACAAAATTCATTTGGAACCTAAGTCAAATCATGTACACCAAACTACCTCAATTCCAAAGCCTCCTTTTCCTAAATGATTAGCCATTCAAAAGCATCACACATAGTTAGAGATAGACCTCTTAGGTCAATTAAAGGATGTGAGCATCAAGATTCCACTCATCCAAGCTATCAAAGACATCCCTATTTATACTAAAATTATGAGGGACTTATCTCTTAAGAAACTAGGAAGGAAAAGGAAGGATCCTCATATAGTACATGTCTTAAGAAACCTTGTAGATATCATGTTAGGGAACATAACTATCCCTAAATACAAAGACCCTGGTAGTCCAGTAGTGGACATCAAGATTAATGGAATTCTTATCAAGAATACCTTGATATACTTAGGGGCAACAATCTATGTTATGACTAAATAAACAATGTAATTACTTCACTTAGCCAACCTTAGACCTATACAAACTATTTTATAGTTGGTTGATAGGCCAACAATCAAGCCTGAAGGAATCATTGAAGATTTAGTTATTGCATTGGATTCTAGGGAATATCTTATTGATTTTATATTTTTATAGCCAAAGGCTAATCTTGTAGGATACCTACTCATCCTAGGCAAACCATGGTTAGCTATAGTTGATGCATTCATAGGATGTAGATCTAGAAATATGATAATATCTAATGGGATAGTGACCAAGAAATTGGTCCTCTATCCTCCAACCCAACCTTATGTTGATCTTGAGCAAACCATTTAGCCCACTTTGGATGAGGAAGATAATTATTCCCTGGAGACATTGATGACCATAGAACACAAACCCCCATTAGATGATCAGGATGAATAGGAGCTCATTGCTCACATAATATAGAATGATTGCAGTAGGAGCCCACAACAACATGATTGTCTTGCATTCCTACAATACGCCTTGCAAAGAATTATACCAACCAATTCCTCCCAAGAAATATCTTAGATTTTCCATTCCTTACTACCACAATAGTGTGTACCAATCATTCCAAGCCTTGAGCTCTCATCTGTGCAAGAATCATCCAAGGAATTAGAAGTTATGCCAGGAAAAATGTTGAACATAAACAATGCCTTGACTGAAGAGTAGTAGAATTCCCTGCACACAGTGTTGCAAGCACATGCAGTAGCATATGCATGGGATTGCCATGATATGAAAGGCATAGATCCTGAATTATGTATGCATAAGATCTATATCAATGATGGTTATAGACCGATTAGACAACCTCAGGGACAAATGAACCCTTCCTTGAGAGAAATAGTGAAAGTTGAACTTCAAAAACTCCTTGACGCGGGCTTTATTTATCCTACATCTGACAATGAATGGGTCTCACCTTTGGTCATTATTCTCAAATAAGGTGGAAAATGGAGAGTTTGTGTAAATTACAAGGAACTAAACACAACCACTAGGAAGGACCACTTTCTATTTCCCTTTATAGATCGAGTGCTTGATTCTTTAGTTAGGAAAAAGAATTTTTCATTCCTAGATGGTTTTAGTGGTTACAATTAGATAAAAATTGCTCCAGAAGATCAAGACAAAACTACATTCACATGTCCTTTGGGTACTTATGCCTACTTTGTTCTGACCTTTGGTTTATGCAATGCTCCAGCTACTTTTCAAAGGGTGGTTCTCAACATCTTTTCTGATTATGCACATGACAGTATGGAGATATATATGGATGATTTCACTGTATATGGAGAGACTAATGAGGAAGCCCTCAACAATCTAGAAAAGGTATTAAAAATATGTAAAGAACACAACTTTTTAGTCAATAATGAAAAGTGTTTTATGATAATGACACAGGGCATTATTTTAGGGCAATTCATATCCAGTGTAGGGATTTAGGTTGATCCACATAAAATAGAAATTATTTCTACATTACCTATTCCACAGAAACAAAGAGATATCAAAAGTTTCCTTGGCCATGCAAGCTACTACAGGAAGTTTATTAAAGACTTTAGTAATATTGGTGTACCATTATTTGTTTTGTTGAGTAAATACATTGGACATCAGAGTGTCAACACTCCTTTGAAGAGCTAAAGAAAGCATTGACTCAAGCACCTATTTTGAGGGGGCCAAATTGAACCTTACCCTTTCATATACATAAAAATGCTTCAAATTTTTGTATTGGAGCAGTTTTGGGTCAAAAAGAAGGTAACAAAGAATATGCAATCTATTACATTAGCAAGAATATTCAAGGAGTAGAGCTAAATTATACTGTTATTGAAAAGGAGATGCTAGCAGTGGTATATGCCATTAATAAGTTCAGGCATTACATCACTGGTTATTCAATTTTTGTCTATACAAATCATACAACTATTATATATCTTATGAAAAAACTTGTAGTAGGAGGAAGATTAGTCAAATGATCACTCCTTCTACAAGAGTTTGATATTACAATAGTGGACAAACCTGGTAAGGCTAATGTAGTGACATATTTTCTATCAAGATTGCCAACATAGTTGACTGAAGGGGTAGTGGATGATTCATTTCTAGATGAACACTTGTTTTCTCTTAATGTACATGTACCCTGGTATGCTGACATTGAAAATTATTTAGTAATAGGGTAGATTCTACCACACTTTTCTCCATGAGAAGGTGCATAAGGGAAGATGAAATCTTTGATATCATGAAGGCTTGCCATGATGAACCATGTGGAGGTCATTTTGCAACAAAAAGAACAACATTTAAGATCCTCACAACTTGTTATTATTAGCCAACTTTGCACAAGGATTCTATTAAATACACAAGGATTTGTGATAGGTGTCAAAGAATGGGTAAAACAACAAGGAGTGATGAAATTCCATTGAAACCTTAGTTAACAATAGCTCCCTTTGACAAATGGGGTTTAGAATTTATTGGACCAATCTCACCTACTTCCAACAAGGAATACTTTCTTGTTTGCACTAATTACTTGACTAAGTGGGTAGAAGGCAGTATAGTTTGCTAGAGATGGAAATATGGCTAAATTCTTGTATGAGGACATTTTTACTAGGTATGGAGTACCTAGGGAAATAGTCATTGATCAGGTTCCATAGTTTACTTTAGACCTCGTCAAAAAACTAGTTAAAGAATACCAAATTAGGCACAAAAAGTCAACACCTTATCACCCTCAGGCCAATGGTCAGGTGGAGGTTACTAATAGAGAAATTGAAAGTATTCTCACCAAGATAGTATAGTTACATAGGAAATATTGGGTTGCAAGGTTACCAGAAGTAGTATGGGCATATAGAACAACCTAGAAGACAACAACTGGTTTTACACCCTATGATCTAGTCTATGGAAAAACAACAATCCTTCCAATTGAGTTTGAATATAAGACATTAAGAACAACAGTAGAGATGGAAATGGATTTAACATCAACTCAAAAGGAGAGGTTACACCATTTAAATGGATTGGATGAAATTAAGATGGAGACAATCCATCACATTGAGCTAATACAACAACAAAGGATGATGTGGCATGACTAATATATCAAAACAAAGGAGTTTAATGTAGGGGACTAGGCATTGTTATATGATTCAAGGTACAAGGACTTCAAAGGGAAACTCCAATCCACACCTTCTAAAATAGAAAAGAAGAAGAAGGATGTTCAAAAGAAGGAGGATGTTGCAAAGGAAACCCCAACACCTAGGTGTTCAGGCAGATTAAAGAAACAAGGTGTTATGAGGGGAAGTGTGGAGAAATCTAAGGAAAAGGAAATGGGAAAAGAACAATAGGAGGAAGATGCCATGTTAGTAGAAAGAGACTCTGAAGGGAAGGGAGATATCCCTAGAAATGTAAATGCACCTATGAAAATGAAAAGATGTGTGTCTACTACTTCTGATTTAGAGTAAGAAGATGTGTTTGTCACTAAGAAAACACAAAATAAAACCCCAAATAATCTAACTTATGAAGACTATTATTGTCCTGGGGGTGGTAATGAGCAGTTTATGAGAACAGAGGAAATGCATATAGAAGATAGAGATGTCAAGAAAGAGCTTCAAGAAGCCTCAAATAGAATCAAACATTTGGAGGAGTTAGTGTAGAGCTATGAAAAGAAAGACAAGGAAAGGGAGATCAGAATATAAGAATTGGAAGAAAAATTGCAAACATATGGCCATGGTACAAACATGGATTTATTGGCATAGTTAGCTATTACTAGAACAAGGGATGGAGAACTTGCAGTACCAAATAAGAGACCTCTCATAAGAACTCCAATTCAACATACAACCTTGTCCTTGGGTTAAAAACTATGGAGGGTGATCAATGAGTTTGCACAAGCAAAAGAAAAATGGAAGAAAGAAAGAGAAATGTTGATTGAAGAACATACTAAATTACTAGAAGGAAAAGAGATGGAGCTCATAAAAACAACAACTAGACTAGAAGAAATGGTAGAAAAAATGTACAAATCATAAGATGTAGGTCTCCAGCAAGGACATATGCACTATTTTTGCAAGAAATATTTTTGAGTTTTCAGTTCAATAGGCTAATTAGTAATCAGATAGATGGGATGAGCAGGCAGTTTGAGTTTCTTAATGTTTTTGCTAATTCTACACCAAAGGAGTGGGATCAACTATGTGAATTCTATTTACACAACTATGTAGTGCCAAAAGAAACAAAGTGGAATCCTTTGATATTTGTAGGAGATCTCTAGGTAAGGGCACTTACATCTTATTATAGGAATGAAAAATTTAGGGGAGAAATAATGGAAGAATGTGAGGAGAGGGAGAAATCAGTTGCTCTCCACATAAGGAAAGAATCTAAAGACCCTAATACAGTTCTAGGTGAATGGTTGAAGCTCCTAGATCATAAGGGTGTAGGGAGGAAAATTATGAAGCCGAGGACAGAGGATTACAAAAGGATGCAAACATTAGTTGTAGGATTGGGACAACAATGTTACAGTTATATGTAGAGTAGATGGAATAGATTGACCCTAGAGTTACAGTGAAAGGAACCTCATTCCATGTAAAATTTCACCTCCATGATTGAAATGGTAACCATATACATGATAATTGGTGTTGATATGGGAATTCACTAGGTACTACTTACATTTCATCCACCTATGCTACTCTATCTAGTTCCACATTGGACCGGTGAAAAAGGTGAGGAATGTGAGAAAGTTGGGATTATCACAATGAGACAACTTGTAACTTACAAAGGTTTCTACTTGAAGCGGATCAAGGGGGTTGATTTTTTCATGAACCTCAAGGAGATCATCTTGTGATATAATCTCTATCCCTAATTTTTTTGCTTGAGGACAAGCAAAAGTATAGTTGTGGGGAATGATGGGTTCAATTATTAGCCTATTTTCAATTGCTTTTATGCATACTTTCAGACACTTTTAGATATAACTTTCATACAATACTCTTATATTATGCTATCTTTTCATACTTATTATACAACCTTGAACCTGAATCATAGTAATGGAAATATGGTTATGATATAATAGTATTGCATGGTTTATATGAAAGTATGTATGAAATTTGGATGTAATTTTGTGTTTAATTATGGTAGTTAGCTTTGTGTACATTTTTTGTGAATTAACCTTTTTTGCAGCCAAGTAGGAATTGTAGCCCGTAGAAACTGAAGCTATAACCCACAGTAAAAGGAAGACCAGGACAACAAAACAGGGGAAGTGCTAGATCAGACTTAATGCACTAACTACTGTATGAAGACACCCGATGGATTTGAACGTGCATCATTATGAAAAGTTAATAAAGCGTTGGAGAAGAAGACCTCTTTGTTAATAGGATTCTTCATAACTATTTGTATGTTCTACATGTAAATCTATTTCATAGAGTTTTAGTTCTATTAGGATTCTTTTTTATTTTCAGTTATAGCTTGAAAAATTCAATCTTAACTATATGCTTTGATATCTAGGAGTGGAATTTAATGATTGCAGTTAGTTGTTACTTGAAATAAAATCCCTCGTGTTTCTAGATAGTTGGTGGTAGAGTTCTTAGATAAGTTAGTTGATTTTCAATATTTTGTTATCAGTTGCTTTTCAGTTTCAGTTATCAATTATAGACATGATGAGCATTTAGAATAATTTCATTGAATACAATATGTGAAGAATATTTTATGTAATATTTTATGTTACGTAATGAATGGAGTTCAATTTTACATGGATGTGTAGAATTTGATATTTATATTTGGTTCTAGTTAAGTGAGGACAACCACTTGAGCAGGCCACTCAAGGTAATCATTTTTCACTTCATTTATAGCTATTTATTTTTGTTTACTAGATGTTTTTTGTTTATCATTACTTCATGAATTACATGCAAGTTAAATTAGAATCTCATACTTTTATTATTAGTAATGAATGTTCATGGGAATGCATGTATTTGATTAATCAGTAGTACTCTAGAGGTTAGAATAAGTTTAGTTGTTATTTTTGATCAATTTTGAGTTGATACAATAATACTTTATTAACAACAATTCAGTTACAGTTTAAGCTATAGGCACCTGTAGCCACTAGCGCTATTTGTTTCTTTTACTGTTTTGCAATTGTGTGAATTTCCAATAAGTATAACATCTTAATTAGTATAACTTAGGCAACCTCAAGTCTCTAAAGTCGCATACAGTACAACACCATCACAAGTTTACAAACCTCGGGTTGAAAATTTAATCAAAGTCTTTACAATGTTAAGTGGAGTGTTTTGGTAGATATATCTCTGAATTATATAGGTTCTACCAAGTTTACAATACATTAGTTTAGACTTTACAATAACTACCAAAATCATAAACACAATTCCACCATGAAGAATCTAAGAAGACCAATACTAGACATGTTAAGATATTGCTAAAAAAGAGCAAGAATATTGGAATGCTTCACCATATCACTAGACTGTAAGAGAAATTTTGATGGAGAGTGTAAAATTCTTAGCTAATTCAAAAGTTAATTTCTCAAGGGAATTTCAAGGGTCATGGACTGTTAATTGACTATTGATATTTACCTAATGGATCTCTTGGTAGTTACATTCATATGTCCTTGGTCAAAAATGTGGAAATAAATAAATAAATTTGTTTTTATATGACTAAAAGGTATGTGGATGCTAGTGTCTCATGTAGACATATACATGTTGTGTTGGCTTCCACTTACAACAGAACCGCCAAAGACTTAAAACAACATGACACAAGAATAATATGAAAAATATATTAACTTACATAGAAAATATATAGAAATACAAATCACAATAAATTCATATTGACACTAAGGGTTGGATAACTTGGCCAAGTCAAGGATAAATGAACCTAAGAACGTGTTAGTGGATACAACCACTAAAACAAGTCCAAAGCATAACATGATAATTATAGGTTATGCAATTTTTGACTTTACACATAGGAACATTAATATTAGATGGAGGCCATACAAGAGATGATGAACTTGGATAGATGAAAGACATGGGATATAGTTGATTTTCCCAAGGGAATAAAGCCTATTGTTTACAAGTGGGTATTTTAAAAAGAAATTCTTAGAAATGGATTATTGTAGAGATATAATGTAAGACTAATGGAAAAGGGTTACTATTACCTGGTTCAAGTAGTCAACTTATTTCAATAAAAAAATATTCTATTATAAAACTAAATTATATTATATTCTTACTTTCTATTACTACTAAATTCTATTATATTCTTACTTTCTATTACACTTTCTAGGAGATCTTGATTTTTGTTGAAATCACATATTTTTAGAAAATATAATGATTTAAGCCTTGAAAAGTTCCATTCAAAGGATTCCAATTGAAGAGGGTTTGATCAAACCATCTTAGATCAAATCCCCTTGGATAGAACCCCACTAGTTTTAAACCATACCTATAATGGAGTCTCCTTTACACCTATCAAAATGCTAATAAAAAATAACTTTTGATTCACCTTTTGGGGGATCAAATGAATTCATTTAAAATTTATTTTTTATAAGTATGTAGTCCATATTATAAGCTTCTAGGGTATAGAACTAGGGTACATTCTATTTTCGCTCAATCTAGGAGGATGAAGATTGTTTGAGGTATACATTTGATTATTTACATTATCTCATATTTTTTTGCTTCATTTGTTTTATCACATCTTCACTTTCTAGTTTAGTGGAGATGATGTGCACATATATGAATACATCCCCTATTATCCCATATTAGTTGTACATCCATATTGCTTAGTGGTGTATCCTATGTATACCCACTTGTATCTCTCATTTGAGCAATATATCATCAGTATATATTGACATCATTTGATAGAATAAAATTACATCTTGCATATGGAGATTAGTAGGGATCAAGTTGGAAAAAATATTTGGCTTAGTCAAAGTAAGTATGTTTAGACTATTTTGCATTGGTTTTTTATATAGGACTATAAGTCAATAATTTTTCCTTTACCTATCAATACTATGTTATTTTTGCATCAAAATCTTGAGCAAGATGTTAATTTAGAGGATATATATAATGTTTTATATGATAATTTCATAGGTAGCCTAATTCATGGTATAGTTTTTATAAGACTAAACATTAACCAAGTAGTTGGAATCCTTAGCAGGTTCATGTTTAATCCATGCCAAGACCATTAAAATGATCTAAAAAGAGTTTTCAAATATTTGCAAGTGAATTTCAATCATTATATGTGTTATCATGGGATTTATGATGTGGAAAATTTTCTTCATATATTGGAGTAGCCCAAGATCATTTGCAAGATCAATTCCACAAAAAATAGTTACAAAATAAAATATTATTATCATACAAATAACACATAAAATGTACATAAGAGCTTTGCATATAAAGAAAAGGGCAATAAGGTAGGACTAAAATTTTGACTACCCCTCAAAAAATGAAACACAAGTAGGACTCTCAAGAAAAGTGTGGATACACTTGTAGAGTTAACATGAGGTGAGACAAAAAGTGAGATATCACTCTAAGTAAACTTAAGCTAGTATGAATAGATATACTAGGTATTACATAAAAATAAACTAGGTAGATAATATCCATTTTCACACTAACACCCCTCTTAAGTGATGAATCAAGAGAAATGTAAACACTAAAAAAATGAGTCCCAACAACTAGGACTAATGAGGTACTTATATACAAATAAAACTATCTCACAAATAGAGCAAAGGAGAAAACCCAGTGGGAAATTCTCTCTAAAAGAGAGAAATAGAAATAATTAACCTCATGAAAAGACGTCCTAAAATGATAGGAACGTGAAGATGAAGGACTCGTGAAACTTGTATAATTTTGAAACCTTGTTGAAGAATTGGTTTTTATTGGAATCAATGTACTCTCAATGAAGATCAAGATAAGAGAGGCAAAAATTACTATATGAGTGACCTCAAGAACACCACTCAACCATGGATACACAAATAACACAAGGGAAAAATACTCTAAAGTTGAAGATGCATATGGTACTATGATCACAAAGTACAAAAAACAACGTGACCTGAAGTACACTACTAAATGTGCATGGTGCTCTACATATGTATTAGAATCTCACAAATGTTGATCAACTAAAAATTTAAAAGGTTGCCTCCAATTATTTCAAGGAAGCATTAACTTAACCATGTAATGATACCTCCCATAATGCTAAAAAGAAAGAGGTTCTAGTAGATCAATTGAATTGTGACATAAAAGTGTGCAAAGTAATGTGGAATATAAAATTAGGTGCAATGTGACATACATGCAACTAGAAAGGTCATGCAAAAACCAAGACATGCTTGCATGAGGCTAGAAACTCATGGACTCTTTTTTTTTATGGAGGAATACACACTGGACAAAGATATGATAGCAAAATTAAATCACATATGCAACCCTCATGGCACTTTATAAAATAGTGCAAGTATAAAAGGCACAGTATGATGCGTAAAATCCCCAAGGAACATAATCATATATGAACTTTATCTTAGCTCATTTACAAATATATTCATTTGCTTAAATTTTTTACAAATGTCTAAAAAGGATGAGTTTAGTTGATGTCATGAGGTGACCACAAGAAGAAATAGATAATTTATGCTTTATAACCTCAAAAAATGAAAAAAAGTTAAAAAATAAACCCCCTTGAAATTAAAAAATGCTATGAAATATGAGCCCTAGAAATTAGAAGCCTAAATAAACTATTTATAATACATGGTGATTTTATAGTTTTTTGGAAAAATAGGCTATTCAAGGCCAAAAATAACATGTACCATTAGATTTCTTATGTTTTTTAATGAATTTGATTATTTTTTACTAATTTTCAATATATGAGAAAAAGATATGTCTTGTTAAAAAATTGGGGAAAAAGAGAAAAATAAAGGTTTGGATGCAAATTTAAGAAAATTACAACAACCTAGCTTGAAAAATAATTATAGAGGACAATCTCTTAGAAAGAGCTTTCCAACATCTATTAGTCATAAAAAATGAGACTTCTTAGGTGCAAGTTATGATGAAAAGAAAAAAATTACAAAACTACCCCTTATAAAGCTATGAAAAGGCCCTCATGAGTATAGGGGGTGACACTTCTTGGGTGATTGATGAGTAGTTATTGCTTGGGTAGTGATTCAGTGGCACCTAGATGGTGTTGTGGTTGAACTAGGCAGTGATGATGCATATATGCTATGCCAGTGGCACATATAGGAGAAGGGGAAAATGAGTAGTTTATGTGGTGGTGATGATAAAAATTACCACTTCAAGTGATGGTTCTCAATGGCATGAAGGTTGCACAACACAAGGTTTGATTCCCTCTGGCTAGGGAGACTAAAGGTTAGGTCCCATTTGAACCTATGCTGAAATGAAACCCTACCCATCAACAAATCCATTGACTTGTAGATAAACCATCAACCTACAAAATGAATATTGGATAGAGCAATGTTCCCTATGGATATAAATTCATATTGTACAATGCCCAATGGAAGTGTTAGTGCTAACATAAGGATGACATCAACACTACTTGAAAAACAAAAAAAATTTGGACAAAAGAAAAATAACTAATTAAAGGAAAAAATTTCAAGTAAAACACATCGACCTATAAAAAATGAAGTTGAATGCTAGCATAGGGATGGCTATTGCAAAGATGGTTGCCATTGCACCAAAATATTGACCTGTTAATGCCCGATATAGCCACCAGAGTTAATGAATCCATAGGAGGTGGTTAACCCATATCACGAACTCAAGCATTGTGCTACACAACACAAGGAGACCAAGCGTGCACACCTTACAACAATCCCCCCTAGCACAAGCAAGGGGTTTGAACCCATGACCCAATCTCGGATGCCAATTGTTGCAAAGATAGTTGTCGTTACACCAAAAGATCGACCTGTTAATGCCCAATACAACTGCCAAAGTTAATGAATCCATGGGAGGTGATTAAGCCATGTCACGAACCCGAGCGTTGTGTTGCACAACACAAGGAGACCGAGGGCACACACCTTACAACAATGACATAGTTGCAACATATGTAGGACCATATGGATCTATACAAACTATATAATTTTTTATATGGCCTCCCAAATAAAATATTTTTTGTTGCCTAAATATAGAGTGTTATATACAAAAAAATAAGGTTTTGGGACCTTTTGAGTGCAACCAGGACGTTAGTTTTTCTCCAAGAATCACCATTTGAAATTAGGTGCCCAAAACCATTGCAAATTTAAGAATGAATAGGAATGAATTTACAAGCTTGCTCTAATACCATGTTGGAGTAACCAAGATCACTTTTAAGATTAATTTCATAAATAATAATTACAAGATAACATATTACTATCAAACAAACAACATTTAAAATGTACATAAGAGCCTTGCATATAAAGGCAAAGATAAGGAGCTGACAAGGTAAGATTGAAATTTTGTCCACTTCTGCAAAAGTGAAACACATGTAGGACTCTTGGGATAAGTGTGGAGAAACTTCTATAGTTCACATGAAGTGAGATAAAAATTGGCATATCTCTCTAAGTGAGTTTAAGCTAATGTGAATAGGTCTAGTAGGTATTGGGTAAATAACTAGGTAAATAATATATCTTTTGACACCTAACATATACATGGTTTTCTTGATTCAAATTAGGAAAATAATTGGATAGTTAGAGGTCCACAATTGGTTATATGTGCTCACTATATTTGGAGGAGATTTTAATAGGATGAGTAAGTAGAATCCCATGGTTACACTGTCTACTATATGAACAACTGCAACACATGCCTAGAAGGAGGTAGTGTGGGTACAAATATTTTTTTGAGTATAATTTTGAGTGTAAACAAGTTAGGAATAAATTTAAAAATTAGAGTGATATCTATTCGATGAAGAATCCTATGTACCATGATCATACAAAGCATATAGATGTTCAATATCACTTTCCTTATGAGATGATTAAGGATAGTAGAATCATGATACAAAATGTCGACACTTTGATTAATGTTTTAGATCCTCTCACTAAGCCAACAAGCATGTATAAATTATATTGTTGCAAAAAGGCAATGGATATTACCTCTTCTAGTACTTGATTTATTCTTTAGTTTCCTATTATGTCTTTACAATGTAAATATAAGTGAGAGAATGATAGGATTAGGTTTGTCATTCGCCTTGAAAATCCTATCTTGTAAATTGTATTTAATTATGTAAATTATAAGTAATGTATGATCTCCAAACATCATGGAGTGAGAAAAATGGGATGCATGTGTGAGGTTGGGTGCATTATTTATTTATCATTTATTTTCCATGATACTTGGGACAATGTATGGAGGTATTGAATAGGGAGACTAATAAGTTTCTTTTGTAGGTAATCCTATGTTATCAAATTAGTATAAAATGGATAAATCGATTGTAAATTGTTGTACACTTTTATTGTGATTAATATAATCTTGATCTTTTTGGTTGAGTGTTTTCCCATAAGGGTTTATTCATGTACATGTTTTCATATGGTTTGTGTATTTTATGTTTGCTTCTCCATTGTTAGATTAATCTTTATGATTTACTCGCATGTTTAATCAAATTGAAATACTTAATTGTTAATATTATGATTATGTTGTTCACCCTATATTAAATAGTTATATGCATCAATTGGTTTACACTTATTAAATGGTTGAGGATCATTAGTTATTTGATAAAGCTTTTTTTATGTCAAAAATGCATACATTGATGAAACGTAGAGGGAATTTATCAATATACGTAGCCATGGATTCCTAAGAAAGATGTTGTAAGTTAATTTATTGGGAATCAACAAATCTAATGTGTGAGGTCCTTCCTTAACTTGGGAGAACAATAGTACCCAAACAAGATTGAGGCATATTATTAAATCCTCTAATAGTAAGGTCCAACAAGTTTATCTTTTACATGCTTACACCTACTTTCTTAAAAAATATTCAATACATATTAAGGCAATATCCACACTCAACTAAATATCATTTAATGAATAACTAGCCACACTTCACC
This sequence comes from Sequoiadendron giganteum, assembly GCA_007115665.2. NCBI lineage: Eukaryota > Viridiplantae > Streptophyta > Pinopsida > Cupressales > Cupressaceae > Sequoiadendron > Sequoiadendron giganteum. The sequence continues at coordinate 148,824,630 of CM021107.1, read as the reverse complement.
ATAATGTGTAAGGGTAGTGTCTCCTTAAGGACTTTCTCAAGTTAAATTTAATCATTGTTGAATGACATGTCATGATTTTCTCTGTGGAAATAGATTGAATTGAATATTGTGTAATTATCGCATAGTATCTAACCCAGTTGAATATTTTCTAAGGATTTTTCAATGATATCTATATAAAATGGGTGAAGTTCACACTAAGCTCTATAGAGATATTTTAACTTGATGATTTTATATTTTGAATGTTGTCATACTCATTTATTTTAGATGTAACTTGAGACATGAAAGCTAGGTTAAATGTGTTTCTTGGTATAACAGTTGGTAGTAATTTGATATATTTCCCTATTCATAACCTTTGATGTGTATATACAACATGATCCACAAGATTATAACCATATGAATCAAGGGCTACATGAAAGTATGATATCGAAGAGACAAATCATATAAATAAAAGAAGGATCAAGATCAAAAGATAAATCACTTGAATGTTCCTAAAACATAATATCCTTATGTGAATTAATACTAGAAAAATGTGTGATAAAATAATGGGTCGAAGTTCTAAATAAAGTTTAGATCAAACAAGAGGAATCAAACCATTGTAGATCTCTACCACTTATACAATCTAAACACAGTAATAAATAGTATGTCATTATTAGATATTTATAATTAGTATGTAGAAATAATTTTGCATGCAAAGACACATATGTAAATCCATTATAGTCATCATGCAAAAGTTATTCACTAACTTGCTCATATACCATTATGTAATGTAGGATGTGTTGCAAGTATGAAGGTGTTGTCATTGATTTCAATAGGATTTCTACTGACTAGTGTTGTCATTGATGTCAACTATGTGTTAGGGAAGATTTTTTCATGATGAGAATGTTGAGGATATTGAGAAAATTGTGAAAAAGAGGAAAAAAAGTTGTTGTAGGTTGTGCATGTGTAGTTGAGATATTGAGGAACTATTGTGAGTAAATGGGGCTATTTTTTTGTTGCAGTGTCTGAAGATGATTTGGAATGAAGTAATGAGCCGAGATGATGTCTTTGGTACTTGGTTTCCAAGTACTTTTGAAAAAAATTGATAAACAAAGAAAATAGTGTTGTGCAAGTGTTTAGAATGTGCTCCACATTTCTTTTGTGTTGATGTTATGCCTGTGTGGATCTGATATGTTGTTCAAGGTTGTTAGAGGTTTTTATATTCAAATTTTGGGTTTTTGGATTGTTGTACAGGGTGATATATTTTCACTAGTGTGTGAACTAGTTTTTTAGTGTTGTTTTATGTGGCTTGGGAGAAATATATTTTCTTTGCATTTCTTCATAGTTTGGCTTCAAGTTTTGTGGATTTGGGAAGTTGCATATAATGTTTGCATCTTTTAGAATTTGAGGTTTCACTTGATTCAAGGTATAGTACAGTGTGTGTTTCATGCGTCAATCTGCGAATAAGGTTTACCAGATGTTCTAGGTTGAAATATTTCTATGATACGAGTTTGGATGAAGTATTTTTTAGATCTCAAGTGGTTCAAGGACTATTCTAGATCACATTCAATAGAATTTTGCTGTCCAAAATTTTCAAATTGATTTAAGGAATCATGTACTTAATGATTATGGTGTTTAGCACGAGTATTGGTCGACCTTGTGTTAGCACTACATGCAAGGCTTGTGAAAGTGTGCTGAGGTGTGTTAGGATTAATTTGGATCCTAATTAAGGATTTATATGAGTTTCCTTCATTCCTATCCACCACAAGAATGTTTAGGTTCCAACCTAATTTGAATTTTTAAGTGTAACAGATAGTTGTTGACCTTGGAGAAGGTTTTTGAGGTTGAGATTAATATAAATAAGAGTAATGTTGTTGTAAGATGAAAGAGAGAGACAATATAGATGTGAGGTCAATGTGAGTGATGTGTGTGATGCGAATTACAAAAGTATAGATGTGATTTTAAGCAAAGTAGTGTGAAATTCAAAGTGTTGGATTCCTGAAGGTAGTGAGCTAAAGGTGTCTGAAATCTTTCATACAAGGCTGCAAAAGTGTTGGAGCATTTGTGGTGGATTCCTTATTGCATTGAGAAGTTGTTCTCTGTATAATATTTCTCTTCTATCTTCTTGTGGTAGTGAGCCTTGGATGTGAGCCTTTTTGGATAGTGTGTCCTATTTTGGTAGTGAGCCCTTGAACCAGTTTTGTTATTACTTATATTGTGAGACAATCCTCACCGTGTTTTTCCCCTCATTTGTTTTTCTGTAAATCTGGTGTTCGCTTGTGTATGGTGTTGTTATTTCAGTTTTTGTTATTTGCATTTCATGTTTAATCACTTCAACAAAATAAGGGTTTAATAAATATATGTGGATCTGATTATTGTTGAGGGTTTTGATGTTTTAATTTGCTACAACTGATTCAGCTCCCCTCTCAGCTGTCTTGTTCATTCAACAAATGGTATTAGAGAAAGGTTCCTTGGAGAAGAGCTTAACCACTTAAGGTAGATCCAGAATGGTGAAGCAAATTTATTGCCCTGGATTTGATGGAACAAACTATGCATTCTAGAAGACAAAGATGGAAGGATATCTAGCGGCTCATGGATTTGAAATTGAAAAAGTAATAAAGAATCAATATGCTTCACCTCTGAATAGCCCGAGCACAAGTGATGAGATCAAGGCACATGAAATAAATGGTAAGGCAAGATTTATTCTGATGAACAACCTTTCAAATTCTAAATTGGTTAAAGTAATGAATCTTAAGACTGCTAAAGATGTTTAGGATAGGCTTGAAAGTATTTATGAAGGAGATGACAAGATCAAACAAGAAAAGTTGCAGAATTTGAAGGCATAATTTAAGACTATGTGAATGTTTTAAGATGAAACAATTTCAACCTACATGCATAGAGTTGATGAACTAGTAAGTGCTATGAGAGGTCTTGGTGCACAAGTTAAAGAACCTAGGGTGGTAAAGAATGTTCTTAGAACTCTTCCTGATTCATACAATGAAAAGGTAACTGCTATTGAGGAAGTTGTAAAATTTAATACTTATTCTAGAGATCAGATGATTACACTAACTTCATTTGAAATGAGGAATATTAGTTTGAAAAATGGTACAAAAGTGGAGATTTCTTTTAAGGTTGGAAAATAAAAAAAGACTGAAGATTCAGATGGAGATGATCTTGATTATGTGGAAGCTAACTTTGTAAGAAGGATGAAATAGGGCACCGGTAAGTACAAAGTTAAACTACCTTTCAAATGTTTTAGTTGTGGAAATGTAGGTCATTATGCTTCTAGATGTCCAAATAGAGTTGTGAACAATAAGAGTAAGGAGAATAAAGGAAAGATGATTAAAAGAGATTACTATGTCAAAGAAGATGTTGGTATTTCTAATGAATATGATTATGGAGATTTTGATGATAATGAATGCTTGTTTTTGGCTATAAAAGAAGAATCTAGTTCTGCTAACTCTGAAAGTTGTGTGAAGGAAAGTGTTATGAAGAAGAAGGATAAGGTTGAAGGTACTTTGGTATCTGATTTTCATATTAAAGAAGATAAGAATTACTGGGTTGTTGATAGTGGCTGCTATAATCACTTGACCGGAGACAAAAGTTTGTTAAACTTGAAAAGTATGATGGTGGAAGAGTTAAATTTGGGGATGACTCACGATCTAAGATTTGTGGAATAGGTTCAATCATTTTTTATGGCAAGCATAATACTAAAAATGTTTACTATGTTAAGGGCTTAAGACATAATCTTTTGAGTGTTGGAAAAATGTGTAGCAAAGAATATAATCTTGTGTTTAAGGATGAAACATATGAGATCAGAAAAGGGATTGGAACTATGCATTGGTAAAAAATGGATGGAAACATCTATCAGCTTAAAGGTACCAATGGTCATTGATTTATGTCCCAGATTAATGACAGTTGGTTATGGCACCAGAGGATGTGTCACATGAATTTTGATAATTTGATGAGAATCAGTTCAATTCATACAGTGAGAGATCTACCAAGAATTACAAAGCCTATCAATGTTGTTTGTGAGAATTGTCAGTTTGGAAAACAAGTAAGAAGTAGTTTCAAAAGAAAGGAACAATCTGCTACTAGACTACTAGAATTAATACATACAGATCTTTGTGGTCCTACAAGGGTGAGAAGTCTTTAAGGTGACAGGTATTTTATGCTTTTGATTGATGATTATTCAAGAATGACATGGGTTACTTTTCTTAGAGAGAGAATGATGCATTAGATAGATTCAATGCATTTAAAGCTATGGTTGGGAAATAAATGAATGTGAAAATAATTTTTTTGAGATTTGATAGAGGTGGAGAATTCACCTCCAATGAGTTTAACATGTTTTGTGAAGTTCATGGAATAAAGAGGCACTTGTCTGCCCCTAGAACTCCTCAGCAGAATGGAGTGGTTGAGAGGAAAAATTAGACAATTCAAGAAGCGACTAGGAATATGATGAAAGAAACAAATCTACCAGAAGTCTATTGGAGAGAAACAATTCATACTGCTATTTACATACTTAACAAATTTCAAGCTAAACCTAATAGTACAAAGACTCCTTATGAGCTATGGTATGGAAGGATTCCTACTATCAAATACTTTAGAGTATTTAGAAAAAAAATGTTACATCAGGAGAGATGAAAAAAACTTAGGAAAGTTCGATGTAAGGTCTGATGAAGGTATCTTCCTTGGATATTCCACTAAAATCAAAGCTTACAAATGTTACAACAAAAGGCTAAGAAAGATTGTTGAAAGTGCAAATTTTAAGGTTGATGAAAATTTGCAGAATTCAATTACAGTAGATGGATATGTGTCAGATGAACTTGATTGTAGAGAAGAAGAAGAAAAATAAGTGCAAAATGAAGAGGAATAAGCTCCATAAAAGACCCCTAAGACCCATAAGTATGTGCAAAAGAATCATTTTGAATATTAGATCACTAGAGACAAGAGGAAAGGAGTATTGACAAGAAGCAAAGCTGTTGAAGTTGAGGTAAATTTGTGTTTACTTTCTAAAGTTGAACCTAAAAAATGAGACATGCAAAGATGAACATTGGATGAAGGAAATGGAAGAAGAACTTATATGGATTAAGAAAAATTAGACTTGGGAATTGGTTCATAGACCAGAAAACAAGAACATAATTGGGACTAAGTGGGTATTTAGAAACAAGCTAAATGAGAACGGAGAAGTGGTAAGAAATAAAGAAAGACTTGTGTGTAAGGGTTACTCACAAGTGGAAGGAATATAATTTGATGAGAAATTTGCTCCTCAGGCTAGGATGGAAGCTATCAAAATGTTTTTTGGCATTTGTAGCATACAAGGACTATAAATTTTATCAGATGGATGTGCAGTATACTTTTTTGAATGGTGAATTAGAAGAAGAGGTTTACATGGAACAACCATAACGATTTCAATTGTCATCTCAACCAAATATGGTGTGTAAATTAAAGAAGGAATTATATGGATTAAAGCAATCTCCCAGAGCTTGGTATGCAAGATTGGACAAATATTTGATATAGCAAGGTTTTAGTTAAGTCACCACAAAAAGTAATCTTTACTTCAAATTTGAGGAAGACAAAATATTGCTAGTGGTTGTGTATGTGGATGATATTATCTTTCATGGAAATGAAGTTATGTGTAAGAAATTTTCTAAAGAGATGCAAAAAGAGTTTGAAATGTCAATGTTTGAGGACATGAATTTCTTCCTTGGGCTACAAGTTAATCAAATTGATAAATGGATTTTTATTTCACAATATAAGTATGTCAAAGAGATGTTGAAGAAGTTTGAAATGAAAGACTCCAAACCAATATGCAATCCTATGGTAAATGGTTGTAAATTGAGAAAATATGGCATGATTCGCCTAAGGCTGATTAGAGCAAACATAGATCTATGATTGGTGGACTGTTATATCTAACTGCTACTAGACCAAATATCATGCATGCAATTTATCTTGTGGCTATATTTCAAGAAGAATCTAAAGAAACACATGTTGCGACAGTGAAGAGGATATATAGATATTTAAGCACTCCAAATTATGGCTTGTGGTATCCTAAGGATACTAATTTTGCATTAAGTGTTTATACAAAAGCAAATTGGGATGTTTGTGTTGATGAAAAAAAAGTACAAGTGGTGGTGCATTCTTTCTTGGGTGTAAATTGGTATCATGGTTAACTAAGAAGCAAGATTTAGTTTCCTTATCCACTACAAAGGCTGAGTATATTGCAACAACATCATGTTGTACACAAGTTTTATGGATGAGACAAACATTGAAGGATATCAGAGTAGTGTATGATGAGCCTATATCTATCTTTTGTGATAATACAAGTGCAATTAACATTTCAAAGAATTTAGTGATGCATTGAAGGACAAAGCATATGTCAATTAGGTATCACTTTTTGAGAGAGAAGGTTATGGAGAATGAGGTAAAACTTGAGTATGTACCTACAAAGGATCATATTGTTCATATACTTACTAAGGCTCTTCCTAAGGATACTTTTGAGTATCTTTGGGAAAAGATGGGGGTTATTGCCCCTCCTTTTCTGAACTAGATGCATATGGAGATGCATCAGTCTAGTGGATATATGGATTCATTTCTTTTTAAGATTGATGTTGGTGGCTACCTCTCAGGGGGGTAGGTAGTGTCATGTGTTGTCATTGTTGAAAAGTTGCTGATTTGATTGGGTGTACTTCTAAGGGGGAGTATTCAAAGCGGAAGAACAATGCAACACATTTTTCCTTTTCCATTGATGTCAAAGGGGGAGAAAGTATCATGTGAAATTTTTTATCTATTCAATGGGAGAAAAGAAAGGAAATCATAAGAGAGTGTGTTTAGAGTTGCTATGTTGCCTTTGATGGTTTTTCACATTGTTGAAAAATGTGCCTCAACTTGCTGGCTTGAACCTTTGTTAAGGACTTCACAAATTTACCCTCCATACTGCGAAGTCCTTCCTTCTCTTTGGCGGTAGCATGATGAACCTTGGCTTCATTGGCAGAACAGTCGCATATCGATGAGTGACAATGTGTTGTCTCACCGATATGTCAATATGCAATAAAAGCTCTATCAGTGTGACTTGGGGTTATCGGTGGAACTCTTCACTTGGTTACGCTGATGGATTGATGGAAGATGGAAGTGTTTTGGAATCCAACGGCAGTGGGGACCACAAAATAGTGTACCGAGGGGATCTTGATCTACGGTTACGATTTGACTAATCCAATGATGCTCATTTTATTTAGTGCTTAGTTGAGGTGAGTACTGATGAACTCTTGTGAACCGAGTGGAATTGTCAGAGTGTTTGACACTTGGCGGCATGTGAGGTGTGTAGGCTTCAAACACATGTCATTGTTTTAGAGAAAATTATTGGGAATATTGTAGATGCTTTTTTGATTCCCTAAAATTGCACAAGATGTGTATGCGTGTCTTGGTGAACTCTGGCAACATGGCGATCAGACAATTATCGCCATACTGCGGTGGTCGTTAAGCCGTGCAACGGTAGCACGATAGGAGAAGCTCAGGGCACAGTTGACCATTTTGATAGTCAAAGTGATGGATGAATGGTGTGACGACATGTGGTGTGATCTCATTCATTGATTTTACATTAATGTTGTAAATCAACTATTATTGGTTGAATGTTTAAATCCGTGAAAGTGATATGTGCGTATACTGTAAGATCTAATTTGATGGTTGAAAGAAACCAAATCTAGGTAATTCTCTATAACATAATTAAATGCTTGGGCGACCCGATGTGTGATTGCAGGGCGATCTGATCAGAGATCTAGTTGCTTTTCGGTGAAGTATGGAATTAAATTTGCTCCCCCTTTGGTTGTTGAAGTGATATATAGGCATAGAGACTAAGGTGAAAGCAAGAGCCAAGATTCATTGTATGTGGTAATAGCATTGGAATAGTGAGGGTGTTCGAACTGAAGTCTGCTGCTATGAGCTAACTATCAGAGAGTGAAGTCTGTAACTTTGTATGTAATATGTTTACTATAATACAAAGTGACTTTGCTTGGGGTGGTGGAATTTTCTCCCGTAAGGGTTTTCCCACATATATTTGGTGTTATCTTTATGTACATTTTATTTTTGTTGCTCTTGTCTTACTGTGTATGTGCATCTCAAATGTAAGAAAGTTTTAAATAATGGTTTTTTGCACTTCTCTATGGTTTTAGCATTAGGAAAGTGTATTTCGCACCTCTATTTTTCCTTTCAAGTGGTATCAGAGCTTGGCCAGTTGTGTTATCCTTGTTAATAGGGCTAGTTTTTGGTGCTAACCCTATTTCAGTGGGAGTCTTGCAAAGGGAGAACCAGTTACTGAGTCTACTATTTGAAATGGCGAGTATTTTAGGTAGAGCAGAAATAGAAAAATTCAATGGCAATAATTTGGAGTTGTGGAAACTCAAAATGGAAGGCCTGTTGGTGGATAGAGACCTCTAGATTGTTGTGTCCGGAACTATGCCACAAAGTATGAGACGAGAAGATTGGGATCTTGCAGATAGAAAAGCTAGAGGCTTAAAAAGACTTTGTCTGGCCGATTATGTACACCTAAATGTTCATGAGGAGAAGAATGCAACTTCATTATGGAAAAAACTTGGTAATATTTATTAGGGGAAGTCTCTGGTGAATAAGTTATTCTTGAGGAAAAAGTTGTACTCCTTGAAGATGGAAGAAGGTGCATCTGTTGCAAACCATTTGAACTCGTTTAATATGAGTGTTGCTCAGTTGGCATATGTGGGTGTGAAGATAGAGGAGGAGGATTGTTGCATGATTTTGTTATGTTCCTTACCTGACACTTGGGATCATCTGGTAATGGCTATTGGAAGTACAATAGCCACTTTCAAGATGGAAGACGTAGTTGCCTCGCTGCTGTCAAAAGAAATGTGAAGGAAGTCTTCGAAGATGGCCAAAGAGGCTCTTGTTGTTCGGGATAGATCGAAGGAGAAAGGTAAGAATAAGGACAAGAAGTCTAAATCCAAATCTGAAGGGAGATCAAAGTCTCTTGGCAAAAAGTCCAAGGTGAAATGTTGGAACTGTGGGCAGCCTAGTCATATTCGAAAGGATTGCAAGGAGAAGAAGAATAATAATAATAACTCTTCTGACAATGACTCTTCTTAGAGTGATGTAGATGCCTTCATTGCAGCCTTGGCGACTCAGGCATCAGATGATGTCTAGTTGATTGACTTAGGTGCATCTTTCCATATGACGTCTCATAGAGAGTGGTTCACTAAATACGAAAAGTATGATGGTGGAAAGGTGTACCTAGTGAGTGACTCAACTCTAGAGATTGTTGGTCATGGAAGAGTCAAAATATAATTCCCTGACGAAAGAACCAAAGGGATTGACGACGTACTACACATACCAGGTTTGGCTTGTAACTTATTATTTTTTTGTAAGTTGAATGATGCCGGTGTGAAAGTTTCTTTCTTGAGTAAAGGATGTAAGATGACTAGAGGTGCAATGGTGTTGGCTAAGGGTGTACGAATTGACACCCTATACAAGTTGGATGCATGTGTTGTTCAATGTAACGTCTCTAAAAATTCAGGCAAAGTTGTTCGTGCAGAGGAGAAGATTGTCACTCCTGTGAGTGCGAATTCCTTAGAGGTGAAACTCCCAGTGGAGAAGACCATGTTGTGGCATCATAGACTCGATCACATAGGTGAGAAAGGTTTAAAAACCTTGAAAAATAAAAATCTTGTTAAAGGGCTTATTGATTGTAATCTTGAGTCCGATTTTTGTGAACATTGCATTTATGGAAAGCAACATCGTGTTTCATTTTATTCGAGTCCTTATAAATCTTCTAGTGTACTAGATTATGTTCATTCTGATGTATTTGGTCCAGTGAATGTTCCTTCATTATCGAAATCTAGATATTATGTTTCTTTTATTGATGATTATTCGAGAAGGGCATTTATATACTTTTTTAAGAGTAAATCAGAAGTGTTCAGCCGATTTAAAGAATTTAAAATTTTGGTAGAAAATCAGACTGGAAGGAAAATCAAATGTTTGAGGATGGATAATGGCAGTGAGTTTTGTTCAGCAGATTTTGAAAGGTACTACAAAGACCATGGGATTAAAAGGCATAAAACTATACCTTATGCTCCACAGCAAAATGGAGTTGTTGAAAGGTTGAACATGACGCTAATGGAAAAGGCAAGAAGTATGTTGAATAGTGCTAGTCTGGAGTAGAAGTTCTGGGCTAAGGTTGTGGCTACAACATTTTACCTGGTAAATTGTTCACCTTGCTCTACTCTTGTTGACAAAACACCTTTGGAAGCGTGGTCTGGTAAGAAGCCCTCGTTGAGACATATTCGTGTCTTTGGTTGTGAGGCATATGCATATGTGTCGAATGAGAAAAGATCTAAGTTGGAAAACAAGGCTGCTAAATGTATCTTCATCAACTATGGCATTGGTGTGAAAGGATACAAGCTCTGGAATCCTGATACTGAGAAGGTTTTGTATAAAAAAAGTGTAATATTTCATGAGCTAAAGCCTTCAACTACTGATCCACAGCTAGAGACAGATCAAAGGGAAAAGAAGAATGATGTAGTTGACATTCCTCAAACTCCAGAAAAAAGGAACTACATGGTGTACCTAAAATTGAGGAGAGCTCTAGCAACTCTGAGAGTTCTAAAGAAGAAGAACCACAACCTCAGCCAGTGAGAAGGTCTACACGTGAAAGACATCAACCTGATAGGTATGGATTCTCTATGTTAGATTCAAACTGTGCCTATGCTTTAATTACTAGCACTGATGAGCCTATGACTGTGAAAGAGGTGATTAATATGTTTGATTCAAATTTTTGGTTGGAAGCCATGAATGAAGAAATGGAATCATTGAAGAAGAATGAAACCTGGGATTTGGTGCCTTTGCCTGAAGGGCGAAAGCCTGTTGGTTGTAAATGGGTATTTAAGAAGAAGACTAGTCTAGATGGCAGTGCTGAAAAGGGATATTCCCAAGTAGAGGGAATTGATTATGGAGAAATTTTTTCCCCTATAGCCAAGCTGACATCTATCAGATTTATGTTGTCACTTGCAACCGCGTATGACTTAGAGATTGAGCAGATGGATGTGAAAACAATGTTTATTCATGGAGAGCTAGAAGAAGAAATTTATATGTCCTAGCCTGAGTACTTCGTTGAAAAAGGTAAAGAAAGTCTGGTCTGCAAGTTAAAGAAATCTTTGTATGGTTTGAAACAATCGCATAGAATGTGGCACCAAAATTTTGACATCTTTGTGTTGTCAATGGGATTTGTGAGATCAAAATTTGATCATTGTATGTATTACAAATCTAAAAATGATCGTGTGCTTATTATTACACTATACGTGGATGATATGTTATTCATAGGAAATAGTAAGACTACGATTTCTGATCTTAAGTCTCAGTTGTCTGCAAAGTTCGAAATGAAAGATCTAGGTGCAGCAAGGTATATTCTGGGGATGGAAATAACCAAGGACAAAATGAACAAAAATCTTTGGGGCAGCCAGAGTAAGTATATTAACACTGTTCTGGAGAAATTTGGTATGAATGATTGTAAGCAGTGAGTTGTTCTAGTTTTACAGGGAACAAAGCTATCTGTTGAAGATTGTCCAAACTTTGCTACTGAGATGGAGGACATGAATAGGATGCCTTATGCAATTTCTATTGGTAGTTTAATGTATGTGATGGTCTATACAAGGCCAAACATTTCCCAAGCAGTGGGAGTACTTAGCCGATTTATGGCAAATCCAGGAAGGACACATTGGGATGATGTGAAAAGAGTGTTTAGATATCTAAGGGGTACTTCAAAATATGCTCTGCATTACCATGGAAATTTGGTTGGTTGACAGAGGACTCTCAACATTCGTGGATATGTGGATTTTGATTGGACAGGGGACATTGACAGCAAAAGGTCCACCAGTGGATACAATTTCATGTTAAATGGTGGTGCAATCACTTGGATGAGCAATCGACAGGCTGTAGTCACTTTATCTACTACGAAGGCATAATACATGGCAACAACACACACCTATAAAGAAGTTGTTTGGCTTGGTCATTTGCGTTCTGATATTGGTTTTGATGCAGGGAATATTACTATTTCCTGTGACAGTCAGAGTGTCATTTGTTTGCATGCTAGGACGAAACATATCGATGTGCAATATCACTTTGTTCAAGATATGGTGGAGGATGGAAAGGTCTGTTTAGAAAAGGTGGATACTCTGAAGAATGTTGTTGATGCTTTAACAAAGCCAATGAGCACGAACAATTTCAGATGGTGTGCAAGTTCAATGGGCCTTGGGGCTTAAGATCGTTAGTAAATTTGAAGTCTGGAGGAAGCTAGTAAGTCTTCGTCAAGTGGGAGCTTGTTAAAAAATGTGCCTCAACTTGTTGGCTTGAACCTCTGTTAAGGACTTGAAAAATTTACCCTCCATACCGTGAAGCCCTTCCTTCTCTTTGGCAGTAGCATGATGAACCTTGGCTTCATCGGTAGAACGGTCATATATCGATGAGTGATAATGTGTTGTCTCACCGATATGTTGATATGCGATAAAAGCTCTGTCGGTGTGACTTGGGGCCATCGATGGAACTCTTCATCGGGCTACGTCGATGGATCGATGGCAGATGGAAGTGTTTTGGACTCCGACGATAGTGGGGGCCACAACAAAGTGTACCGAGGGGATCTTGATCTATGATTACGATTTGACTAATCCAATGGTGCTCGTTTTATTCCACGCTCAGTTGAGGTGAGTATCAGCGAACTATTGTGAACCGAGTGGAATTATCTGAGTGTTTGACACTTGGCAACATGTAAGGTGTGCAGGATCTGAATAGGTGTTGTTGTTTTAGAGAAACTTATTGGGAATATTGTAGATGCTTTTTTGATTCCTTGAAATTGCACAAGATGTGTAAGTATGTCTTGGTGGACTCTAGCGGTCTGGCAATTAGATGGTTATCGCCATACTGTGGTGGTCATTAGGTTGTTCCACGGTAGCATGGTAGGAGAAGCTCGGGGCACAGTTCACCGTTTCCATAGTCAAAGTGATGGATGAATGTCGTGACGACATGTGGCACAATCTCATTCGTTGATTTTACATTGATGTTGTAAATCAATTGTTATTGGTCGAATGTTTAAATTTGTGAAAGTTATATATGCATTAACTGTAAGATCTGATTCAACGGTTGACATAATCCAAATCTAGGTAATTCTCTGTAACATATTTAAATGCTTGGGTGGCTCGATGCGTGATTCCAGGGCGATCTGATCAGAGATCTAGTTGCTTATCGATGAAGTATGGAATTAAATTGGCTCCCCCTTTGATTGTTGAAGTGATATATAGGCATACAGACTAAGGTGATGACAAGAGCCGAGATTCATTGTATACAATAATAGCATTGAAATAGTGAGGGTGTTCGAACTAATGTCTGTTGTTGTGAGCTAACTATCAGAGAGTGAAGTCTGTAACTTTGTATATAATCTATTTACTGTAATACAAAGTGACTTTGCTTGGTGTGGTGGGTTTTTCCCCCGTAAGGGTTTTCCCACGTATATCTAGTGTTATCTTTGTGTATGTTTTATTTATGTTGCTCTTGTCTTACTATGTATGTGCATCTCAAACGTAAGAAATTTTTAAATAATGGTTTTTTGCACTTCTCCTTTGTGGTTTTAGTGTTAGGAAAGCATATTTTGTACCTCTATTTTTCCTTTCACACATCTTGTGTTGCCATCAATGACAAAGGGGGAGATTGTTGCAAGTATGAAGGTGTTGTCATTGATGTCAACAGTATGTCTACTGACTGGTGTTGTCATTGATGTCAACTATGTGTTAAGGAAGATTGTTTCATGATGAGAATGTCAAGGATATTGAGAAACTTGTTTAAAAGAGGAAAACATGCTGTTGTAGGTTGTGCATGCATAGTTGAGATATTGAGGAAGTGTTGTGAGTACATGAAGCTATATTTTTGTTGCAGTATTTGAAGATGAGTTCGAATGAAGTAATGAGTTGATATGATGTCTCTGGTACTTGATTCCAAGTACTTCTGAGAAATTTTGATAAACAAATAAAATAGTGTTGTGTAAGTGTTCAAAATGTGCTCTGAGATGTGCTCCGTGTTTCTTCTATGTTGATGCTATGCCTGTGTAGATTTGATATGTTGTTCAAGTTTTTTAGATGTTGTTATATTTAGAATTTGGGTTTTTGGATCGTTGTACAGGGTGAGATATTTTCACTAGTGTGTGAACTAGTTTCTTAGTGTTGTTTTCTGTGGCCTGGGAGAAATATATTTGCTTTGCGTTTCTCCATAGTTTGGCTTCAAGTTGTGCAGATTTGGGAAGTTGCTTATAAGGTTCTAGTTGATTTGGTATAGTACAGTGTGTGTTTCATGCATCAGTATGCGAATAAGGTTTACTGGATGTTCTAGGTTGAAGTATTTCTATGATGCAAGTTTGGATGAATTCTTTGTTGGATCTCAGGTGCTTCAAGGATTATTCTATATCACGTTCAAGTGATTTTTTTTGTTTGAAAGTTTTAGATTGATTTAAGGAAGCGTGTACTTAATTATCATGGTGTTTAGCATGGGTATTGGTTGACCTTATGTTAGCACTACATGCAAGGCTCTTGAAAGAATTTTGAGGTGTGTTAGGATCAATTTGGGTCCTAATTAAGGATTTATATAGGTTTCCTTCATTCCATTCCACCATGGGAATGTTTAGGTGCTAACCTAATTTGAATTTGTAAGTGTAACAGATAGTTGTCGACCTTGGAGAAGGTTTTTGAGGTTGAGATTGATATAAATAAGAGTAATGATGTTGTAAGATGAAAGAGAGAGATATGATAGATGCAAGATCGATGCAAGTGATGTATGTGATGCGAATTGCATAAGTATAGATGCAAATTTGAGCTGAGCAATGCTAAATTTGAAGTGTTGGATTTTTGAAGGCAGTGAGTTGAAGGTGTCTAAAATATTTCATACAAGGCTACGAAAGTGTTGGAGCATTTGTGGTGGATTCATTGTTGCATTGAGAAGTTGCTCTTTGTATAACATTTCTCTTCTATCTTATTGTGTTCTTTCTATGGCTGTGAGCCTTTTTGGATAGTGTGTCCTATTTTGGCAGTGAGCCCTTGTACCAATTTTTCTATTACTTATATTATGAGCTAATCCTTACCGTGGTTTTTTCCTCATTGGATTTTTCATGTAAATATGACATTCTCTTATGTATGGTGATGTTATTTCAGTCTATGTTATCTAGATTTCATGTTTAATCACTTTAATAGAATAAGGGTTTAATGAATGAATGTGGATCTGATTACTGTTGAGGGTTTTGATGTTTTAATTTGCTACAACTGATTCACCCCCCCTCTCAATTTACTTGTTCTAGATGTTTATAATTAGTATGTAGAAATAATTTTGCATGCAAAGACACATATGTAAATCCATTATAGTCATCATGCAAAAGTTATTCACTAACTTGCTCATATACCATTATGTAATGTAGGATAATCATGAGAAACTAATAAATTATCATCAATGTTTAAGCTCTCATCATGTAAAGAAAGACTATGTGAAGAATAAGTATATATATGTATATATATGCGTATATATATTCAACATGAGATATAGAAGAATGATCATTGTTATACTCATGATCATGTATGAAAGAAGGAAATGCATCAAAAACACATGAATCTATGGACAGTAAGCTAACATGACATGTAGAAGATGTATCATGAAGAGATGTACTATTTCCATGTATAGGTACAAGAGGTGTGGTATCACATGATAAATCCTTGCCAAGTAAATTTTCATTGTTATCACAATGCATATGATCATCATGAGGTATGGATAAATAATACAAGTATCTCTAACACAAGAGAGTAAGCACCAACCAACTCAATGAATGATGGAGAAATAAGACATGGTAAAATAAAACCTCCATAGACTTTTACATGTTCACACCAAAGCATAAAATATCACAAGTGTATCAAGAATAAACATGTCATGTGATACAAATCATAAGACCATGTCAAGCATGAGATAAATGAATGTAAATCAACCATGGAAAAAACTCTAAGAGTTGCCACGATGATAAAATATCTTGGGGTGGAAAGTTGGGATAAAACATGTAAATCACAATGTGTATCCAAAATCTAATCAAGAGATGTGATCACATGTAAACCTAGGCTTATAAATTTAGAAATGGATGATAAATAAAATTTATATCAAATTTTAAAAAATCTTAATATTGATGAGAAATAAAAGGGATAAAACTAGGTCATGTAAGAGCAAACATGTTCACTAAAATGTAAAGGAAAATAAACTTTTCATATGCATGACCTAGGCCAATCCAATAAGATGCATATAGATAAGCATAAATTAACCTAGATTAATAAATTGAGAGTTGTAGGAATAGGTGACTCTAATTTAAATGCTATTATAGGAAAGTAAATGCTATTATAAGAAAGTAAATGCAAAGTAAATAATAATATTATAGGGAAATGAATGCTATTATAAGAAATTAAATGCTATTATAGGAAAGTAAATGCAAAGAGAAAATAATAATATTGCTATGACATTGAATTCTTGATGTCTTAAGATTGGATACAATGCCTCTTTTTTCTATACTTTGCCTTGCATTTTGAATAGTCTATCACCTTTGTAGAGGGCCATATTTATGGTTGTGGGACATTCCTAGAGGTATGGATTTGATCTCTAGCCACATACTTGATCCAATACAATGTGCACTCCTATTCTCCATTTTGCCTAATTTACTACCTCTTTCTCTATAATCTACAAGGGCAATATTTATGAATGTCTTTAGAGGGTTGTTGAATCACTAGGGGACAAGTTCTCGTAGGTTAACCTCGAGATTGGACCTATTTTAAAATTATGCGAATAATCGAGAAAATAATCTTCAAATATGCAAATATGCAAATATGCTAGAATGATAATGCAAAGTCTAATTCATTTTAGTGCACTAATGGAAATGTTTCTAGCACACTCCTTAAGTGCAAATATTCCTTAATGAGTTAGGATGATGGAAATAAATGCAATGAAATACCTTTAAATACAAGTACATAGCAAATATAAGTCACTCAAATATGTGTTTAGTTGGCTCTAGGCATGAAAGGAATGGGTAGGAGTTGGCTAAAATTTGAAGTTGGAATCTTGAAAGTTAAGGGGAAAAATACAAGTGCAAGATTAATTTAGCACATGTGGATTGACCCAAGACAAAAAGGTGGTCTAGGAATACATGTGTGAATACATTTGATAAATACGAAATGCATAAATATATGAGCACATATAAATAAAATATTAACGAAAAAAATATAAGAATGTGTTTAAATGAATAAAAAAGAAAACGAGAGAATTAATTAGATTTTACCTAAAATTACACCATTTCAATATACATTTATTAAATTATTCCATCAAAGTAAACACAAAATTAAATAAAAATTAATATAAATATATTTAATTTTATCATTAGAATATATTTATTTCTTTACATTTTAAATTTATAATTATATTAATAAAAATGAACTAAATAAAAAAATGTTAAAAAAATATTTATTTTATTTTATTTTACTAAAAATAATTTATTTACATTATTTATTTAAAAATTAATTTATTTTACTTTTAAAATTATAATATACTTTTTATTTTTATTTTTAAAAATATATAATATATTTTAATTTTTAAGCCTCCTACAGTTGCGGCATAGCATGTTAAAATCTAGGTAAAATTAATAAATCGTCACCCTATATTCCATATATTAATCTCTTCCTGTAAAAACATCCCGGTTAATGTGCAAATACACGTGGGCGATTAATTTTAAAGAGTGTTTACAGTGGTGTTTAATCCACGAATTCATCTCAATGTTATTGGCCTCAAAAGTTGTTGAATTAATTCTTTTATATTTATTTGTGAAATTTCCCTCCATTTGTGTAGATTCCATAGTCGGGTGTTTCTTTTCTGTTGAACCGAGCTTGATGTGGTGTATCATTCAATTTTAACACTTCATTATGTCATTAACGATTTCAGATTTCCGTAGGTAAACATCTTAAGGACATAGTATTCGATTCAATTTTAACACCTCATCATGTTATTAATATTTTGAGACTTCCACAACTAAATTAAACATCTTAAGATGAATCTAGATACAACTATTTTTGGTTTTTATCATGTCCCCTGAGGATTATACCCCTAAGATTTGTGCTCGTGATTGAATAAAGGATTTTGTGGGTGATGATTATACCTAATACTACATTCTTGGATGAAACTTTCTTGTTCTGGAGAAATAATTTGGCGAAGGATTGGAGTGAATCTTAGTTTAATGATTTTGGTGATGATTTTGTAGATGGCATTGCATAGATGGGCCTATATTCAACAAAACTGGAAGGTTAGGTTGATTTTGGAATGAAAGTAAGGAATGTGTTATTAAAATCCTTCAAAATTTGCTTTGCTTTCTTCGAGGTCTCCACTACATCCCATATTTATTTTTCAATTGTGGACAAAAATGTTGTAAGAGGGTTGTTGGTAGGCCGTCCAATCTTGGTGATGATTGATGGGGTAACGTGCACTTCCTCCATAGTGATGGGGGCCATTAGTGCGTTGTTTTATTTTGTTGTGATGATCGATGGGATTCCCTCTAAAAGAGTGTTTATACCAATTGTATGAGAGCGTTCTTTAGTCAAATATTGTTTGACTATATCGAGTTAATTCTATTGAAGTTTCTTCCTACCTAGGTAGAGTTATGGATTTTTTTTTGTGTTTTTGTCACTTTCTTGTAGTTGAGTTTTTTTTATATTTGCATAAAAATCAAAATCAAAGAGATTTATGAAACAAAAAAATCAAATAAAAGAGATTTGATGAAACAAAAAAATCAAAATAAAAGAGATTTGTTGAAACAAAAAAATGGATGAAAATAGACACCTTGAAAAAAATAACAGTCGACGTATTTTATATATATGTATGCTAGTTTAATTTTTAAGCCTCCTACAATTGTAACATAGCATGTTAAAATCTAGATAAAATTAATAAATCGTCTCTCAGTATATAGAATGAACGTTGAGACGAAACCTGTCTCATGTCGGTATACAACTCTTCTCCATCGGTAAACAAATTTTTTCCACATATATACCACTCTTTCCCATCTGTTTAATTAATTGACAATATATAGACTTTCCACCGGATTTAATTCACTTGGCCCACCAGCATGAGTGGAATATAAGCATGAAGCATATTTCAGTAAATACTACCAGATTTGTAAATGTTTTTGGAGCACTCAAAGGTTTGTAAAAAAATGTATAGGTGTAGGTAGTATTTACTCAGATTTGCTTATTAAAATTTTCATCAAAACGTGTACGAAGCTGTAGTTCCTTTCACATAAATTTTTAATAATCTTTCATTTAAAGAAAACAATTCCAAACACTTCACTTGAAGCACGATAAATAAATTCGTAATCCTTTAAAAACATTTTTTTTATTGTATGTTATTAATAAAGAATAAATAAACTAGCAATCGCACCTTGGGGTGCAATGGGTACGCCGAAGACAGTGTTGCTGGGCTTTTGAGCTCATGCTCTGCCAAATGCTTCATAGATTGGCCTTCTTTTAGTGAAGACTACCCAGTGACCACCTATGACTTTCACAATTAGCATGGTCGTTCTAAAACCTTGAGAGCATAATAGAATATAAATGTTGGGGAGGGGCACTGGTGGTTTACCATTAGAAAGGAAAATTACTAAGTAGAAAAGCTAGAAATTATTACCTAGATTCATAAGCTTCTCTGGAGTGCTTCAGAAGCTAATAAAACCCCCATTGAAAGCACCCTTTTGCAGACCAAAAAAACTTTGCTTCGCATGGCTTGCAAACAGTGGCAGC
This sequence comes from Sequoiadendron giganteum, assembly GCA_007115665.2. Taxonomy (NCBI): domain Eukaryota; kingdom Viridiplantae; phylum Streptophyta; class Pinopsida; order Cupressales; family Cupressaceae; genus Sequoiadendron; species Sequoiadendron giganteum. The sequence continues at coordinate 148,804,804 of CM021107.1, read as the reverse complement.
CACATCAGGTACTGCAACTCCAAATGCGTGAACTTGAGTAGCAGCCACCATTGATTAGGAATTCAATAAAAAAATTCAAACCCTCAGAGGACAAAGTTGTAGACAACTGCTACTTCAATTGTTCTCTATGCGGCAGGGTACACAGTCAGATCTGAAGAAGTCAGGCAATACAAGCAACAAGAGCCATGAGCAAGAGAGATGTCGCTCTCATTCTCAGAGTCAGGTATTTTCCTTCCTTCAACCTCTTATGCTTGGACTCAACTATTTTCCTTCCTTCAAACCCATATCTCTACTATAGCATAAATGCCTCTTATGACATAAACACCTTTGCCTTAACAGAGAAAGTGTAAGCACGGATAAAGTGAAGGAGGCACATAGAAAGGTGATGGTAGCAAACCATCCAAATGCTAGTGTTAGCGATTACCTTGCCGCGAAAGTCAATGAAGCCAAAGACGTCCTGCTCGAAACTAGGGCAAATGGCGATTGATATTTTCTTAGGGTGGGGTCCCATGGAGGGGGTTTCCTAAAAAGTTTCAGTGGATGCTGCTGAGAATTTTTAGGATTTTTTTAAAATTGTGGTCCCATGAACTTAGTAGTGTAACCAACTTAAAATGTTAAGCTCTAAATTTTAAGGAAACTGGTGGTCCCATGAACTTATACAAATACAGACATTCATAAAATTCTGATTCTGGATGGAAATTACAAATATAGACATTCCTAAAAATTATGGTTCAAGATAGAGATTACAAATACAGAATGTGGGAGTAATGTGTAGGCAGGTATAAAGCCAAATTCAATTTCAACTGTAAAAAAAGAAATATAAAAGTTGAAACAGTAAAAAAAATGAGTGCCTCTTTCTATTGCTCTAATTTATTCCATGGATTGCAATGTTGCTGGTGAACTGTTCCTACGAATGGTTGACGAAGTGTAAAAAACACTATAAAAATAGAGATATACATACATAATTTTCCCTCCCATTTTATTTTGGTGGGAATATAAAACGTGAGTTGAATGACAAATGACAGATATAGTTCCTAAACTGTAGGGGCAATCTCCAGCCCCACCCCATTTTCACCCTCTCAAATCTACAGCCCTAAAAGGTAGGAGCTGCTATTTTTCTGGAGCAGATTCCATTTTATCCTGTAGCAATATTTTTTTGACTTCATGAGACCTCCTACTCCTTAAAAATAGATCCTGAAGCCCCCCCATGGGACCCCACCCTTAGGCCGACTCCATCAGTAAATGCGGCAACAAGGGCGGAGTTAATGCATCACAAAAGGTGACAAGAGTAAAATGATGAACAAATGAGATTAATTAGATTGTATCCCATTGTAATCTGCACAAAAGGAGCTTGAAAAGCTCAACGTAATTAGAAGTTCATTTATACTTTTATTATAGTACATAGGTAATTAAACAATAATAAAATTGTAGTTGGGATCGAACATTTTTAAATAATAAATTCATGTGAAATTTTAGACTTTTATAGTTTATTATAATTTTTAAAAAAATTAATAGAAATTATTTATATTATTTTTAATACAATATTTTAATTTAATTAATCAAATAGATTCAAATGTGACATTTAATTGATATTGTTGATATTTAGTGTACATTCTTTTTTACAAATTGCTTATTCTTAATGTAATGTAAAAATAACCAAAATTGTATTTAAAAATTGCATAGATAAAATATATAATTCTATACTTAAGATATTGTAAATTAAATTAATGTATCTTTTATGTACATATAAAATTGTACTCTCTAACATTTTTAAATATATTATAATATAAGATATAACGTATTTAAAAATGTTATGTTATATTATATTATTATATTATACATAGATATAATATCTTATATTATATTTTGTTATATTATATTATAATATTATATTTACATTATATATTATATTTAAAAAAAAAATTACTTGATTTAATTCACTTATCTAATAGCGCAGAAAAAGTAGGAATGGCGCATAGTAGAAGGTAACACATATGCAACACAGAAAAAGGAGGAATGGCGCAATAGTATAAGGCAACACATATGTAACGCAGAAACAAGAGGAATGGCGTAGTAGTCTAAGGCAACACATATGCAAATGACATTGCATAAAAAACATAAAGTGCTGAGTTTTTTTCATAAAATTAATATGTATTTATAAAGTTATTTAACAATTAAACTGTTTTTAAAAATAGTTTATTTATTTGATAAAAATATTTTAAAATGGTGTTCATGTTTGTTGTCAATAATATAAAATTACTATTAAAATTATATAATATAAATTAGAAAATTATAATATAAATTATTTTATAAATTAAAAAAATTAAATGATTTTTTAAAAAGTTCGTAGTTTAAAAAAAATAAAAAATAATTTTTAAATTTTTATTGTAAGTTATAATTAAGATTAAAATATAGAAATATATTTTTTATAATTTTGATTTTTCTAAATTAATTTAGAAATTTTTTTCAACTATAAGTGTTTGAAGTAATTTTAAATATATATTTATATAATATGTTTAAAATATAAAAATATGTTTTATAATTTTAATTTTTCTAAATTAATTTAGAAAGTTTTTAATACGTATACATACACATACACAAATACATTCACATACACATGCACATACATATACATACATACACATACATATACATATATATACACACACATACATATATATGTATATATATTTGAATTTTTGAATACGATGGCTCATGTGTATGACTAGTTAGATCTGTCAAATATTTCCTGACCACATGCTAACTCATTTATTAAAAAAGTGAATTAAAGAAGAGGTTATTAGCCGATAGGCTATATTATGTATGAGCTTTTGGCCTAAAACAAGTCTCACGCCATCAAACAACCATGGTTTGTCATCAATCTCATGTCAAAATACTGCGAATGGTACGATCAGTTGCCAGTTGTTTTTGTTGTACCTTGGTGGAGCTAGTCATTCACCTTTATGGCCATGCAAATGTTTTGCAAGATAAATGTGTGGATAAAATAGTTGTAATTATTTTCCCTGTTTTAAGATCGATGGTACGATGCAACTATCCCAATCCAATCTTTATGAAGGTTGGGGTCTGGTGCAGCTACAATTCCTTCGTGTCAGCATTTTATTGGTCCACATGGCACATAGGACAATTCCTAGGGTATAGATGACATGCTTACAAATATCTAGGTCTTTGGGACAAGCAAAATTCCACATAGTTCTTGCCAGATTACAAGATTTGAGCAGCCGCACCATCATGTGACCAAGCATTATGTAACTTGCAACGATATAAAGGGGGCATCACACTACTATCTCAGTTCATTCTATAGGCCTTGTCTTGCTTAGTTCATGGTTGTTTAAATAGAGCATGAATGATTACTCTTCCACATTAGCACCGACCGTATTTAATTGTTGAGTTGGGTGGGCATAAATGAGGGCCTCTGTCTTCTTGTCTGTGACATGTGCCTTTAAAATATCAACCTCCAACTCAATCGTCATAAATTTGTATCTTCCTTATTTACTGTTGTTTGTAAATATCTGAGAATTTACCGCTTATTAACCCTACAAAAAAAGAATGAATCTATTGAGCACAAACATAGGGCTTTGATAGAGATATTATTGGAAACAAACTGCAGGAGAAAGAACAAAAAGAAGACAAGATAACGGTGCCTACGGTGAAAGCACACAAAAAAAAAATAAGTGAAGACAAAGGACTTGTGTGTTTGTTTTATGATAACAGGTATTGTATTTATGGTTTTTTCCTGCTTCCATGTCATATTTCACATATCCCTTTTTTATGGCATCTCGGTAAAACTTCATTTCCCTAACAAATACCAATCATTTGAGCTACTTTATGTATTTTTGTATAAGATGAACCCAATCCTAATGTAAGATAAAGAGCGACCTCACACAATGTACACTCCAATGGTCGCGATTGATTCTCTCCCATTGAATATGCTATGCCATTCTTTTAGTTCTTTCTTATGGTGTTAGTTCTCTGGTATTGACCTTTCGCTTCTCAAAACTCTTGCTTGCTGCTATTGATCCTTATCATAAAAACAAATATTGATTTCTATGCTTCGATTAAATAGGTTTTCTATTTCAAGATTGCCTCTAAGTACATAATTAGCTAAGTTTCTTAGTCTCACAATTTTGTGATTAGGGACTGTTTTGGGTGATGACCTCAGCTCATAGGCTAATCATGCAAAGCATTGTTGTATTTTACTAGGATGTGTATGTGGATGATGGGTATGGACCAACACAAAAGGAATGACTTCCACCGAATCCCTCCCCTTCCTGCAAGTGTTGTGTTAAGGTTTCAACATTGATGGGATGAGGAGGTTGAGGGACTGTGTGGGTATTCAAGCAACTTGCATAAAAATGGAGTCTCGTTCGGTTTTGGGTCTTGTCTAACAGTGCATTGAGCAGTTGAGGGAGATGCCACATCTCATACCTGTTGCAATTTATTTAAATAGGACTGTTATTCAAAGCTTGCAGCAGTTGCCACCCATTAGGTGCACGCGTAAGCAACCATCGTTAATGGGGTCGAAGAAACTTTTGAGAGGGAGGCTACTTGAAATATGAAATAAAAATATTTTTAAAATTTTGCTAGCAACTTTTTTATATTGCAAAATTAAATATACAATAAAAAAGCATCTTCATATTTTCACTTACATATAGCAGCCAAGAATAAGAATATTATATTTTCTACAAAATACATGTTCAGTGAGAGAAGAAAGAGCTTTTAAGAGAAGAAAAGTACTGTATAAACCAGCTATTTATACAATGACATATAACTGTCCGACAAGAAAAATACATATAACATACCATCTGAAACTGGCAAAATATAGAAAGCCAACAACAACAGAGTACTAACATTCCATTGTTGGTGGCAGGTTGGTGCAACATTCGTCTGTTTCTCATTGTTTAGATATTCCAAAAAAATTGGTAATTCTTTTTTAATCTGAATCTATTAAATAGCAATTTGAAATGCTAAAACAATTATCGGATCATGGATTTCGTGATGCTGAAATTGAAGATGGTTGGGATGAGTGAATTTGCATGATTTTTTAAAAAATAATGTATAAAAATCTAATTATATATTTAGTTATTTTAAATATTATTTTTAGATTTTAAATTTATACAAGTGATAAACTACATGTCACAACACCCTCTTACTTCTTTATATTTTTCTATCGGCATAACCCTTGCACCCCGTCGGATACAAGTGCTAGTATATTTTTCTATCGGCTAAACCCTTGCACCTGTGTTGCAAGTGCTAGTCCATATATTCATCTCTTCTAGTAAAAACATCCCGGTTAATGTGAAAATACACGTGGGTGATTAATGTTAAAGAGTGTTTTCAGTGGTGTTTAATCCACGAATTCATCTCAATGTTATCGTGGATGCGAAATTAAAGATTGCAAGTGGTAACATCTCGAAGAACTTTACGCATGAAATAGTGTGACCCCGCTCGGTTTGAATTTGCCCCCCTCAGGCAAGTCTTATATATTACCTTAGACCAATTCTAATGCAAATTTAAAGCCCATTACTAATCTAAAATTGTTTGTCTCGATTTAATTAAAAGATATAAGAATATTAATACAATAAACAATAAAAGAAAATAATAATAATTTAATAATATAATAAAAAAGTTAAAAAATATAATAACATTATTACAATATTTAATATTATAATATCCATATAATATTAATAATAATAAAATAAAAAAAAAAATAAAAAAAAATAATAATAATATTATATCATAAAAAAATATTATATTATAAAAAAAATAAACATTTCAAAAATGTATCTCCACTTAATTTATATAAATTATTTTAAGCTAGTTATATACACAATCACAACTTATAAACTTTATCATGATTTAACACATGGCCGTTCCAAGCTATAACCTTCCTGTGCGAGACGAACCTTCCTACTCTGTAGAGAAGTGGTCAATTGGTTACCTAGAGGTTGTAAAGAAGTTTCCACTATAATCCAATAATTTTTAAATAAATAATTGCCTCCGCTGCACGGACAAGAATGGTTCATTGTATCAGCTATCTTCCCTCCATTTCCCCTTCCTCTCACGCAACACCAACAAAATGACGCTTGAACGGTTGTATCAAATTTTCCGCAACGAAACTAAGCTGGAAGAAGTGTTTGAAGAATTTGTAAAACTGATTGTTCAAGAGGTTGCTCGATGGTTTTTCTTGTTTGCAAGTAGGTTTTTCATATGGATTCTCTCTCTCTTTGGAAAATTGAGGAGCGAGCAAGGGCCCTGTTTGCAGCCTTCATCTCCCAGCGCAAGCTTACATGTTCCAGAAGTAACTGTTCCAGAACCATCCATTCCAGAACCGTCTATTTCAGAACCACGCATTCCAGAACTACCCAACAACCCCGTGGGTTTGGGTGATCAAGTACAGGAGTTGAAAAGACGGTTATTTGAAGATGATTTTAACAAGGTGGGAGTGAGCGCAATGGGGGGCAGTGGCAAAACAACCTTGGCAGCTGCTCTCTGCGGGGATCCTCGAGTGAAAAGTATGTTAACCCCTTGTTTTACATTTTGTTCCCGAATTAGGGAATTTTGTTTAGTAAATTTTCATTTTGGCTTAGCTTTAACATAAATTTGATTGGACAATGAGGTACTTTAGATCTGTCCTTTCTTAGCCCAAGTGTTGGGCAATCTCCGGGATTGGCTACCAAGGAAAATTCAGCAGTTAAGTATTCCAGTGACAGTAGATATTGCATTACTCTCCAGGATAATGGTCAGCTTCGAGACATCAATAATACCCACAAACTTATCCCACGCCGTAAGGAGATATTTTAGCTTTAGTTGCTTGTGATTTCGGTGCTTAGGTAATCTTTCAGCTTTGCTGTAACATGAAATCCTTGCTTAGATTAGGGGGCTTGTGATTTTGATGTAGACAAGCCTCTGCTTCTGCAAATTGTTTTCCAATGGATACCCTGTTACTACAAATTAGCATTCAAAACTAGATACTGAAACAAATACAGCAGAGCATAAAGAGGAAAATCACGATAATCACATCCAACCAAAGTGAAATACAGCGAATATCTTCTTCACTTTCAAGAAAAACAACTTCACATATCCTCTAACTCCCATCAGTACTAATTCAAAATGTTATACAGCCAAACAAAGGCGTCAGACCAGCACTAAATTTCTAATAAACTCTACTCATTTAACCAACTAGTTTATACTAAAGGTGAGACTTGTTCCCTTTTCCCCTAAAGTACAGGGTAGTTCAATAAAAGCTGTTATTATTATTAAAACAATTCCCTCCAATTTCTCCGCTAGGCTAACAATACGGGAAGAGAAACTGGTTATTCCATTCTTTAGTGGGGCATCATTACAAGCGTTGCTGAGATGTACGAGATGGTTATTCACTCAGTGCAGTAAGCTTTGCAGGATGAAGCATTGGTTATGGAGTTGGGAATTTGAAAGATGGATCAGCAAGGGGGACATGGAGGAGCATATACTGATATTTATGGAAGCTCTGGGTATGGAGATACTACTTGAGGATCCAAGACAAATGATTCAGTAGGTGCTTTGGCTGGTTATAGAGCTGCAGTTAGGCTTAAATGGTTGGTTTAGAAGTCCAATGAAATGTTGGACAAGCGATGAGAAAGGCAAAAATAGATTTTGGTAGAGGAGTGGAGGTGGGTCTAAGCCCACAAGAAGCTGGAAAAATAGAAAGAGCGCAATTTGGAGGGGTGAATGGTGCCCAGGTGATGGACAAGGAAAAGAGAAAAGTAATCAAAGCATGGTAGAGGAGGATGGTTTATGGTCTAACAAGTAGTTGGAAATAGAGGAAGAAATTGTGTGGGACAAGCGATGAGAAAGGCAAAAATAGATTTTGGTAGAGGAGTGGAGGTGGGTCTAAGCCCACAAGAAGCTGGAAAAATAGAAAGAGCGCAATTTGGAGGGGTGAATGGTGCCCAGGTGATGGACAAGGAAAAGAGAAAAGTAATCAAAGCATGGTAGAGGAGGATGGTTTATGGTCTAACAAGTAGTTGGAAATAGAGGAAGAAATTGTGTGAAAAACTACGGGAGTACCTAACATTGTCGAAGGGAATGCTGTGGCCTGATTCTTCAGGTCAAAAGAATGGTTCTACCATCCAGTCCAAATTTGATAGTAGTTAAGTTCTTGAGTTTTCTTGGCATTTTGGTTTTCTTGGAGATTGATTTTGAATAAACTAGCTTTCCAAGAGGTTCAAAATTGATACTGGAGCATCCTCCGTGGACAGCAATCCTCATGACCAAAACAGAAAAAAGGAAAGAAAACATAAATAACTGCCCAAACTCGGTCCTGTTGACCATTCTTGTACGATTATGACTCATCTCTTGATTCCAAGAGTGTTGTTCAGTTTCCACATACAGCTGGCATGCATAACAGGGGATAGAGAGACAGAGACCATATGTTGGGGAGAAAGGAGAGGACAATCTTTAATTGCAACCCATTTTCCCTGTACTTTGGCAGGAAACTGCATCAAAAGTCAAGAAAAAAGAGCATCAACGGTTAGGGCAAGGGGGGCTGGTTTTCTTGGGGGTTGAATGGCAATGGAAGGTTAAAAATATGTATTTATCTTTCTTTGTTTGGGTATAATAGGGGAGGACTGTGTAGACTGAAAGAAAAAAAGCAAGTTATTGGGTTCTCCTAGAACCCCCTCAAACCCCCTCAGTACCTGTATGGGTCTGGTTTGGAGTTGGGTCCAGCATGTACGCCATTGGGTTTGCCTAGGGTCCTGCCCAAGCACCCTAGTTTCCTTGTGGATCCTTCACATTAGGTTTGCCCAAGGTCCTGCTGGGGTGCCCAAGTGGGACCCTAGGTGAACCTGGGGAACCCAAGGCTGTCCAAAAGAAAAAAAAAATAAAAAATCAGTTTTAAAAATATTTCTATAAACAAAAAGTGTCAAATACCTAACTTTTCCCTAAGTGATAAAATTGTGAAAATGGTGTGCGCTATGAATGTTTGTGTGGTTTCAAAGGCCTTAATTTGGGCTTGGTGGCAGGGGCTCTACCCCCTGACCCCACTAGGGGCATTGGCTCCAAACCCCCACGAGAAGCACTGGCCCTAGACCCCCATGACAGGTGCTGCCCCTCCACCATATTTGGGTCTCCATTCCTGCCCCCACTAGTTGCCATCCCCAAATCTAGGCCCTTGCTTCCCTTAGTTAAGTGTAGCTTATTGGGTCCAAAAGAAGTTGAGGATTTGGCCTTTGTGAACTCCAACTTGCATCTCTTGTCACATAAGAAACTTGATTACAAAGAGGGGGTGACGAGGAGCTGGGTCCTAACTCTTTGAGTGTGCTGACTTAAACATTATTGTTACACAACTTGCCATAATCTCTTTAGATGAGGCAATTTGTACATATGAGATGGCTAGTGTAAGTGGCATTGTAACTCATTGTGGTTCAAATGAAATTGAACCAAATGTTGTTTAACGCTCTCGATGAAGAGCAACATGAAAATTATAAATATTGATTGTAATTTTCATTGTGTATTGACATTTGATAAATCACTGAATTATGAAATTTGAATTTATGAATATTTTCTTTTTGGCAAATTATTAGGTATTTAAATATTTTGTCTATTGGCAGGTATGAGTATCAATGTTTTTGTAATTTTAATATATAATACATGAACCTGTACCTGTACCCAGGGAAAAAAAAATGCCGTTCCAGTGTACCCAAGCCTCAAATCCATACCTGTCCTGGTACTAGGACCAGCAACTTAGGAAAAAAAAAAGAGATTTTGAACCCTTGGCCCCACGTGGAAGCAGCTGTGAGAATTACTATTAAATAAATTATATTCGAGGGGAATACAGGGGACTATATAGGAGAAGTAACAGCATGAAGACAAAAGATGGGGTCGAAAATAGGGGAAGCTTAATCTCCCTTTTTTTGTATTGATTTTGTTAGGAGTAAAAGTTAGTAAGTTTCAATACAAATTTCATAATTTTCAATCAGAAGGTCTGTAGAACAGATGTTTAGCCCTATTCAAAGCTACTCATTTATCAGTAATAAATATGCTACTATTGTAAAGGTCAAATATTAGCTTTTGCTGCATGTGCATGAAGTTTATAGTCCTATACTAATATATCTCCTAGCAATTATTTAAAAACTGTTCTTATCACGAGGCTTAGAAAAAGTGTATCTGAATAATGGCTTTATAGTTGGGTTTTCTTTGTACTTGTTATTTGTTTGGAACTGTAGCACCGAATATTTGTTCAAGGCTGCCTGGGTTGGTTACCTATTTAGCTGGGTGGAATGTCTCCAATTTTGAGTCAGCATATAATTAAATAATTAATTTTAAGTTGTCAAGGAAAAAAGTTAAAATATAAAGGCAACTTAAATTAATTATTTAATGATGCAAAGTAATTTAAGTTAGAAAGTTAAGGAAATTAATTAGGTAAGTTACTTTTTGATGAATTCTCAAAAGACAAAATTAAAAGTAAAAGGGAAAAAAGATGAGAATTCAAGAAGACAGGACTTACAAGGAGGAGGAATAAAAGATTGCTGGAGCTTTGTTTCAGGAGGTGGGGGATTTGATTTTGGAGAACTGGTTTTTTAGTTGTTGAATGAGGTTCGCCATAGAACTTTGTGGGGACGGAAACCTCCATAAAGAATATCATCCTCGGGGTTGAGAGACATTTCCTGGGTGATTGCTAGAGAAATCATAGAGGTTTGGTTTCTCGCTTGTTTAAAACGATTGGATGTAGTCTTTACGAGACAAATTTTTTGGTTCTAGATTATCTCGAGGTTGAGGAATTGTACTAAGATGCAGAATTATGGAGATGAATAAATATATTTTGTAAGCAATTGTGATTTCACCTCTGGTTGTATTTCTTATCAGTAGTTGAAATATAATTCATTAATTATCTGCTATGATGGGGTCATTTGATTATTTAGGAGGCTGTTCTCTTAACTATTGAATGGGATTAATGGTGCCCTGTAAATCAAATTTGGGAAGTCTGTAGGTGCTTAAATTTATAAAGTGTTAAGGGTGTCGAAGAGAACAATAGGAAGTCGTGTAGAATTTTCAATGCTTGTAGCTGGTAATTAAAGGACGAGTTGAATCATTTTCAGGTGCTGTGATTTTTGGTGAGCAATATTATATTAATGTCCGTCAGTTCATACAAGCCAATTAAACTAAGGGTGTTTGGGATAGCCGTGGTAATGTCTGCCGACTAATTCATCTTTGTTAATACATTACAGTATAAGAACTTGGCTAAAACACGTCAGGTTAATAAAATTCAAAGAATTTGGAGCATTTTTGGAAGGTCGAAGTTTCAAACACTCCTATAGCATGAGGCAGAGTATTACGAATCTTCAAGCTACTACGCTGAGCGATACTATTCTCAGTTGTTTAATTGCCACAAATTACCTTGGGTAATCTGCATTATTTTCAGAGGATCTGTTGAAATACATTTTATTCATCGCACCATTCTGAAGCCCAGCGAATGAGACGTGAAGTTTTGAACAGTCAAAATATTAAAGGAGGCGAATCGTCATCTCTTCCAAGCGCTAAAAGCCAATGACAATACCGGCTTAAGAAGGGACGAAAAATAATAGAAGCTGTCCTTAAAATTCAACCGCCGCTTTATATACAAAGTCTAATCGAAGGCGTTAAAGCATATGAACCGTTGAAGAGAGCTGTGGAATATTTAAATATTTAGTTTGGACTATTTATTTATTTGGATGCCTTCTGGGTTGAGAGTCGGGAGTTCTAAACCAAACGACATAGTTATGATATTGCCGCCAGAAGAGTCGGGTTAACCAAATGAAAAAAATTAAAGAGGCCGCTCAGTGTTTCTTTGCCAGTCCATTCAAGGGTGATGTGGGAATTAAAACTAGGCAGAGTCGTGAATTTTGAAGACAAATACTCTATTCCTAGCGCCAGGTTGGAAACTGTCGGGAGACTATAGCTATTGCGGTTAATTCTGGAGCCACCGTGTCATACATAAGCCACTGCTAAAAGTTGTGGTGTTGAATTGGTGAGTCTTGGGTTACATCAGAAATAACATCGCTGAGTTTCTGAAGTCTGGAGTTTTCTGAGTACTATAAAGGACGGGGGTGTTCACTTCCAGGATACCGCATATAGTTATTATCATTCCTGCAACTTGTCATTATCTTCTGCTGCTATAAGGCAAGATCAGGACTCCATTCATATTGTTTACCGTTGTAGCATTTTTTGATGTTGATTATGCAATGTTGGATGACGGAATATTTAATTACTGTGAAAACGAGTCCATTGTATATATATATTTGCTGAGTTAATTTTTGTAGTTGTTGGGCAACAAGTATGAGCTATATTGTGGTATTGCAAGTCTGTTGTAATCTATTGCGCAGTGAATGATCTATTATGAAGAATACATTTTTTTAATTGGTGCAACTGCAATAGTGAGTAGTCTAAGTGTAAAATGCAATACAAATAATCATTCAAGTATTGAAAACCAACCGGAAACAAATTCAAAACATTAGTGGGCAAAGTGTTTGACGAAATGTCAATCCGTCAAACACATTGAAATCGATTTTTTTTATACGCAATTTAGGGTAGCTCACTACATTGGGCCACTCCCCCAAGTTTTGCATCAGATGGTATTAGAGCCAAGTTGCAGCATTGGGAAGTAGAAGAGAGAAGTGAAGCAATGAAAAATAGAACCCTAGGTCTTGTGTGTAAAACCTAGGTTTCAAATTTTGTGTGTGGGGTATGAGTGTTCTTTTTCTAATGTTTCATTAAGATGGAGATCAACAAGGTGTTTAGATTGACTTTCAACCATGAAGGTGAGCCAATCAAACCCGTATCTGCATCTTTTAGGGTCTTGGAATTGATTTGCTTTGATTAACCTAATTAGACTATGTGCCCTAATATGAAAAATGCAAGATACCGACAATTAACAGATTGAAATAGAGATTTGCAGGCAGATTTGGGAAGGATAGAGTGCTATGTACTTGTCATGAAAGTTTGATGCTGCTCTGTATAGGAGGACAGAGTTGCCCAAGGGTGTTTGAGTTCTTGTAGGGGTGTCTTGCTCTGCTTTTTCTATCCATTGAAATCAGATCTGAGATCCCTGTTTCCGCTTGCAGGCTTGTCAAATCATTGTTGGATAATTATGTAGGTGAGTTTTCGTGAGTTGACAAGATGTAGGGTTTTGAATGCAACAATAAAAAAATGATCTTCAAGCTTCCTTCAATCCTCTCCAAACCTGAAATCTGCACATTCACTAAGAGAAGAAATGTTGTGCCATTTAGGGGCTTGCCTTAGTCAAACCCTGTGTTAGTGTTTCCACTTTTACAATGGCAATGGCAATGATAAGAAAGATAAATGATAGGAAGGAATGATGAATCAACAAAGTGCTGCAATTCACCACCCTTCAATGGCTTCCTTGAAAGATTGAAGTCCTGTACATCTCCTCAAGATCTTGGATCTTTCTTACTTGATTGCTTGCATTGCTTGGAGACCTACAACAAGGGTTTGCTTTCACAAACAATGACAACATAAACATGCATAAGCGCACATAGGATTTGACATGATGCTTGGATCTTGAATTGCTGCAATAAAGAAATGAAATGCTGCTCTTGACAATAATCTTTGCTCAATTTTTTTTTTGTTAGATTTCAAATGGTGTCATAATTAGGTATTTATATGCATTTATTCAATTTCCCGCAAATTAAATCCCAATAGCCAATATTTGCAATTTGAATTTTGAATGTTAAATGGTCGACATTGACATATTCAAATTTGGATCCTGACAAAATAGGGGGGCTCAGATGCCCAAGGGCATCCTAGTCCTGGTCCTAATTTCCAGGAAATAGGGTGTCAGGGGCAAGACATTAAATAAATGCATTTGTTCAATGCTTGCAATTTCTCGAAAAATGGTAAAAATAGGCTATGGAATGCATAATTTAGGAAATTAGGGACCCAATTAGGCTCAATAATTTAGGGGGAGCAAAACATAGTGTGAAATTGTCAAGGGTGACAATTTATGATGCTACAAGAAGAAAGAAAAATTAGTTCTCCAACATGATAGTTGGGTGGAGAATTGAAGGTCTATATAGAGGCCAACCTTATCTCCATTGAGAAAACATATGGTAGAGGATATAGAGATTTATTCATCTTGTATAGATGGATAGAAAGAAATAAATTATATTAATGTCCATGGATGACCAAAGAAGGTCAATGGGACTTAAGAGTACAACAATTTACAATAGAAAGTTTTAGGAAGAGAAACCTAGAAAGGCCCCCACAAGGGGAAGAACAAAAGCATAGAAATATTAAACATTAAGGGAACACCAACACAATTGGTCAAGAAACTAGTCCATATAGCTAAGAAGGGGGGGCCAAGAACTCCAAAGAGCAAACATTGAGGAAATTTGGAGATCATCAAGTATCATTGTCTAGACTGGAAATGGTGATGTCTCTGGTGCCATCATCATTGTGAAGGGACCAATACAAGATTTAATAATGCTCATCAAGGAGTGTCAAGGGCCAAGAGGGTCAAGCAAGGTACTCACCGTAGGATCGCATTTAACATTCAAGGCCAAAATAACCCCAATATTAGTGAATTTTTTTGTAATATGCATTTGCCCTTGTGGTTGAAGGGTGGCTAGAGAGGAGTAGATCCACGCCAACAAGAAGTTGAATTGCACTGTCAAGAAGAAACAAAACCATGATGCTAAGGAGGAAGATGTTGAGGCAAAAACTATGAGAGACACTATCTCATAGGTCTATCTACATCTATAATAGAAGTAGAAAAATCCAAAGATCATTTAGAGTTGCTAGTCTTGTGGATTTTTTAGAAGGAGGAGGTGATCAACATGGGGGCCCTAGATTCCCAAGAGACCTCATGTAAGGATCTGTGCCAAATGGTGATTGCCTTCTAAAGATACAAGGAAAAACACCGCTAGTCTAGATTGTTAAAGAAAGTAGAGAGATTGTTGCCCAAGTCCTTGTAGAGGCAATAATATCTCCTCTATATCTCATAGTAAATGGGGAATCTAGGAATGAAATGCTCCTCGTTTTCCACCTCTTGGAGGGAGGAAAGATGGTAGATCTAGTTAAGGTGAGGAATATGGTGGTTTGTCTCGACTTGTAGCTGGTGGGATCACACCTCCTTGGTCAAGGGAAATCTCAAGCTATATGACCAATGACACTGGATAAAATGAGGATGGTATAATGTACCATAATCCACCTATAAAAAATGCTCAACGTAGAAAGTAATCTTTGGGTTGAAAGGCATAGGATGGGAGGTCCAAGTGATTTGGATGTACTGCTTGTAGATGTCTATTCTAGGGGCTTTGGTGATGGTTTGCTTCAAAGGAAGGAGCCAAGGAGGAGCATCCAAGGAATACATGAAAGCTAGTCTTAGAGTACCAACAATGAGAGTATAAAATTGAGCCCAATTAAGTAATCCTCTTAGAAAAATATACAAATATTTGACATTACGAGAAGCAAAATCTCCCAAGGATTTGAGTCTATGTATGTAGAAAGTAAGCCAGAAGATAGTCCCAAGATCCAATGGCTGGGCAACAAACTTAGCCTAAACAATGCGTTGATGAATGGTTCACTTGCACTTGATAATATGTTGTAGCACGACAGTTGTGACCCTCTCAATGTGATCCCAATCAATGGATCTCAATCTAGACTGTAAAATTCCCCAATGGAATCTGCCCCAATTCTGATTTCTGATTTCAAATAATATCATAGAATAAACCAACTTAAGTTTCTCAAAAATCAAGAAGCACACAGCAGAGACCTAGTTCCATAATAATATTCTTAGATCTGAAGGGAAACAGACTTCACACAGTTTTATGTGCATAATCAAGCATTACATAGGTCAGGAAGTGTACAGTAATGGCCAGATCTGATGGTCAGCATCCAAAGTAATCTCTTGCCCTTGTGAACTGGCGTGTGATTGGATTTACAGTGGGTGATTGAATGCCTGGGTGGTGCTGCTGCCTACAAACCCTCAATGTGGGTGCCCAGCTTGACAACCCTTGTAACTATGGCTGATTTGGATGTAACTATGCCTCATAGGATTGCTGTTTGATGTGATCTACCCTTCAATGCCCACCATAGATGTCTCAGATTTGATTTGGTACCCTTCAATAATTGTTCGATGCGGACTGCTGCAAGATATTATGTTTGCTGAAGAACTCAGGAACTCCCTTGCCTGGCTGGCTGTAGGTTTGCCTCCAGCAGATGGCGACGTCCCAGATCTCCCTCTTTTACCCTAAGGAATAGCCTCAGTATGATCAGCTCCTCCACACCAATACTTGTTTGAACAGTCCACAACTTGACGCCTCATCTCAGATGTACTAAATTGGTTGGATGTAAGTCAGACCTGTGGTGAATAAACTTGAGGATTAAAACTGAACTTGCAGTTCCAAAATCAGATATAACAGTGACAGTGAGGGGAGGGGTTTTGTCCTCTCCTCTGGCGGTGTACAGGGGTTTTCATCCTTGATGAGCAGCAATGTTTGCAATAGACAAATTGATCTCCCGAAGGTATCCTCTAAATGGCGCCTTCATTACCCTTTATACTGACCTGCAAGGTAGGTTGTGATGTGCCCAAAACTAGGCCGACCAACTACAAAATTTATTTATTTTAATTTTAATTTATTTAAAATAAGGGTCGGCCAAAAATTGGGTGCCCAAATTAAATAAATTTTTATTTAAAATAAGGGTTGGCCCAAAACTGGGCTTCAAATATTTTATTTATTATATTTATTTAAAATATTATTATTATATTTAATTTAGATTTTAGAATATCAAAACTAGTGTTTAAAAACATTTTTCCCGCCTCCAGTGGACGAGGGGGAGTATCACCTAAGAGAGGAATTGGTTAAAGAGCCAAATAATAATACCATCTGAGTTCGTCAAGTTGTGCCTAGGTCGGGTTTGAAAGTGTCGTACTTAAGTAAGTTGAACCATGGTCATGTCTTGAGGTTGTTTAAACCTAAGTCAAGTCAGGGAAATCTCCTTGTTGAAGGCTTAAGGGTGTTAGTATATTCTTTTATCGCAAAGTGAGTATATATATAAATAAATATATGAATAATTCAGTTTATAAAATCGTCTGATGATTATGGTAATGATAATTTGTTGTTTTGTATGCTTATATGCATCTTGGACATTTGGTATGATCTTGTAAATATAAATAAGAAAGTATTTATGTTTATATATATGGATATATTTACATGAGGTAAGCATGGATATGTACACACGTATATACCTATATGTACGAATAAATCATTTCGTATAAGTATATACGTATGTGGATATGCGTGAACACACTGTTGGTGTGCGTTTTAATACCCACCGAACATAGAATAAATTGCCCAAAGACACTCTATCCTCTCTTGAAAAATCACTGCGTATGCTAAGATTGCAAGAAGATCATATGGCGATTCCAAGGTTTCTTTTGTCAGGTCTTGATGTGTGGATAAGATTAGTGGGCATTGTGATTTGCTGGTAATCACAAGGGGACTTATGTTAGAATTTATTTGCAAGCTAAGGACTTAAGATGGTTTTGACATTGAAGGCTCTTTCTTTTTGGGTTTTCTCAATTTTAGGATTTCCAAAAAATGTAAAAAAAGATAAGGGTTTAGGAGTGCTAATCTAATCCTAAGAATTCAAGAGACGGCAATGATTGGGTGAAATGAAATAACCGAACTTTGTTTCGCCTCCTTGGGACAACTACGCAAAGTGGGTGCAATCTTCACAAAGGTGATAATGATTTTTATGTTTGAATCAGTAATTATCCAAACTGAAGTTAAGAATCCACAACTTAATGGCTCAGACTAACTTTGCACATTGAATACAAATCATCTATTCAACAAAAGTATGAGCTTAATTTCATCCACCACTGCTATAAGATCTATCATTCACTAACAATATTCAAATGAAATTCTACTCTAATTCTAATCTAAGTGTTGAAGGAGATATGTAACCTTGCACACCACTTGAAAATAAAAGTGATTCAAAGCAAATCATGCATAAGAGCTTTTATTAACGAAAATGGTCTAACGCAACAATTTCATATTATTCACTTCACAAATTACAAATGAGGGGAGAGCTCAATTTATAGGCTCCCCAATTACAATTCAATGGCCAAGATTGATTTCGAATCAACGACCGAGATTACAAAATAAAACCCTAATTAGGGCTTGTCATAATTAACTACCTCTCGACCAATGAGAAAATTACAATTTGGGATACTTGTCCTTCTTGCTAAATATAAACCAATTCCATGGATAAGTCAGGTTCATTGAACCTAGATACGTTGACCTGGAACAATTTGATTGGTTTCGAAGATGACGAGGCACCACCTCAATGTGCTGGATGTCCTCCTTGGTCTCCTTGTTCTTTTTCCATGCATTTATCTTCCTTTGCCGACGATTTTGTCTTTTGTGTTTGTTCCTTCCTAGCTTTGATCTTGGATTTCCTTTGGGATTTTGATTTCTTCTTCTCACTTGCATCTGAATCTTTGAGGTCTGGAAGTTTCCCCTTAGAGAAAATGTCTAGATTTGAAGTTATTAAACTTTTCTTTCCTGATTGCTTTGAAATTCCTTCAAGTGCCTTGAATTTGGAGAAGAGCTCTTCTGTGCTTTCGCCAAAATGGAGGAAATTGGAACTTTCTCTGTGAATTATTTCCCATACTTAGCCAAATTTTGGCTATTCAATTTCATTTTGTAATGCCTTCAGGTGGACCATTCAACACTTAGCCAAGATTTTGGCCATCTCTATGCTCGAATGAACTCTCCCTGTGGATTTATCTTCAATTCTGAGTTTGGTTTGTGCTAAGTAGGGCAGACTCCATCCTTGGGCAAGAATTTTATTCATTTCCTCTTTATTCCTCTTCATTTTTCCCATTTTCTTTTCGACACTTAGTCAAAATTTGATACTTTTATTGTAGGAAAATTCCACACTTAGCCCTTTTTTAGCTTCCTCTTGGCAAATTTTACCATGCTTGTTTCTAACCTTGGCTGACTTTGGACTTGACATGCCATTTTTCTATTATGCTTGAGCGAACTTCCTCATTGGCAAGCCAATTCTTTTTCTTTCTCCTTGGCGGACTTGGTTGTGTCTTGGACAAGGCGGACTTTGAAGCTGGCTTGGATAAGTGCATAGCAGACTTCAAGGTTGGCTAGACATGCTTTGGCGGACTTCATCTTTGGCTAGACCATGTGCACTTCCTTTTGGGCGGACTTTGTCTTCGGCTTGCCATCTTCATACTAGGCGAACTTGGTGAGTGCTTAGACATTCTCATGCTTGGCGCACTTTGCCAATGCCTTAGAAATTTTCCTTGCCTCCAAAGTTGGGTGGACTTCTCAATAGATTTGCCAATTTTCCTCTTGCCAAGGGTGGACTTTGACTGATCCATGCCATGGACGGACTTCCTCAATGTCTTTCCATTCTTTACTTCCTTGTGGCGGACTTCATGATGGCTTTTCTAGAGGGTGGCCGACTTGAAGGCTGGCTTGCCAAGGCTGATGGCGGGCTTTCAAGATGCTTTGCCATTTCTTTCCAAGGCAAGGGCGGACTTTGCAAGTTGTCTTTCCAGAGCAAGGGCGGACTTTGGGGTTGGCTTGCCACAGGCAAGGGTGGACTTGCCATGATGCTCTGCCATCCTCCATACTTGGCATATTTTTGGCCAATGCCTTAGACAAATCTCTCTTTCTGTGGCGTACTTTATACTTAGCCAGACATTTGACTTAGTCAAAATTTTCAAATTTTCTCTTTCCTTCTGGGTTGGGTGGACTTGGAGGTTTCTCTGCCACTTTGCATTTATGTCCATGCCTTAGAAATTTATTTCATGTTGAGTTGGGCAAACTTCATGTTTGCCTTGCCATTCATCCTTCCTTCCGTGCCTTAGGACTTCATTCTGTCATGCTGAGGAGTGAATTTCATGCTAGCTTGATCCCCTCTCTCTCTAGGCATATTTTTTTTATCCATGCCTTAGAAAAATTTCCTCTCCCAAAGTTGGGCAGACTTCAGCCTCTCCTTGACATTGGCGTACTTTAGCCTTGCCTTGTCCAAGGGTGGACTTGGACATCTCTCTGACATGGGCGGACTCGGAGGCTTGTCTTTCCATCCACTTCTCTCATGGGCGGACTTTGTGTCTTCTCTGCCAAGGGCGGACTTGGAGCTTGCCAAGACAGGGCGGACTTTGCACTTCATCAAGCCATGGCGATCTTGGAGGCTTCCTTTCCATGGGCGGACTTCACTCTTGGCCTGCCAGTGCTTGCCTTTGGTTTGCCAAAGGCAAGGGCAAACTTCATGCTTGGCCTGCCATTCCTTCTCATTGGTGAATTTCCTGGTCCTAGCCATTTTTCATCAATCTTTCACCATTTGCCTTGATTTTTCTGTTGATTTGCTCATTCTGGAGGTACATTGGCTTCACAGTCAGTAGGATCTTGAAATGGAAACTTTTCCCAAAATAGAAACTTCCCAAAAATAGAAACTTTCTAAAAATAAAAAAAGCAAAAAGCATCCCTAAAAAATAGGAACTCCAGAATGGCCTAAAAATGCCAAAAATAAAAAAAGCAAAAAGCAAAATCCCTAAAAAAAAGGTAGTGTCAGAAATGACCGAAAGCACAGGCGATCCTCGTCTTCCGGACCTTCCGAGCCCTTCCGTGACGTTTAGGCACAAAAACACTAAGTTACCGGTTCGGGTTCAGGGACGGGTTCGGGTACGAGAACCCGGTACGTGGGTATGTGAAAATTTTTTTTAGGGGTTTGGGTACGTATGGGTATGTGTATATATATATATATATATGTATTATATATACAAAAAAATAAGAGAAATATACAAAATTGTAAAACTAAATCATTTCATAGTATGATACTTGATCATTGATCAATGCCAAATGCCAAAGATAAATATTAAATGTCAATTGATAGTTGAAAAATATTCAAATACGCCATATCAATGATATCAATTATGGAAATCATCACAATTACAGTATTACTGAATTACAAAATGTAGTTCATGAAAGTTGAAGCATGATTCAATTTCAATGTTCATCAATCATCAAAAGG
Source organism: Sequoiadendron giganteum (assembly GCA_007115665.2). Taxonomy (NCBI): domain Eukaryota; kingdom Viridiplantae; phylum Streptophyta; class Pinopsida; order Cupressales; family Cupressaceae; genus Sequoiadendron; species Sequoiadendron giganteum. The sequence continues at coordinate 148,783,750 of CM021107.1, read as the reverse complement.
ATTATCAAAAAAGTCATCGTGATTTGGATTTTCAGTGGCTTCAACTTCAAGATCATCATCATTTGAACCCAAAGTGGTTCCGCTTCCACTTCCAGCACCATGCATGTCATGATCATCATTATCATCCACATCATCCATAGTGGCTCTAGCAAGATCCTGAATGGTTGCATCCAAGTCAGCAGACTCGGGTGCTACATCCCAAAGCTTTGCTGCCCCCTGCTTGTATTGAGGTTCCTTATGTGACAGAAGACGCAAATTGGAATGAATATACACCAAGTCTTCAGCTCTTTTTGCAGCCAACCGGTTACGCTTCACTGAGTGGATAAAGGAGTATGTACTCCAATTCCGTTCAGCAGCAGAAGAGCTTGCAACCTAGAGAGAAAACCAACAAAATAAAAAATAAAAAATGCAAGATAAATTCAAGAATGTTAAGTGTTAAATTCTACAATACAAGTGGCAAAAAAAAAAACTTACTTGTGAGAGGATCTTGATTGCAAGAGGTTGGAGGTACATATAAACTTGACCATGGAGGTACCACCATGTAATAGCATCCATTTTGTATTGGTCTTTGGCAACAGAAGGGCTAAGATTTTTTCCTATGATAAACATTCCAAATTCTTTCATAACACTTGTCTCCATTTCTGGATCACTGAAGAGTCTCTTAAATGCACTCTTATACCCTCTAGCAACTTCAAGATCTCTATATGGCGGTATTCTCCTTGGGATAGAAAGTACTTCTCTAGTATAGTACCTTGGAGATAGGGCATATGCAAGGAGGTGCAATGGTGTTGTCATCTTGTTCCAACGATGAAGAACGATTGCTTCCACCCTTTTGTAAAGGGTGTCTTCAGGATCATTCTCTCTCTTTTGTATTTCAATTTTTATTTTCTCCAACATTGTGTCCATGCTATCATAGACATCCCCCAAGCATGGTTCATCTGTATCAACAAACCGAAGCATAAACATGATAGGTTCGGTCATCTCCAATACATAATTCACACGATCCCACCAATTGTCATCCAAGATCAATGCTTTGACCTTTTGGGCCCTTTTTGAATTTGATTGCTTCCATATACCCCATTGGTTGCTAATAACCATTTGACTCAATGCCTCTTTCAACTTCACAAGTCGTCTCAGAACAATTGTGTGAGATGCAAATCGGGTCTCAGCAACCTAAGAACATGTAAATAACTAAATAAGTTAAAAAAAAAAAATTATTCAATTATGTAAAACATGACATAAATGAAACTAAATAAATAATAAATTAAATTTACCTTCAACAATTCCAATCTTGAAAAAATTCTGAAAATTGCTTGTGACATATGGTGGTTTGTCACAAACATCTGGATCTCCTCGGCCTCCTGGTATATTTCTTTCACCCACTCTATTTGTTGCCAATTGCTTGCATCACCAAATTGATGGAGTGTACGGTGCAAGGTGTCCAAAAGATGTGCTCATATCTAGCCTCTACCAAAGCACCTACAACCCTGCAAACTTTTGCATTGTCCGTAATTACTTGGACAACATTTTCATTACCCACCATCTCTATGGAGTCAATGAGAATCCTGGAAATGAACTCTGCATCTTTCACTTCCCCTTCACAATCAACTGCCTTCAAAAACATTGCCCCCTTGGGGGACACTGCAATAACATTGATCAATGGACGGTTTTTGCAATCTTTCCATCCATCGGAAACAATAGATACACCTGTTTCAATCCAAGAATCTCTAATTGGTTTTAGTTGGGCCTCTAAAGATTTTTTCTCTCTTTGCAATAAGGTGGTACGCACCTTTTCAAACCTAGGACTTGTGAAACCAGGAGGTGCACTATTTATTGTTGACACCATGTCTCGCCAATATGGTGATCTCACCAAGTTGAATGGAAGACCATTGGCATAGAGGCAACGTGCAATTTTTTCTTCAGCAATATCTCTTGCCTCCATTTTAAATGCCCTCTCCAATGGACCTCTCTTGCGGGTGGTGATTTGTTGTTCATCTTCATCTTCCTCTTCCGTAGAGGGCATAGGCAAGAAGGGATGTCTAGAGGCCCTAACTGCTTGAGAGGGTAATGTTGGTGTTTTTTTCTTTTTGGAAGAATAACTACTTTCTTTTCCTTTTGCAATTGATTTGTCAGCATCTTCTTGTTATTTTATAAATTTTGCTATTTGTACAGAAGACAACCCCTTCTTATTTGGGTCCACACACATATTAATCCCTTTGCCACTGGGGCCCATAAAATGAAGTTTCACTCGGTAATAGGAGCTATTATATTGTGCATTGCATAAATTACACTTCCAAACAAAACCCCCACCTCCAGGAATTTGTGAAATTCTTGTGGTATGTGCCCATAAAGGAGATCCTTTCTCAATTTTGAACTTTTGACTTCCCTCCCCACCCACTAAACTTTGACTACTAGCCATTGTTGCAATCTATAAAAAAAATGAAAAAAATAAAATTTTTTTTTGAAAAATTCTTCACAAACTTGAAAAAATCCATCAAAAACTAAGAAACTTGGAAAAATAGTTCAAAAGATCAAAGAATAGGGTTTAAATGCATACCTTAAACACTTAAATCTCCTTTGTAGAAGCTATTTGGCACTCCATAATCGATCTCCTTCGAATACAATCACCTCCCTTCAAAATGCCAAGATGTAGAGAAAATATGGTGAGAGCAAAATGAGAAGTAGAAATGAAATGTTTTAGTGTTGAAAGGCCTCATATTGGGCCGGATTAGGGTTAGGAAACAAAATAAAATTAAAAAAAATGCTTTTTGTTTATGTTTGGGCGAACTTTATTAAAACTGGGCCCTGGGTTCTTGGAGGTACGCCCGGCCTGGTACCTTCGGGTCCACGCACCAAATAGCTGGGTGTGCCTTGGGTACGCACAGGGTGCGTGCCCAGGCCTGTGGGTTCTCCCGGGTTCGTGCTGTGCGTACCCAGGGTGTACCCGCAGGCGAACCCGTACCGGGTTCAAACCCGAAACGGGTTCGAGGCCTCCGAGTACGAATCCGGTAACTTAGCAAAAACGGGTTCAAAATCTCAACTTGGCCGGAGTGACTCTTCAAAAACTCAAATTCCTCAGTGTAAGAAAAACAGTGATTAGCTGTTGCGATGCCAATGCAAAAACCCAAAAAGCAAAAAGAAGGGGGTCCCCATTTGCAATGGGGCGATGTGTGAAAAGGGTCACAACACACACAAGAATGTGTATATATCTATATATATAAATATAATATAATATGATATGTTTTGATAATGCAAGTAAGTATTAATTGCAAGATATTCAATGGGCAGATAATAGAAAGTTACGGTGGCATATTATAAGGTTTGGAATGTCAAATATATAGGCCATTAAAATAGGCCGAACATTGCTGTTAGAAGCATGAAGTAAATGCAAACATATAGCATAAAAGGAAGCCACGAGTTGGCTTTGTAAAGTAGCCTCCATAAGGTGTGAATAAACTGTTTGTTGCTTATTAATAGGGAAATAAAAGTAAATGGGAAATGAGGCGTATATGCTAGTTGAAATGATATAAAAACATCAGCTCCACGTGCCTTGTAAAAGGTAGGAATAATTGCTAAAAGGTAGGATTTGTAATAGCCTCAAAGGTCTCATCAACTTCTTGTATTTCTAGCTTTGACAAAGCCAATTTAATGAATGTATTGTTAACAGATTTTTAGTTGGTTAATAATGGGTTTATCAACTCCTATTTTGGAGGTAATTGGGCGACCCTTATCTGCTAAATAATAGCCACTTAAGTGGCAAAGACTTGGTTATAAATTAGACACCAAAGAGGTCAAACTATTTGTGACAAATCCAATGTGGGAGTGAGGAAGACTTTAGAAGTTTTAAATTTAATTTTGTTGCAGCTGCTTGGATGTGGGGGAGATTATTCTGAAGCTGTTTCAATTGTTATCATTTATTAAACTCAACCAACCTCATTAGTAAAGGGCGTTAGTGGGAATAAGGTGGTTGAGAACTCTTGTCTATAAATTCTGGTTGATTATTTTGTAAAGGGGTTACGGAAAAAGAGAGAAAATAGAGCTGATATTGTCACTGTTTTTTCAGTCTATAAATCTGATAGAATAGTTTGATTTAATGTCTTTAGAAGTTTGCAATTTCGCATAAGGAATAAAGAGGAAGCTTAGAGGATTAAAGGCTAAAAGAGCAGAGATTAGAGAGTGTTACCAAGGCTGTAGAACGCAATCGCAGAAGGTGTTAACAAGCACGTTTCATTTTCTGATTTATTTTCTTGTCTATTTTTTGCATGAAGAGAAAAGTCTGAATGTTTTTGAATGGCTTGAGTATTTCATGTTATAATTTGAAAGGAGGTGAAAGCTGTTATTTTGGAAAGGTATAAAATTTAGAAACTTGAACAGTGAGGTTCTGTTTTGCTTAAATAATGAAATCTGAAAGAAATGAAAAGTGTTTAAAGGACAGAGATTCAATAATCTGTTAATGTATATAAAATTGTTTGCATAGAAGGTAAAAACATGTTAAATAAAAGTATATATATAACCATATGTAAGATGCTCTCAAACTGGTTAAAACTGTATGTCAGTAAATTCTATTATACAATGATGAGAATGATACCAACCTTTAGTTGTTTAATTCTAAGATTCTATACTTTATATTATAGAATGGAAGTAATCCCTCGCATGTTACGTTTTATGAAGTATTTTAAGAATGCATGATACAAGTTGTCAAGTTGTTGCATGACCATGGTTAGGTCAAAATGATGGCGTAGGAGTCATCATTAAGAGTGGCTAACCTTAGAAAGGGTATATAGCTATTCTTATGAGAGTATATGGACTTGTTTTTAAGGCAAATGACTAAAACCCAACTTTGCTAGAATCGCAATAGGGGTGTCTTATTTTGTTTATGAGTTTGAAAGTGTCTTGAATGTGAACACCTTAGTTGGTGTGGATTAATGTGAACCTTATGACTGGGCCTTTTGGGTCTTCAGTTGGTCAAACCCTAGGTCAGATACGTCGCCAAGTCAAGTAGGGTGGGTGAACATACAAATTCGCTCCAAGTAAGTAGCGAATGTATTTTAAATACAAACAATTTGGGTCAAAGTGGGTGCATTAGTCACTGCATGCACATGTCAGTTCATCGTGTACCAAATGCTTAATGCAATTAGAGTTGTCTTTCATTGTTGGAGGTTTTCCATAAGTTGATAGATGGTATTGGTTAAGTAGGGCACAACACCAGAGCTTAGATGGCTATTATTAGGGGGTTCTTAACCATTCCCTTCGTTGAAGGGCAGGGCCACTTCTAGTTCAGAAGATGTGTGGGGTACCACTAAGTCCGTGGTTGGAGGTAAAGCACTTGGGTGATGCTCTCCCATCTTACAGTTGACTTGTCGAGTTTTGGGAGATGAAAAAGAAAGAAAGTATCCAGATATGGATCTTTGACCCTAAATTTGTTTAATGTTCATTTATACTTGAAAATGTTTGTGGCAAATTGTTGAAAAGAATAGTGAAATGCACTTTTTAGTTTGAATCATAGTTCCACGGGGACGCGTCCCTCTCGAAAAAGTGGCCGTCTTGGAGATGGGGATGTTTTCGAGACGCGAAGATGTCAGGGAAACGTCCCCCTGCCGTCTCCCCGTCCCTCTGCCGTCTCCTGGACGTATCCTTCGCAGGGAGTCTTCTCCGCGTCTGAGAGTCTTCTGGGCGTCTCCTCTCGGAGTCTTCTGGGCATCTCCTCTTGGAGTCTTCTGGGCGTCTCCAAGCCTCAGAGTTTCCCACGTCCCCTATTAATAATTAAAGTCAAATGTATTAAAATTTAACTATTATCATGTAACTTAAATTTTTTTGTTTTAACTTTTATGATTTTATCTCATTTCTATGGTTCTACCCTACCCGTGCGTGCCTGTGCGAGCATTGGAGACTGCCTGAGAGTCAATGTGCAAACTGCAAACTGAACCAGAGGAGAGATCAAGGTTTTCGGATTTTCCAAGGGCATCATTATCCAACAGTAACACTCAATAGGTATTTACGATTTAGCATTTTGATTTTTTAATTTTTATATGGTTGTTCAAGTCTCCTGTCTCTCAGTCTCGACTAGGCTAGGGCATTCAACATTGGCAACGAGAGCGAATCCCTCAAAGGGATGCCAACTCATGGAAGAGGCGACGATGTTGCCTTCCATGAGCTGACATCCCTTCGAGGCATTCAATCAACAGTTCGCTGAACTGTAGAGCAAATCCCTCAAAGGGATGTCAGCTCATGGAAGGCGACATCGCTTTGAGGGATTCGCTCAACCTCAAATTATTTTTTTTAAGAAAAAATTTAAAATCGAAAATGAGATAAACTCATAAAAGTTAAAACTAAAAACTTCAATAAATTTATAATTATTTATTTGCTGGCATTTCTGCAAAATGTGGAAGCACATGCAAGGCATGTGAATTGTTTGACACTTGATAGTGACTGAATGCATCAAGGCAAGGCATTTTAACTGTGAATTGTTTGACACGTCGCCTTCCATGAGCTGACATCCTTTTGAGGGATTCGCTCAACCTCAAATTATTTTTTTTTAGAAAAAATTTAAAATCGAAAATGAGATAAACTCATAAAAGTTAAAACTAAAAACTTCAATAAATTTATAATTATTTATTTGCTGGCATTTCTGCAAAATGTGGAAGCACATGCAAGGCATGTGAATTGTTTGACACTTGATAGTGACTGAATGCATCAAGGCAAGGCATTTTAACTGTGAATTGTTTGACACTTGATAGTGACTGAATGCATCAAGGCAAGGCATTTTAACTGTGAATTGTTTGACACTTGACAGTGACTAAATGCATCAAGGCAAGGCATTTTAACTGTTTGACTGAAGGCAAGGCATGTGAACTGTTTGACTGATGCATTTAGGCATCAAGGCAAGGCATTTGAACTGTTTGACTGAATGCATTCAGTCATTGTCAAATAGTTCAAATGCCTTGCCTTGATGCCTGAATGCATCAGTCAAAAAGTTCAAACTTCAAATGCCTTGCCTTGATGCCTGAATGCATCAGTCAAAAAGTTCAAACTTCAAATGCCTTGCTTCACATGCCTTGCCTTCAGTCAAACAGTTCAAATGCCTTGCCTTGATGCATTCAATCAAACAGTTCAAATGCCTTGCCTTGATGCATTCAGTCAAACAGATCACATGCCTTGCTTGTGCTTCCACATTTTGTAGAACATACCACATTTTGATTTCTTAATTCTTATGCATATCTTGCAATATTGCAATCCATGAGACCACATTTATGATTTGAATTTCTTTCAAGTTTCTAAGTTTCGGTTTATATTATATAAGTTTGATTTTTTTTTTAAATTTTTTTGCAGCATCATTATCATATTGAGTTCACACAACAAAAGTGATGATGAACCAAGAATTCAAAGTGAAAATGATTCATCAGATGATCCTGACTTTCAAATAGGAGGGGAGATTGTGGGTGAAGTTGAACCACAAGTTCCACAACATGGCTCAACCTCAAATACTCAAACTACCACAAGTTCCATTGGCACTAAAGATAATAGCTGCCCTCCAGGAATCCTTCAAGAATGGGCCAAGGGCCTCTTTGATCCAAAAAAACCTTTAAAACAATTTGCATCCAAGGTAGCAGCAAAGCCTGGGGCAACTGGGGGCACTAGATTATGGAAGTGTCACATGTGTGAGCTTACATGGTTTGGCAGCATTACAAGAACGAATGCACACTTTCTTCTTATTTGAGGCAAAGGTGTTGATGTATGCAAAGTTGTGTCAGGTAACTTGAAGTATAGGGCTGAAATTTTAAAATTATGGGGTTGTAATGAGGATGAAGTGCCTGCATCTGCTACATTGCCACATAAGAGTTTGGGTGATCAGTTTTCAGCAGTGTCTACTTCTACTTTGCAGAGTCAAAGGCCACCAAATCCGTTTAGTTCAAGTGCAGTAGAGCCTAGGGGGAAACGTAAGATGGCATCTTCACAACTTTTAGTAGATTTATTCAATGTGCAGGCAAAGGATGAGGCAGATGATGCCATTGGCAAATTATTTTTTGCCAATGACATTCCATTCCACGTGGCTCGCTCTCCTTATTATAAGGAAGCTGTGTCAAAGATAATAAGGGCCAGACGATCATATGTGCCACCAGGGGAGAATAAATTGAGGACAACAATCTTGGATCAAAACTATTCCAAGATTAATATTTTGATGGAGAAGATGAAGAGAACCTGGGTCACAAGTGGATGCAGCATAGTCATGGATGGGTGGACGGATATTAGGCATCGTCCGCTTATCAATATCATCGTCACATCTGTAGCGGGACCTTATTTCCTTAGGGCTATTGATTGTTCAAGGCATAGCAAGGATGCCCATTATCAGTTTGAGATCCTCAAGGATGCTATAGAGGAGGTTGGACCACAAAATGTGGTGCAGGTAGTGACAAATGCGACCCATGTGTTCAAAGCTGCAGGGAGGTTGATTGAGGCAGCCTATAGACATATTTTCCGGACTCCTTGTTGTGTGCATGCTATGAATAATGCACTTAAGGACATGGGTAAAATCAGTTGGATCAAATCTATTGTCAGTGATGCTAGAGATGTGTAGATGTTTATCTACAACCATCATCATTCACATGCACTTTTCAGGTCCTTCTCCAAGAAGGAATTCTTGAAGCCTGTAGAGACTCGGTATGCATCATACTTTATTCTCTTGGAGAGGATGCTTGAGTTGCAAGAGCCTTTGCAAGTAATGGTAATGACAGCAGAATGGAACAAATGGCCTGAGTCAAAGACACAACAGGGATTGAGGGTTAAGGAGGTGGTGAAGAATGATGTCTTTTGGGCTGATGCCAAATATATTGTCTCCATCATTGAGCCAGTCTTCAAAGTTATTAGATTTGGGGATTCTAATGCACCTTCCCTTTGAGAGGTATACAAATGCATTGATTCCATACTTGATCAAATGAAGGCTAAAGTGCGAGAGAAGGACCCCACAATGCAATTCTACATCGAGCATATTTATCCAATCATTCAGCATAGATGGGAGAAACTCAACACTCCCTTACACATGGCTGCCTACGCATTGAACCCAAAGTGGTATGTGCCACGTCTTGGCAGAGTGACACCTATAGAGGATGTTGAGGTGAAGGAAGGGTTCATGAAGGCCATTGACAAAATGTATGATCCTATAGAGGCCAGCTTGCTTCGTACTAAGTGGACAAAATTTGCTACTCTTTAGGGATATTCAGAGGCAGCCAAAGTAGATTTGGAGACTATGTCACAGGAGGACCCCAAGTTGTGGTGGACTATGCATGGGCCTAGATCTTTGATTACTACTCTAGCCATTCGTTTGCTGTCCCAAATTTCTAGTTCTGCTTCTGAGAGGAATTGGTCCACTTATAACTTCATCCACTCTGTTAAGAGGAACAAACTCACTTCTAGGAGGGCAGAGAAGCTTGTGGCTGTCCATAGTGCCTTATGTCTCATTGATCGCAGCACAACTACATACAAGGAGAGTCTAGCAGCTAGATGGGATGTAGAGCCAAAAGAGCCAGCATAGATAGATGAGGATGCTACACAGACAGGGCTGGTTGGTATTGGTCTAGATGAGCTTGAGCATTTGGGGTCCTCGTCTGACGGCTCCAGTGATGAGGAGACTGGCATGGAGCTTGGAGTTGGAGATGATTAGATCATTAGAGGCGTTAGGCCATTAGCTATTTACTATTTACTATTTTGTTTTTGAAGTTTGAACATTGTTGTGTTGATAACTTGATACTTGATTGTAATTATGAATCATGACTATGAAATTTTGAAATTCAAATTATGAATATGAAACAGCTAGTTCTTGTTCCAATCACAATGTCTATTAAGTTACAAGTATATTTTCATTGTTTCAATGTTCACTAGTTCAATGAAATCATTGTAATGTGTTTAAACTCTAAAATTTACTTATTCCTTAGGCTTTTACAGTTATACATCTTTTTATAACTATTTTTTCAAGTACTATATGTATTTCAGTGCACTGCTCCCCTGCCGTCGTCTCCAAACTTAGGCCCCCCGCTCCCGCACCCCCGAAACCCGTCCCCTGCCGTCCTTGAAACTCGGTGGAACTGTGGTTTGAATCATTAAAATGGAAATAAAAAATGCTTGTTCATGTATCAATTATGAAAATGTATCTTATGTTATTGAAGAAATTTTGTTTCCTAGTTTTTAGGAATAGATACTTTTTATTTAGAAGTGGAAATTTCCATGTAATTTCCTTGTATTAAGGTTGTGGACGTTACAAAATTGGGGACATGACAGTCCTCCCTTATTGGAATTGCTTGCCCACAAGCAATTCCAAACTTGTATCTTGCAAAATACTGTCAAGTGACAAGTATCTCCATCCAATCAAGTACTTTGTGATCACTCCTCTCCTCAACCTATGGCTGCATCTCTCAAAGAGAATATGAAGAATGATATGCAAAGTGAGCTTCGATGTCTAGTAATGAAGCACAACTAGCCAAAAACACTCGAAGCCAATTTGGCTCCATTCCGCAAATTCAAAAATCTTACTTGCCCTCCATGTATTCTGCCTGTGTAGCTGTAGGGACAAGGATGCAAAACCCTCAACCACAAGTGCCAACAACTCCTTACCTCCAAAGGCTCCACTGTCCATGAGTGCTAAGTCGACCAAAAACAAAACACTAAACAAAAGGAAAGCCCTGAAGAGACTCATGTCTATCAACAAGTGATGTATGATATGATCCCTGAAGCACAACCACTTGTACCAAGCCTTTTGTTGCTCCACTCTGATACAATCATCACTGTGCCAAGAGTTGTGAAGCAACTCATCGTAATCCCTGGATCCCAAATCATCACCCCATCACACCCACTGAAATGAAGAGATAGATGTCTCTCAGTGTCACCGTCATCAACTATCCATTCCACTCTGAATGATCTTCTATGGATGTGAAAGATGCCCATTGTAGGTGCATAGAAAAACATACCAACCCCTACTAGGCTGCTGATGTAAATCAGAACAGCACCGAGGAACCTGAAAATCATACCTATGATGGTGCAAAAGGTACCTCCAATGTCATATGGTGATAGGATCCCAACCTCTCCAATCCATCCAAAACAGCTGCTTTCCTCAAGGTATACCTTGAAAACTCCCTGACCAGCAAGGTAGGACAGCCATCTATCAACGATGTATGAGATAGAAACCAATGGGTTAGGGCTGGAATACTTCTGCCCTCACGCTCATCTCTGTTAGACACCAAGATAAAAAATGCAAACCAGAAAAAACCTTCCACAAGAGAGAAATAGAAAAAGCAAGAGAAGGTAAGCCTAATTTTGAACTAAAATTAGCTCAACTAAATAAAACTTACTTATTAATTAAGTAAACTAATTATTACCCAAGAAAATTTAATAAAGTGTAATTAAATAATTAATTACATCAACACCCCCTCTTAAGTGCAACTTAGGGAGACTAAAAAGCATGCACCTAATGCTAGGATGAATGCATGAATGTATGAAAGAATGAATGGGTCCTGGAAACTAGTCCATGTTAGGTACCCATGTACAAATGCAATGCAAACTAAACCAAACGGGGTAAAGGAGAAAACCACATGGGACACAACTCCTCCCCAAAATAGGATGCAAAAGCAACTAAGTGATGAAATATGGTGGACTCCATAAGACCCCCCAAGGACACTATCCATCACGAAGATACATGAATGAACCCCCCCTAGAAGAGGGGAATAAAGAGACCACATAGCCCCACCATGATGAAGTAGCTCCAAAAAGATTGAAGAAACTGCATCTCTTGAAAGAAGTGAGAGGGAAGAAGCCCAAGATGTCTCCACAGATGTAGGTGTGACCACAACCAATGAAAGAAGTCAAAGTAGGTGAAGACTCAAGAGAAACCTCCAAAGATGAATGATCAACTAGGTCCTATTGCACTGAAACATAAGAAACTACATCTGGAGCCATAGAAGTATCAACAATTGTAACAATAGGTGGAGGAGATAGAATGGATGGTTGAAGAACTAGATCCGAAGTAAGAACACCAATGTTTAAGAAGCCAAAGGTCTCCTTTGAATGATGATTCATGTTAAAAGGATTAAATTACTCTTAGATTATTACCAGAATATTAGAGCTTGATAGATACGATCTCCAAGAGCAGAACATTAATAGATTTCAATGTCTTCAAAGGAGGATCGAATGCAAGTTTATATGTCAAGAAGAAACACATCTCATGAGAGGACGTGTCCCTTAAATCGAGCGGATCCCTCTAACTAACCATTCGATTATTAATCGGTGGTCAGTTCATTTAATTAACCGCATGAGTAAGTTCGATCTGAACTTTAATATTAGATTTTCATAAAATACGAAATATCCGATCTAGATTTGATTGCAGGTATTTATGCAAGATTAGAATCTTTAATGAAGAGCATAAGAACTCGATGAAGAGCATACTTGGAATGTAGAATTCGATTATATATAAATGATGATGATGCATAAATGCAATCATCATTTTATTTTTTATTTTATTTTGATACTCAGGAGGTATCCCTGTGACCCCACCCAGCGATACCCTACAAGCCTTACCTCGGGCTTATTTTTATGCCGAGTTGGGGTTCTTGAAGGGGCGAGCGAAAGCGAGACTAATCCCCCTGGGGTGCTAGTCACAGGGTCGCACCCGACTGAACACCATTTTAACCCAGCCGACGTGAGTTGAACCTTGGACCTACATGGGATGAACCCAAAGCCTTAGCACAACCATACCAACCGTTCGACCAAATGGGCTTCTCCTGCAATCATCATTTATATCTGATCGAAGCTACTTTAAATCAACACTCCCTCTTAGCTAGGGAAGATAACTTCCAACCAAGTATATAGTGATATCACCTTACACGTGATATCTGAAGATATGGTAAGATTCTAAAAAAATGTCAAGTCACATGACATTCTTCATAACACATCTTCATTATGGTATGTGCACTGACATCAAGTCTCATGATGTCTACCATAATAAATCATGGCATATCCACTGATATATATACATATCCACTGATATATATACATATCCACCATGAATAAGGATCATAATGATCTTCAAATTGATATCAAGTCTCATGATATCTATCAAAATGTCCACAAGATACTATCATGACATATCCACAGATATCAAGTCACATGATATCTATCATGATAGTCCAACTAATCATTGTAGAGTCGCCACTTTACAATGTCAAATACAAGTGTTCATTATCAGAAAGATCGTCACCTTTCAATAATGTACACAGGGGGAGAGAGGGCCCATAAAGTCATGGAGTCACACACATGACAAAAGAGTTTACACATTAAACATCTTTTATATACATTAGTACAACATAAGCAATTTGAATCACAATCTCAATAACAAATTACATTTCAACCATACCAAGTTTCTTCCTGAAGTGTTCAACTTTAACTCTGGAGAAAGGCTTGTTGAGAATGTCTGTTGTTTGATCACTTGTACTAATGTACTCCAACTGGATCACATTCCTTTCTACCATGTCTCTCACTTAGTGATAAGAGATCTCTATATGCTTAGATCTATCATGGAATACTAGATTTACTGAAAGCTTAATGCAACTCTGATTATCACAATGGATAATAGTAGGATTCAGGGGCTCACCAAATAATCCCACGAGCAATTTCTAGAGCCATACTGCTTCTCTTGCCCCCATGGAGGCTGCAATATATTAAGCTTCTATCGAGCTTTGTGCCACTGAAGACTGATTTGTACTGATCCAAGAGATCATAGCCGATCCTAAACTGAAGCAACATCCTGATGTGCTTTTCCGATCGGTTACACTTCCAGCCCAATCTGAATCAGAGTATCCATGTAAATCTAGTTGGACATTTCTGTATTTGAGACCATATCCAATAGTACCTTGAAGGTATCTCAATATGTGTTTCACAGCAACAAGGTGAATTTCCTTTGGTTCACACATGAACTGGCTTAGGGCATTCACTGCATAGCAAATTTCAGGTCCGGTGTTAACCAAGTACATTAATGATCATGCAAATTTTGATTTTGTTGCTGCTTCTTCCAATTTGTGTAAGTTAGTTTCCAAAGGTGTAGACATGGGTCTACAGTCCAACATCCCAAATCTCTTCATGTCAAATTCTGAAGTCAGGTCCTTTTTACCTTGAGCAATAAGGTGATCTTCTCCTGTTATCAGTAGGTCATCAACATATAAAATTATTATTAGCATATCACCTTTAATTACCTTAAAATAGAGATTTGGATCTGCATCATTCTTGGAAAATCCTAGTCCCAAGAGATAGCTGTCAATTCTTTCATACCAGGCCCTGGGAGCCTGTTTAAGTCCATATAGAGCTTTCTTCAATCTGCATACATGTGAGTCAGTAAGATGTATCACAAAACCTTCAAGTTGCTCTACATAGACTTCTTCTTCAATGGTCCCATTCAAGAAGGCAGTTTTCACATCCATTTGATGGATCTTCCAGCCTTTAGCTGCTGCAATAGCTATTATTGCTCTCACAGAGGTGTACCGAGCAACAGGTGCAAAATGTCTCTTTATAATCAATACCTTCCTTTTGTGAGAAACCTTTGGCCACAAAACGTGCCTTGTGTTTTTTCTATATTGCCATCAACAACATGTTTGATTTTGAAGAGCCATTTGGAAGAGACAACATATTTCTCTTTTGGTCTAGGTACTATATCCCATACATCATTTTTCAAGATGGACTGATACTCTTCCGTCATTGCATCCTTCCACACTTGATGTTTGAAAGCTTTCGTAACACTAGTAGGTTCTGAACTAATGATCTCATTCATTAAGGCAACATAGCTTGAGAATCTTTTGGGTCTCTTTTCTCTAAAAGTTCCTTTGGGTGCTGTATGATTCTCAGCTTCTTTAATCATCTTACTAGCCCATAGTGGTCTCTTTTGCTGTTGTCATTGGGATTCTCTTCAGAAGTAGTTTGATTTTCACTTAAGATTTCTTCAGGATACTCCTGAGGATACTCCCTCTGAATCTTAGGAGCAGGCTCCTCTTCTAAGACTTTAGGGGAATCTTGAATTTCTATCTCACTTGAGCTCTTTGCCCTTTTGAAGGCAATGTCTTCCTCAAATATGACATCTCTACTCAGTTCAATTTGTTTCTACTCGGACATGTATATTTTGTAGGCTTTTGAGTTTTCACTATATCCCACAAATACCCGTTTCTTTCCAGAAGGTTCTAGTTTAGATCTCTTTTCTTTAGGTACATGAATGTAGACAAGGCAACCAAAGATCCTTAAGTGACTTATGTCAGGTTTTACACTAGTAAATGCTTCTCCGGGAGTTTTGTTATCCAGATGTGAGTGGGGACATCTATTTTGAATGAAGACAGCTTGTCCTAGAGGCTTCTGCCCAAAATGAAGTTTCTATGTTTTGGTCGTACAACATTGCTCTAGCAACTTCTACAATAGTTCTATTGTTCCTCTCAGCAACACCATTTTGTTGTGGGTTGTAGGCAAAATTCCTTAAAAATTTCTGAGGCGTATTCCTTCCCATTATCTGTTCTCAGTATTTTGATTTTCTTCCCGAAAAAGTTTTTTGTAAGAGCTTTGAACTCCTTAAACCTTTTAAGGATTTCTTCCGACTCTTTACATTTAAGAAAATGTATACGAGTGTAACACCTTATTTTACACACAACCATGACAACATACACTCAACAATCGTCACAGCTCCATGCAAAACTGTAATATCCCCTAATCAGGAACCCTTGAATCTTGCCTAATTTCTTGAAGATATCTTTTATGATGGTCTAGTGTTCAGATAAGATTCTTTTCCCCTTTTTCTTGATTAATCATAGGATGAAACCATTCATAAATTTATTGGTTTTTATATCAAGAAATCATAATTACCTATAAAACTCAATAATTGCTGCAAGCATCATTATTGTAATCGTATATTATATATTAGTACCGCAACGCCAATGAAGCAAACATATCCACAATTGTTACAAATAACTAGAGACACACATGATTCATTATTCTACATGTCATCAACAAAATTATATAACATGGTACTATTATTAATTTCACCAATATTCAAATTAAAGATACTTATCTTTTTATATTACTTCAGACTGGCTCGATGGCTCCTATACTAGCTTCAAGGATATTAATCAGTGGCACCCAGATGTCAACAAAATGCTAATCGACACATACATCCAAGTATTTTCCTTTTTTTGACTTATTTATTTCTCTGATGGCGACAGTCATAGAGGAGAATGGTGCCCAAGAGGTATTTGTCCTCAGTTCTATTGTTGCGCTAGATGTGAGACGTCTTCTTTAAATATAATGGTGCCTTCGGTCTTTGATAGAGCCTGGTATCAATATATATCGATGCCTTGAGAAAGTATTAAGCTTTGCGCTGATGTAAAGATCATCGTATCTTTCTATGATCTTTTCTCCTACTTTTGACGGTGCCCGACTTTTATTTATTTACTCTGTGCCAATGATCACAAGCTATGTCCTTTTTCGGCTCCTCTAAGATTTGTTGCACATTCGATATGATGCTTGGAAATCACCCAACGAAATAAATAAACTCTTTGTTGCACCAGCACAAACGTCTTTAACCAATACGAGAGGAAATCCATGCATCGATAAGGGAGTCTTTGAGTTTGTCGCCTATGATAATTTGTCCGCCATTCCATGTCTCGTCCCTCTTGTTTATTTTTGACAGAATATTGATTTCAAGAGAGAAAACGATTTTAAATAATCTGATATTTAAATTTAATCGGATCTTCCTAACGTGGCTCTGATACCATGTTAAAAGGATTAAATTACTCTCAGATTATTACCAGAATATCAGAGCTTGATAGATACATCTCCAAGAGCAGAACATTAATAGATTTCAATGTCTTCAAAAGAGGATCGAATGCAAGTTTATATGTCAAGAAGAAACATGTCTCATGAGAGGACGTGTCTCCACAAAGTGGAGAGACGTCCGCTCATGGGACACATCCCTTTAATCGAGTGGATCCCTCTAACTAATCATCCGATTATTAATCGGTGGTCAATTCATTTAATTAACCGCATGAGTAAGTTCGATCTGAACTTTAATATTGGATTTTCATAAAATACGAAATATCCGATCTGGATTTGATCGTAGGTGTTTATGCAAGATCAAAATCTTTAATGAAGAGCATAAGAACTCGATGAAGAGCATACTTGGAATGTAGAATTCAATTATATATAAATGATGATGATGCATAAATGCAATCATCATTTATATATGATTGAAGCTACTTTAAATCAACAATTCACACTAGAAGTGTGATGAACAGTTGTAGGAACAGAAGCACCATCAAAAGCAAAATATGCAAAGGAATACAATCGAGATGAGTGATCCACCACCCCAGTAGCAATAACCTCTCTACTCTCCAAGTCTCTGATGATAATTGAATCAGGTGTGAACTCCACAGATCTCCCATTGCCTCCATGTGTGATTTGATATATGGAAAGAAGGTTGTTTGTCAAATGAGGAACACGCAAGACATCTTGAAAAGTGTTGTCCCCAAAACTAATAGACCCCTTCCCTGTAACACTCATGTATGTATTGTTTCCCATCAAAATAGGAGACATAGTGCAAGGCTCAAAGGAAGTGAACATAGATTGTGAAGATGCCATATGATGAGATGCTCCTCAATCTATAAGCCATCTCCTTGACCCATGACTTGAATAAGCACAAAGAGCATGCCCCTTCATATCTGATGAAGTATGTAAACCAGCTGTGCCCCTGTCAAGCTATGTTGAAGAAGAAGAATGAGGGGAAGTAGATGATGCAGACATTCTAGAAGGCAAATCAATCTGATGTTTCTGAAGAAGATTCTTCAGCTCATCAATGTCCTTATAGCAACTATGTTCTCCATGTCTTTCCCTCTTGCAATATGCACATGTAACCTTCTCCTTCTTAGATGATTTCCCCTTAGAAGAGGAGGATGAATCTTAGGACTGAGATTTGGAATCCTTGTGTTTTTGTTTCTTGCCTTTGCTTGTAGAAGCCTTTTGATCTTTGGGCTCTTGGGATGCAATAAGTGCCTGTGATGGAGATGTCTTCAACTTGCCCATGCTAGCCAACTTGGCCTGCTCCTGAGTGAGAGAGGAAGCAAAAACATCAAATGAAGGCATAGTAAACCTAGTACCAAGTGCATCCATAGTGGCATTAAAGGTAGATACAAAAATTGAATAATCTGGTCCAAGCTTAGAAAGAATGGACAATATCAACTAAGAGTCCTGCTTCTGAATACCACACTGTGTCAACTGCAATCTAAGAAACTTGAGTTTTGTGAAGAACTCCTGGATGCTGTCAAAATCCGTAGGATTTAAGCCAATAAGCTCATTCTCCAACTAAAATCCTCTCATAGTATCTTGCTTCCCAAACAAAGCCTCCAAAGTAGTCCAAATCTGATGGGGTGTAGTGCAAAACTCAACATGAAAAAGAAGATTAGGAGAAATAGACAAACATAATGTACCAAAAGTTTCATCACACCTATTAAACCACTTTCTCTTTTCAATAGTACCTGTAGGTTCAACTTTTGTACCCATGGTCACTCTGTACAACCCTTTGTGCATCAAATGAATCTCCGTTTGTTTTTTCCAACCAAAGTAGTTGAATGGAGTAAAGGATGCAATATTATGTGAATCCATGATGAAAAACAACAATATATACTCTCAATGCAATTTTTTTTTTCTCTTTGATCTCAAAAAAATAGCTTGAAGTGCTTGTTTCCTAAGAAAATAGCTCAGAAAGCAAAAGCTGAGATCTGACAAAAAAATTAGATACCTGGTAAAAAATTTCTGGAAAATCAGGTTTGAGATCTGTGAAGAGGACTGAGTTAGCTTTTTTATGCCGCAAGAATCACGAAAAACCGATACCCGAGTCAAAAGTTATGCCTCTCGGACTAAAAACAACTAGTTATGACTTCAGAGGCCTGCAAAATAAAACTGAAGCAAAATCTGGAAAATATACTTGCACCACTCAATCGGGCTCGGAATCAGCTTTCCAATGGTACCTCGTTTGCAAAAAAACGGAGTTCATACACCCATTTTACACCTGATTTAGTAGAAGTGCTCCAAAATGACCAATTTGGCCTACAGGTAGCCCTAGGGGCAAAAAAAAAAAAGCCCTTGGTTGCCTGGGCAGACCATGGGGCTGGTGGCTAGGGGATGGGGTGAAGCCCTTGGTCACCCACGTGACTGCGGCTGGGGGCTAGGCGTAGAGCGCTTGGTCCTCCACAGGACCAAAGGTAGACGTTTTAAGCTCACAGGGGCTGGCGGAGCAGAGGAGCGGCAACGGTGGCGGGTTGGTGGCCATTGGGTGACGCCTTCCTTTTAAACTGGCAATGCTTTTTAAAGCATTTTTTTTTTAAATTTTTTTTGCCTCGTAATGCGTGTTGGGAAGGCTGTACGGCTTCCCTGGCAAATTTCTTTTTGCCTTTTTTTTTCAATTGCTCAAAAATCGATCAAACGACAAACGTACTTAGGGTTTTTGGCTGCTGCGAACACGATGGTGACCTTTGTTTTTCCCCAAAGTGCCTCGATAAATCGGCTACCCCCAGATCTTGCAAAAAAATCACCAAACTTGAAACCCTTGTTGATCTGGCAAACAGTGATGAAAATCAACGAAACAAAAGCCAATCCTGACTTTTTCCAGCGCTCTAAATCCAATGGAGATGCTCGATCTGATCCAAAACGTTGCAGAAATAAGTTCAAGTTATGAAACTCTCGAGGAACCCTGAACGTGTTTTGCAATGGATTTCTCCAAAAATTGAGAAGGGGCTGCAAATCAAGGCTCTGATACCATGTTAGGAACCAAGATCAAAAATGCAAACCAGAAAAAACCTTTCACAAGAGAGAAACAAAAAAAGCAAGAGCAAGGCTCTGATACCATGTTAGAAACCAAGATAAAAAAATGCAAACCAGAAAAAACCTTTCACAAGAGAAACAAAAAAAGCAAGAGCAATTTGCATGAAGATGTGCAAAATGAATAATATTCAAAAATTCTCAAAATACAAGAGATGAATTTCTTTATAAAAACAATGTATGCAAAACCCTAAAGGTAAACCTAATTTTGAACTAAAATTAGCTCAACTAAATAAAATTTACTTATTAATTAAATAAACTAATTATTACCTAAGTAAACTTAACAAAGTCTAATTAAATAATTAATTACACCAACAATCTCCGTACTATAGACCATAGTCCATCTGAAACTCAAGCATATGCCACTCAAATCAAGTACCTCTATGACATCATCTTCATACCTTAGATCATAGACCAATTGAAACTCCACACCTCCAAGTACATATCAATCACCATCAAATGTCTCCATGACATGTGTCACCAGTTCTGAAATTAGGGCGGCCTCATACTCTACCAAGGAATCTTCAACACAAGTAGACTCCTCAAGCTCCTCCAAGATGGCTAAATGCCCAACCAGATCTGAATCACAAATGTCTCCATCTACACATGCATGCATATCACTGTGGGCTGGTTCACAAGGTGTGTGCTCAACTATCTCATCCATAACCATGACTTGAGCCTTCAATGGGCTCTTCAAAAGGGGTGACTCATGATCCCCATGATGCAAACTATGTGTACAAACAAAACTTTCTGAGTCATACCTCTCCTCATGTCCATGCAAATCTGAGTGCTCCTTGTGCTTGACCATCGTAAGAGGCTCTTCCCTCAAATCTTGAGTACCACTATCATCCTCATGCGTTATGGCTGCCATCTCATGGTTATGTAAAGGTAATGGACTGCTGCTGCAAAACAGAAAATCAGACCCTACCTCATGTCTTTGTGTAGTGTCTTCAAGGTCCCCAAGCACTTCTTCCTTCATTGTTTTATGCTCTATATTGAGTGCTGATCTAGTGGACATGTCCAACTGAAAATCAAGTGTATCATTTGTCATAATTTCTGCCTCATGGCTGCAAGTTATATCTTCATGTGTATAGTCTCTTCCATCCTTAAGACTTCACAATAGGGTCCCTTAAATTCTTCATCTCTTGGTCTAGTCTTCACACTCTTTGTATGGGATTGTTGTTCGTTGGATGTGGCTGCCATAGATAACTGAGTTTCTACTGTGAATGATAAAGAATGTGCCAAGCTCAACTCCAAACAAAGCTCATCAACCTGAATTTTTGATTCTTGAAGGGCCATTTGAGTGATTCAAGGAATCCATAGTAACCTTAAGCTCATAGATAAGCTTATCAAATCCATCTTCTTTCCCTCTTAGTGCAACAAAATATATCTCATCAAACTTGAGAAGATGATTTTTATCTAAAAGTAGGTGTAGGTAATTTGATTTCATTACCACCAAGGCTTTTTTGAGTACCTGTAAGTTTGCAAGAGATAGTTCTCCTTCAAATTTTTCGTGTGTCCTTGGAGCCATCCAACAATAATTTGCCATCAACTTATTAGTATTATCAAAATGGGTTAGGGCTGCAATAATCATGTCTTCATTGACCTTCAATCGCCTTGCCAAATGATGGGACCCATGGGGCCCATCATCTTCATACACATGTTCTGATTTATATTCACAACCATGCTTCCCAAAATTTGCTACCTCTCTGACATCTTTTTCACACAACTCATGTTTTGAGACTAGGTCAACATCAAATTCGATCAAGGCATCATTATCATAGCAGTGAGTAGAATCATTGTCTTCCCATAGAACATCATCATCATCATCATCATCATGCACAATAGAGGAATCATCATCATAAGAGTAGGGTGTCAAAACACAAGTAGATTCATGCTTCTCTTCAATTGCAATAAGATGTAGAGTTGGTGAAGCAATGTGTAACCTCCACAACCTTATTACAAGGAAATTACATGGAAATTTTAACTTCAAAGTAAAAAGTAACTATTCGTAAAAATTAGGGAAACAAAATTTCTTCAATAAACATAAGATGCATTTTTCGTAATTGATACATGAACAAGCATTATAGATTCCATTTCAAAAATTCAAACTAAAATGTACATTTCACGATTCTTTTCATCAATTTGCCTCTTAAACATTTTCAAGTATAAATAAACATCAAACAAATAAGGATTAGGGTCAGAGATCCATATCTGGATATGTTTTTTTTTGTCTCCCAAGACTTGTCAAGTCAACTGTAAGCGGGAGAGCATCACCCAAGTGCTTTACCTCCAACCACAGACTTAAGCGGTCTCCCACACACCTTCTGAACTGGAAGTAGCCTTGCCCTTCAACGAAGGGAATGATTAAGAACCCCCTACTAATAGACATCTGAGCTCTGGTGTTGTGCCCCACTTAACCAATACCATCTATCAACTATGGAAACTTACAACAATGAAAGACAACTCTGATTGCGTTAAGTATCTAGTACATGATGAACTGAAACGTGCATGCAGTGACTCATGCACCCACTTTGGCCAAAGTTGTTTGTATTAAAATACATTCGCTACTTACTTGGAGCGAAGTCGTATGTTCACCCACCCTACTTGACTTAGAGACTTATCTGATTTAAGGTTTGACCAACTGTAGACCCAAAAGGCTCTATGGTCATAAGGTTCACATTAAACAACACCCACTAAAGGTGTTCATAAAACCATGATAATTTCAAACTCATAAGCTAAGTAAGACACCCTTGTTGCAATTCTGACAACGTTGGGTTTAAGGCATCTGCCTTTGAAACAAGTCTATACACTCTCATAAGGGTGGCTATTTACCTTTTCTAAGGTTAGCAAATACTTAATGATGACTCTTACACCATCAACTTGACCCATACATGGTCTTGCAATAGTTTGACAACTTGTGTCACTTGTTCATAAAACCTTCATAAAACGTATTATGTGAGGGATTACTTCCCTTTTCAAATATAGAGTAGAGATTCTCAAAAGAAAACAATTGAAGGGGTTGATAATATTTCCAACACTAAGTAAATGGGATTTACTGAAATATTATTTAAACTAGTTTAAGAGCATCTTCCATTCCGTGCTCAAGCCCCATATGGATATATATACACATATTTAGCATGTTTAAACCTTCTATACAACAATCTTTTAGATGTTAAGAATTTATTGAAATTGAGTCCTTAAAACACATTTTCTTAACTTCCAGTTTTCATCATTTAAGCAAATCAGAACTTCTTTGTTCAAGTTTCTATTTTATACTTTATCAAAATAATAGCTTTTACTTCTTTTTCAGAATTTAACATGATAAACCCAAGCCATTCAAAAATACTCAATCTTTTCTTTACATGCAAGAATCAAGAAAATAAAATAAAATAAAATAGAACATGTTACATTCCTGTTAACACTTTTGAGAATGCTTTCAACAGCCCTTTGAAATACTCTCTGAGCTCTCAACTTTGAGCCTTTAATCCTCTAAGCTTCTTCTTTATTCCTTATACGAAATTGCAAACTTCTAATGATGTTTATACTATCAAATTTTTAGACTGAAAATATTATGAACAATATCAAATCTATCCTTTTTTATTCCTTATACAAAATTGCAAACTTCTAATGATGTTTATACTATCAGATTTTTAGACTGAAAATATTGTGAACAATATCAAATCTATCTTTCTACCTTTTTCGTAACCCTTTTACAAAATAATAAACTAGAATTTATAGACAAAAGTTTTTAACCATCAGATTCCCACTAGCACCCTTCACTAATGTAGTTGGTTGAGTTCAATAAATGAAAACAGTTGAAGCAGCTCCAAATTAATCTCCTCCACGTTCAAGCAGCTGCAACAAATTTTTTTTTTTTTTTCTAAAACCTTCTTTAGCTACTATGTTGAAATTGCCACAATAGTTCTACTCATTTTGGAGTTTAATTTATAACTAAGTCTTGGCCACTAAGTGGTTATAATCTAGCAGATAAGGGTCGACCAATTTGCCTCCAAAATAGGAGTTGATAACCCACTTTTATCCAAGTAAAAACCTGTTAACAAAACCATTCATTATGCTGACATTGTCAAAACTAGAAAAGCTGGAAGTTTGGCGCCACCTTTGGGCTGTTGCAAATCCTACAAATTAGCAATTATTCTTGCCTTTTTAAAGGCACATGGAGCTGGTATTTAGTGAGCAAATGGTGCTTTATATCTGCAGATTTATATGGGTAACAATTGCATCATATCAACCAACATATGCGCCTCCTTTACTGTCTACTTTATTTCCCTATTATTATGCAACAAAACAGATTATTCAAACCTTAAGGAGACTCCTTTACACAACCAACTCATGGCTTCCTTTCATGATAAATGTTTGCATTTATTTCATGCTTCAAACAACAATGTTATGGCTTCTTTTGGTGGCCTTTAAATTTGGCATTCCAAACCTTATAACTTGCCACCTCAACTTTCTGTTATATGCCCTTTTTGAATATCATGTAATTAATACTCACTTGCATTATTAAAGCATATCTTTATATATTATATTTATATATATATTATATATGTACATTCTTGTACGTTCATGAATAACTACATACGTATATACTTATACGAAATGATTTATTCGTACGTATAGGTATATATGTGTGTACATATCCATGCATACCTTATATACATATATCCATATATATTTTCTTATTTATATTTACAAGATTGAACCAAAAGACCAAGATGCATATAAGCATACAAAAATACACATTATCATTTCCCTTGATTGAGTATTATCAATACCACATCCATTAGACGATATTATTCACTTCTCTCTCTCTCTCTCTATATATATATATATAGAAGTGGATAATATTATATGCCCTTTTTGAATATCATGTAATTAATACTTACTTGCCTTATTAAAGCATATCTTTTTATATATATATATATATGTACATTCTTGTACGTTCATGCATATCTACATACGTATATACTTATACGAAATGATTTATTCGTACGTATAGGTATATATGTGTGTACATATCCATGCATACCTTATATACATATATCCATATATATTTTCTTATTTATATTTACAAGATTGAACCAAAAGACCAAGATGCATATAAGCATACAACAATACACATTATCGTTTCCCGTGATTGAGTATTATCAATACCACATCCATTAGATGATATTATCCACTTATATATATACACATTGCGATAAAAGAAAATATATAGGCATTGTGATAAAAGAAAACACTAACACCCTAAAGCCTTCTACAAGGAAACTTCCTTCTACAAGGAAACTTCCTTGACTTAGGTTTATGTAACCTCAAGACATGACCAAGGTACAACTTACTTGATTACGACACTTTCAAACCTGACATAGGCACAACTTGACGAACTTAGACGGTTTTATTATTTGGCTCTTTAACCACTTCCTTCTCTTAGGTGATACTCCCCCTCATCCATTGGAGGCGCGACATCCAGACCTGTCATCCACTTGGCAACCAAAACACGTAGTTAGCCATTGCATTATATCTTATTCATCACATCGTAAATACATCATTATATCAATTTCATTGCATAAAACCATTGCATTTTCATTATTTCATCTCATTTAACTTGTCAATCAACATAGTCTCATTTCTTTGGGTCTTGTTCCTTGACATCCTCCTTAGCCGTTTTCCTTATGTATTCATATAGACCTATTTTTTGCGGGTATTGGTACCCGAGTGTCTTCAAGTACACATCAAAGGGAATACAAGCCTTTCCATGATTTGACAAACTTTGGTATTGGTCCAAAATAATGGAAGCTTCAGACGGGTACCTTTCTTGCTCCTTTCGTATTTTTAACAATAGCTCTTGAATAGGATCTATCTTCTTCCTTGGGTAAAAATTTAGGTTGCCAATCTATTTTCTTTCTCCAAGGTTCCCAATCACTCATGTATCCGTTGTAGATCTGCATTCACAAAATCAGATCCAAAGGCTAGCAAGATTGCTGCTCTGATACCACTATAATATCCCCTTAAACAAGCCTTTGCATGATCTGACAAACTTTGGTATTGGTCCAAAATTTTGGAAGCTTCAGACTGGTACCTTTCTTGTTCCTTTTGTATTTTTTGCAATAGCTCTTGAATAGGATCTATGTCTTCTTCCTTCGGTAAAAATTTAGGTCACCAATCTATTTTCTTTCTCCAAGGTTCCCTTCCACTCATGTGTCTGTTGTTGATCTGCATTCACAAAATCAGATACACAGGTTGGCAGGATTGCTGCTTTGATACCACTATAATATCCCCTTAAATAAGTCTTCCTCAGCTAGGTTTATTAGCAGTTCATAAACTGTCATGCGAGACCCTAACAGGACATTATTCCATCAACACATAGTAGTAATTTCAATCAGTTCTATTTAATGCAGAAACCTTGATTCATAGTCCAAACTGGGAGAACAATGGCAATCAATTTAGTTCAGTCCGTTAAGAGTCTTCAACCAAAACTGGATTTGATTACAAATGTATTGTATAGATTATAGCAGCAAAAATCTTTTAAGGAAAAAATCGGCAAACCAAAAGTATAAGATTTTTTGAAAAAATCGGGAAAAAATCGTGAAAAAATAAGGAAAAAATCGGATTTAAAAAAACGTAGAAAATTGTAGAACAAGAGATAAAAACTGTTTTTGTTTTAAATTGAAAGCCATTTCCATAGCATAGAGATATAGAGAGCAAATAAAATAGAGAGTTTATCTAATGAGTTGTAGAAAATAGATTTTTGTAATTTATATTCATATCACTGATTACATTCATTGCATTGCACATCTTTCAAACTCAAAGCATTACTTCACATTGCATAACTAATAATTAGATGCTGATAGATGACAAAATTTCAATTACAATATAGTTTTTTACAAAGGCAACCTAAGCAATTATCCAATTATTTCACATTGCATAACTAATAACTAGGAGCAGCTGCCAATTGCATTAGCTTGTCATGGCATTCCATGAGACCACATTTCTTTGAGGCATTTTTTCAAACAGTTCACTGCCTTGTCTATGCTACGAATTTTTTCATACATGTCTACCAAAGCATTTTATCAAGCAGTTCACTGCCTTGCTGCTATGGCTAAAAACCTAAAACAGGTGCTTTCAAACAAGCTATGGATGCTTGGAAAAAATCTATCAAAGCATAATAGTAAGCAATAGCATAAACAAGGCAGTGAACTGTTTGAAGAAATGCTTGAAAGAAATGTGGTCTCATGGTGATGGAATGCCATGACAAGCCATAGACAAGGCAGTGAACTGTTTGAAAAAATGCCTCAAAGAAATGTGGACTCATGGTGATGGAATGTCACCTCAAAGAAATGCATGAGACCACATTTCTTTGAGGCATTTTTTCAAACAATTCATTGCCTTGTCTATGCTACCACTTTTTTCATACATGTCTACCAAAGGATTTTATCAAACAGTTCACTGCCTTGCTGCTATGGCTAAAGGCCTGAAATAGGTGCTTTCAAACAAGCTATGGATGCTTGGAAAAAATCTATCAAAGCATAGTAGTAAGCAATAGCATAGACAAGGTAGTGAACTGTTCCATCACCATGAGACCACGTTTCTTTGAGGCATTTATTTGCATTTCTTTGAGGCATTTTTTCAAACAATTCATTGCCTTGTCTATGCTACCACTTTTTTCATACATGTCTACCAAAGGATTTTATCAAACAGTTCACTGCCTTCCTGCTATGGCTAAAGGCCTGAAATAGGTGCTTTCAAACAAGCTATGGATGCTTGGAAAAAATCTATCAAAGCATAGTAGTAAGCAATAGCATAGACAAGGTAGTGAACTGTTTTAAAAAATGCCTCAAAGAAATGTGGTCTCATGGTGATGGAATGCCATCACCATGATACCACATTTCTTTGAGGCATTTTTTCAAATAGTTCATTGCCTTATCTATGCTACGACATTTTTCATACATGTATACCAAAGTATTTTATCAAACAGTTCACTGCTTTGCTGCTATGGCTAAAAGTCTAAAACAGGTGCTTTCAAACAAGCTATGGATGCTTGAAAAAAATCTGTCAAAGTATAATAGTAAGCAATAGCATAGACAAGGCAGTGAACTGTTTGAAAAAATGCCTCGAAAGAAGTGTGGTCTCATGGTGATGGAAGGCCACGACAAGCCATAGACAAAGCAGTGAACTGTTTAAAAAAATGCCTCAAAGAAATGCGGTCTCATGGTGATGGCATGACAACGTTGTCATGCCATCACCATGAGACCGCATTTCTTTGAGGCATTTTTTTAAACAGTTCACTTCCTTGTCTATGCTACCACATTTTTCATACACGTCTACCAAAGTATTTTATCAAACAGTTCACTGCCTTGCTGCTATGGGTAAAAGCCTAAAACAGGTGCTTTCGAACAAAGTATGGATGCTTGGAAAAACTCTATCAAAGCATAATAGTAAGCAACAAGCTATGGCCTCATCGTTTTTTTTTCATGTGAAAATCAACACGATTTTATTCGCGTTTTTTTGTAGGGTTTTAAATGCATTTTTTTTTGCGAATTTGCAGTTTTAAATGCGAAAAAATCGTTGACCAAAAAGTCAAAGATTTTTTCAAAAAATCAGGGAAAAAATCGTTCAGCCTACAGATTTTTTAAAATTCGTGATTAATCGGGATTTTTTGCAGATTTCTGCTTCTATGGGACTCACTATAGATATCTGGCAAGTAAATCTCCATACTTGTAATAACAGGTACCCAACTTGCAACAAGCAAAATCAGACTGAGTTGCATAAAAATGATTAGCATCGCACAATTTCATCATCATAATGAAAAGGAATTACTCCAACACAGCTATATTCATAGGAATGGAAAATAAAATTGCATAATGAGGCAACATTTCCTAATAAATTTGCATATGAACATTCAATCATAGCAATTTAAACATTCATAGTGTTAAGGCACGATAAAGTTTACAAACTGAAATATGAATCAAACATTTCATAACCAGTGACATATTGGAATTAGAATCCAGATTTAAATAAGAATCATATACTTCTTAACCAATAACAAATTGAAGTTAGATTCTAAATTGAAATATTTAATAAAGCAATTAAGACAAACCTCTTCTGTCCTTTCACCTTAATCTGAAGCGGAAGAGGGTAAAGGGAGAGAGAGCATCATCGGGGCAATTTCCGCCCTGCCACGAAGCCATAGGCTTCCGCATGCTACCCCACGAACGGAACCCGACCCATCATGAAGAGTCTAGCAATCCGTGGCCAACATGTGTGAAATCTGTGCAGCTATGGAATGTCTAACATATGCAACCTATTAATGCCCCAAGCAAAAATATCTAAGCATATGTCCCTTACCCATGAAGTGACTCAATTTAATTCAACAATCTTCTCTTATTTGAATTAAAAGCTTTGGCCAAAGCATTGATTCATTATTTAATCCCTCGGGTCTATCTCGGTAGTCACTTGGCACCTCTTTACACATGCTAAGTAAGAATTTATACGTACACTCCTGTTTTATTTAGTCCTGAACTAGAAATTGAAGGTTCTCATATTGCATGATTACTTTTAATTTTTAAATTCTTAGGTTGTAGTCAATTATTCAGCAATTTACCATGTTACAGTAATAAGGTAAGTTTATACTTAGAGGGTATTAAACCTTCTTATATATTACAGGGAACCAACAACAACTGTTCTGACTGCACTTTATCTGCTATGTTCAAGATTACAAAGCAATCCAAGTCTTGCGTTAGATTGCTGGTCATAAATGCAGAGATTTTAGGATAAAAGCTGCTGATGAATGCACAGGTTTAGGAGATAGTGCTAGAAATGCACCTTATATCTACAGTATCATAATGCTCTTAAAGATCTCCATGTTATTGATTTTTTGTTTTCTGTTTTACAGAGTCAATATGCTGTTATGAGCTTCCCTATGCTTGTTGTAGATTTCTACAGCAGTCATGAAAAAAACTCATAATTTCACTAGTCTTCCCATGGCTGATGTAAAATGCTTCAGCAGTCATATGCAAGCTCATAACCCATATCCCTTAGATTCTTTTGTGGAAATATATTGCTTTCCTAAAAATTCCATTAGCAACCATAGTCTAGTTGTAAACATTATTTTATTCATTGGCCACTCAATTTCAACAGCCCTAACAATTCCATAACAGACTGTTTGTTTCAGTTTGTTCTCAACAGTAAGGTAATGGTGTAGAATACTGAACTTTTAATCATAAAGGTCTATTGATTGTTTAAACAACTATGCATTTAGCATACAGCAGTTTGTATGAAATGGAGTTGAGAGAGAACAGCATTGTGGAGTGACAAATGCATAAAATTTATTATTATTTCTAGTTGCAGCTAATTTGTCATTTCCAATAGCCACATTTTGATCATCCTTCATAGAGAACATCATTTACCCAAGCAAATTTGAAGGACTAAACTGGAATCACTTCTACATACTTGTAAAAGAAATTGAGCAGAGATTTTTCTACTTCTTGCTTTCACACAACTCTTCCTCCTTGTAGCTGTTCTCCTCTTCTCCAAAAAAACATAATGCCTTAATAGTTCCCCTTTACCTTGTTTTGTTACCATCTATTCTTTCCTCACTACGTGGGAAAAGGGGCATTTTTCCCAAGTGCTAGCGATTACTTTATTTTTTAAACCCTTTATCTTTTGCTGACAGCTGACTGTTCACATTTGTTTGCTGGCTTCTTATTCTTATTCTTTTATTGCTTTTAGGGAAAGTATGAGATTGGCCTACTTTATTAAGGTAGCCTTGTTTATTAAATTTTTTGTCTTTTCTCAGCTTGGGTCCCACCTCAGCTTGGATCCCACCACTTAATATAATCAGACCTTTTTAATGAAGAAGAATATTGATATGTATGGAATTAGTATATTTCAATTTTTAATTATATTATTTTATTTTCTTGTTCTTTTTTTAAAATATACATATATGTCTATAGTTTTCTATTTACTTATTATTTTTTTTGTATTATAATTCACTCAATATACTTAAATCATTGAGTTAATAATTAAATGATTAAAATATTAAATTTACCCTTCTAATGCAATATGCAACTTGGAAAAACGCTATGTGCTTTTGTGTGCTACTCTCACACAAATTGCGCTCGGATGGTTAGACTCCCCTTCCCAATGATACTCTCTCTCTTCGACGAGAGTACGTGACTGTCCTATGACACTCCAAAATTAGGAAAAATATTAGTCCATTACAATAATGAGATCTAGGCTTAGCAATAAAATTAGCATTTCCATATAAAATTCAGTCATATAGCCATAAATGAAATCATAGAGAACACATTCATAAACACTATAATCAACCACATTCATTGTATCATTAAAACGATTACCCTTAACACTAACTAAAACAATTGTTCTTATATTCAGATGAAACTATTTACAAGACAATTGTGTACAAATCTAGGGCTAACTATTATAAAAATTAAGTTTCACATTTAGATGAATATTGATATCAACATGACAATACAAAATTAGGGCCGAGTTCCATATTCAATTAAACATCTATATGAACATGTCAATACAAAATTAGGGCTAGGTCACAAGTAGGGTTGTGACATCCCTCCCCACTAAATATAGTCATCGTTCCCATGACAGAAGCATGTAAGTGAAACAAAATATCAAAATAGATGAGGATATAGGTGTTGCATTTCTACAACATCCTCCCATGTAGCACTATCTTTAGAATATTGGTTCCATTGAACTTTGCATTGGACCAATTCTCTGTTGCGCAACTAAATGATGTGTTCTTCAAGGATTCGTAAGGGTTCTGCTAGAAGCAACCCTAGATCCTTAACCTGTAAGGCCCACCAATGGATAGTATGAGAAGCATTTGGATGATATGGTTTAAGATAAGAAACATGAAACACATTAGGAATCCGAGAAAGAGTTGGAGGTAGAGCTAGTCTATAGGAAAATGGAATTATAACTTCCAGGATGTCAAAAGGCCCCACATATCTAGGAGCAAGTTTGGATGATTTACCAAAAGAAATAGAGCTTTTTTGAGGTTTTACTTTTAGGAATACTTTATCTCCTACATAAAATTCCTTGAAGCTTCTACTTTTGTCTATATAACTTTTTTGCCTATCTGAAGCTTCCTTTAATCTTCCCTTAATTATCTTCATTTGCTCCTCTATCTCCTTCAACATATTAGGACCTACAATTATTCTATCCTCAATTCTGTCCCAGCTGATAGGAGTATGACATTTTCTGCCGTAAAGAGCCTCAAAGGGTGCCATGCCTAGAGAAGATTGGAAGGAGTTATTGTAGGCAAACTCAACTAAAGGCAAGTACTCCTCCCACTTGTATTGCTAGTCCATGCAATACATTATAAGTAAGTCTTCAACAATCTAATTGATTCGCGCCGTTTGTCCATCAGTTTGAGGGTGATATGCAGAGCTAAAGTTTAAACATGTTCCCAGGGCAGCATTTAAGGTCCTCCAAAACCTTGATGTCATGCGAGCATCACGATCATATATGATCATTTCTGGTACTCCATGCAGTCTACATATCTCTTGAACAAATTTCTTTTCTAAAGTCATGGATACATCTGTTAAATTCCTAGGGATGAAATGTGCTACCTTGGTGAGTTTATCCATAACCACTAAGATAACATTGTGCTTGGCTTGTGATTTTGGTAGGCCTTGGATAAAATCCATACTTATGACTTGCCATTTGTACTCAGGGATGTCATGTGGGTATAAGTTCCCTGCAGGATGCACATGTTCTGCCTTGACTCGTTGGCATTCTAGACACTTAGCCACATACTCAATTACATCTTTCTTGAGCCTTGGCCAAAAATATAATGGTTTTAGATCAGCCATGAGTTTAATTACCCCTGGGTGATCGAAGTATGGAGCATTATGGGCCTCTTCTAGGACTTTTGTTCTTAATGCACATTGAGTTGGAATATACATTCTTCCTTGAAATCTTAAAAGGCCATCAGGTTCAAGCTTGTATCCCTCAAACCTTGGGTTTGAATGGATTTCTTGCAAAGCTGTTTTAATCTTGTTGTAGTATTCATCATCTTTCAAGTGGTCAAGGACTTGTTGCTTGAAGGTGGTTTGGAAAGTTGCTATAGCAAAGAGGTCCTTTCTTCTGTTGAGTGCGTCAACCACTCTATTCTCTTTCCCTTTTATATAACCAATATATTCACTCAAGAATTCTAGCCATCTTCTTTGACGGGCATTAAGATTAGGCTGGGTAAATATATATTTAAGGCCCAAATGATCTATCTTAAGTTCAAAGGGCTTCCCTATAAGATAATGCCTCCACATTTGCAAGGCATGCACAATAGTTGCTAACTCCAAGTCATGTGGAGCATGGTTTAACTCATATTTCTTTAGTTTTCTAGATTCGTAGGCTACCACTTGATCATTTTGCATTAAAACTCCACCCAATCCTTCACCAAAGGGAAGAACAGTGAACTCATAATGTCCATATTGAGTTCTAAAGGCAGTCTTGGGAATGTCCTCTTTAATTCTTAATTGATGGTACCTTGATCTTAAGTCGATCTTGGAAAAGATTGCAGCTCCATTAAGTCAAAAAGATTATTGCTTCTAGTTAAAGGATACCTATTCTTTATAGTCAACTTATTGAGCATTCGGTAATCTATACACATTCGAAGTGTGCCATCCTTCTTTTTCGACAAAAAGCACTGGCGCTCCCCATGGTGACACACTTGGTCTAATTAGACCTTTATCTAGCAATTCTTGAAGTTGAATCTTCATTTCATATAGCTTATTGGTTGTCATTTTATACAGGGCCTTAGATTGTGGTTTGGCCCCAGGTAAGAGGTCAATAGTAAAATCAATTTCTCTTCTAGGCGGTAGCCCTGGTAATTCCTCAGGGAATATATCTCGGAATACTTGAAGAATAGGATAATCCTCCAATGATGGAGTCCTATTGCCTTCTAGCTCCTCAACATGAATGGCATACAAGGTGCATCCCTTCCTCCGAGGCCCTTTAAACTTGCATAGCAAATTTTTTTCTGAGGCTAATTGGTCTTTGAATACCATATATTTGAATCGGGTTCCCAAAATCATCCAGGCATGATACAATCTTATCCAAACAATTAACCGTGGCTTTATGATGCGCCAACCAGTTGATTCCCAAGATTACATCATATGAACCTAAGGGGGCCACATACAAGTTCACTTGAGTGGTGAATCTTGGAAGCTCTAATTCACTGTAAGCCAAATAGTGGTCTATCTTCCTCTCATCTTGGTTGCCATATTGAACCTTCCAAGATTTCATCATAGGATTAGCTCTTCTAGGCAATTTATCAACTACTCTAGGGTCTATAAAACATTATGTGGAGCCTGTATCAATTAAAATATGAACTAAATGACCCCAAAGTTTACCTATCATCTGAATAGGAGTGGCTTGGAAATCTGCTTGCCTATCATTTACTGCTGCAAAAATTCGATGCCAAATATGTTGTGGATAACCCTTCCCATTTTTGCCTGTTGCCCTTTGTTGGCATTGGTTTGCATAATGCTCCCCACCACAAACATAGCACCCATCTCTAGGCCCCTTTTGGCCCGATGGTTTATCTTGATTAGTTTCCTTGTTATTACCACTGCCATTATGATTCTTGGGTTTAGCAAATTGCTTACCTTGATTATTTCTTGTGCTCTTTTGTGATGTCTTATCACCTGCTTGTTTAGCCTTCTGAAATTTCCTTTTAAAGACATTTGCTGATGGTGGATTATTATGATTTAGATTTTTTTCCCTTTTCTCCCTTCTGAACTCAGCAATATTAAGGAATTGGTGTTCCTGCTTAATTGCCTTTTCAAATGCAATGTCCATTGATCGAGGGCTATGGAGATCCACTTTTACCCCAATTTGGGTTTTTAGTCCCAATATAATTCGGAAGCGTTCATCTTGCTGATACAAGGGCACATATTTCAGCAGTTGAGTGCATTTTTCTCAGTATTGAATGATTGATAATTCCCCTTGTCTCAAATCTTGGAATGCTGACATTTTTTTATCAAAGTAAAGTTGAGGAAGCCATCGCTCCCTAACAAGGTCAAGAACAATTCCCAAGAGAGATTTTCAGCAGTTAATTGTTCTTTAGTTCTCTTATTTTCCCACCAAGTGGCCGCCTCACATCTTAGTTGGAAGGCTGCCCACATTGCCTTGGTTTCATCCAAGAGGTTTCTTAGTTCATAATATTTTTCCATGGCCACTATCCAAGCCTCTGCACCATCTCCCAATGTTTTACCATCAAATATGGGTCGTGCCACCTTTCTAAAGTCTTTTGCTAGTTCATTCTCAATCTTAGACCACTTATTTTCGGGCCTTACTTCTTCAGTAGAAGTTTTCTCGCCTCTGCCTTGTTTGCTGGAAGATGTTTCATGGTTCGTGCTTTGGTTTGGTACTGAACAGTTTTCTTTAACTTCCTGTTCCAAGGCATCCATCCTAGCTCGGGTATCAATTAACATAGCTAGAATACAATCCAGTTTATCTTGCTGTTCACTAGCATGTTCAGGACCTCCAGGTCTAGACTCTTGAGTTTGTTGCATGATGCTTCTTTCCGTTGTATAAACACCTAAAAGAATAAGAGTGCATCCAGCGAGGTAGACAAGGCCCTAGTGTTTAACATAGAGCTTTGATACCAAATGTAACAACAGGTACCCAACTTGCAACAAGCAAAATCAGACTGAGTTACATACAAATGATTAGCATTGCACAATTTCATCATCATAATGAAAAGGAATTACTCCAACGGTTATATTCATAGGAATGGAAAATAAAATTGCATAATGAGGCAACACTTCCTAATAAATTTGTATATGAACATTCTATCATAGCAATTTAAACATTCACAGTGTTAAGGCACGATAAAATTTACAAACTGAAATATGAATCAAACATTTCATAACCAGTGACATATTGGAATTAGAATCTAGATTTAAATAAGAATCATTTACTTCTTAACCAATAACAAATTGAAGTTAGATTCTAAATTGAAATAAAGCAATTAAGACAAACCTCTTCCGTCCTTTCACCTTAATCTGAAGCGGAAGAGGGTAAAGGGAGAGAGAGCATCATCGGGGCAATTTCTGCCCTGCCACGAAGCCATAGGCTTCCCCATGCTACGCCACAAACAAAGCCCGACCCATCATGAAGAGTCTAGCAATCTGTGGCCAACATGTGTGAAATCTGTGCAGCTATGGAATGTCTAACATATGCAACCTATTAATGCCCCAAGCAAAAATATCTAAGCAGTAAGCATATGTCCCTTACCCATGAAGTGACTCAATTTAATTCAACAATCTTCTCTTATTTGAATTAAAAGCTTTGGCCAAAGCATTGATTCATTATTTGATCCCTCGGGTCAATCTCGGTAGTCACTTGGCACCTCTTTACACATGCTAAGTAAGAATTTATATGTACACTTCTGGTTTATTTAGTCCTGAACTAGAAATTGAAGGTTCTCATATTGCATGATTACTTTTAAATTCTTAGGTTTTAGTCAATTATTTAGCAATTTACCATGTTACAGTAATATTGGCACTTCCAAGAACCAATAAGGTAAGTTTATACTTAGAGGGTATTAATCCTTCTTATATATTACAGGGAACCAACAACAACTGTTCTGACTGCACTTTATCTGCTATGTTCAAGATTATAAAGCAATCCAAGTCTTGCATTAGATTGCTGGTCATAAATGCAGAGATTTTAGGATAAAAGCTGCTGATGAATGCACAGGTTTAGGACATAGTGCTAGAAATGCACCTTATATCTACAGCATCATAATGCTATTAAAGATCTCCATGTTATTGATGTTTAGTTTTCTGTTTTACAGAGTCAATATGCTGTTATGAGCTTCCCTATGCCTGTTGTAGATTTCTACAGCAGTCATGAAAAAAATTCATAATTTCACTAGTCTTCCCATGGCTGCTGATGTAAAAAGCTTCAGCAGTCATATGCAAGCTCATAACCCATATCCCTTAGATTCTTTTGTGGTAATATATCTCTTTCCTAAAAATTCCATTAGCAACCATAGTCTAGTTGTAAACATTATTTTATTAGATTCTTTTGTGGTAATATATCTCTTTCCTAAAAATTCCATTAGCAACCATAGTCTAGTTGTAAACATTAT
The DNA here is from genome assembly GCA_007115665.2 of Sequoiadendron giganteum. Taxonomy (NCBI): domain Eukaryota; kingdom Viridiplantae; phylum Streptophyta; class Pinopsida; order Cupressales; family Cupressaceae; genus Sequoiadendron; species Sequoiadendron giganteum. The sequence continues at coordinate 148,746,714 of CM021107.1, read as the reverse complement.
TTTATTCATTGGCCACTCAATTTCAACAGCCCTAACAGTTCCATAACAGACTGTTTGTTTCAGATTTGTTCTCAACAGTAAGGTAATGGTGTAGAATACTGAACTTTTAATCATAAAGGTCTATTGATTGTTTAAACAACTATGCATTCAGCATACAACAGTTTTTATGAAATGGAGCTGAGAGAGATCAGCATTGTGGAGTGAAAAATGCATAAAATTTATTATTATTTCCAGTTGCAGCTAATTTGTCATTTCCAATAGCCACATTTTGATCATCCTTCATAGAGAACATCATTTACCCAAGCAAATTTGAAAGACTAAGCTGGATTCACTTCCACATACCTGTAAAAGAAATTAAGCAGAGATTTTAATGCTTCTTGCTTTCACACAACCCTTCCTCCTTGCAGCTGTTCTTCTCTTCTCCAAAAAAAAACAATGCCTTAATAGTTCCCCTTTACCTTGTTTTATTACCATCTATTCTTCCCTCCTTGCTACGTGGGGAAAAGGGGCATTTTTCCCAAGTGCTAGCTGTTACTTTATTTTTTAAACCCTTTATCTTTTGCTGACAGCTGGCTGTTCACATTTGTTTGTTTACCTCTTACTCTTATTCTTTTATTGCTTTTAGGGAAAATATGAAACTGGCGTACCTTATTAAGGTAGCCTTGTTTATTAAAAATTGTCTTTTCTCAACTTGGGTCCCACCTCAGCTTGGGTCCCACCACAGCTTGGGTCCCACCACTTAATATAATCAAACCTTTTTAATTAAGAAGAATATTGATATGTATGGAATTAGTATATTTCAATTTTTAATTATATTATTTTATTTTCTTGTTCTTTTTTAAAATATACTTATATTAAATAGTGTTCCACGGGGACGCGCCCCCCCGAAAAAAACACATGCACTCGAGACGGGGAGACTCCTGGGAAGCGTCCCTCCGCCGTCTCCAAGTTTCTTCGCCATTTCCTAGAAGTCTCCTCCTGGAGGGAAACTTTTCTTGGCCATTTCTACCGAGGGGAACTCTAGGGAAACTTCCAGACGTCCCCTCAACCCTAGGGAAACTTCTAGGAGACTCCAGGGAAACTTTTGGGAAACTTTTGGGAGACGCAGGCAATGATATTCCCATGTAGAGTGGAGATAGTTAACATGTTTGGTTTGTAAACCAAGTGTTTGGAGAGAATTGTACCCAAACTATATGCTAAGTGCTTCAATATTTGCAATATGTTTCCACTCCAAATATCTTGCATATATCCTCCAACATCAAACATACATTTTGTAGGAACCTAATTTGGTCTTACATAGATGTTAAAAACTTAAAACCAATGTTAATCTATTATCTTAAAAAACATCGTAACATATATTTGAAATCAAGAATACTTCTGCATGCGACTTAGGCTTCTACTGTTATATAATTGTATTGTTATACATCTTTTTATAACTAATTTTTCAATTACTATACGTATTTCAGCACCACCCCTCACCGCCCCCTACCGCCACCCCCCTGCCGTTCCCTTATCGACCCCAAACTTAGACCCGCCGTCCCTGAAACATGTCCCCCGCCGTCCCATTGTCCCCGTAACTCCGTGGAACACTGCTTATATCTATAGTTTTCTATTTACTTATTATTTTTTTGTATTATAACTCATTCAATATACTTAAATCATTGAGTTAATAATTAAATAATTAAAATATTAAATTTACCCTTCGAATGCAATATGAAACCTGGAAAAACGCTATGTGCTTGTCTGTGCTACTCTCACACAGATTGCCCTCGGATGGCTAGACTCCCCTTCCGATGATACTATCTCTTCAACAAGAGTGCATGACTGTCCTGTGACACTCCAAAATCAGGAAAAATATTAGTCTATTACAATAATGAGATCCAGGCTTAGCAATAAAATTAGCATTTCCATATAAAATTCAGTCATATAGCCATAAATAAAATCATAGAGAACACATTCATAAACACTATAATCAACCACATTCATTGTATCATCAAAACGATTACCCTTAACGCTAACTAAAATAACTGTTCTTATATCCAGATGAAACCATTTACAAGACAACTGTGTAAAAATCTAGGGCTAACCGTTCTGGCAGTTAAGTTTCACATTTAGATGAATATTCATATCAACATGACAATACAAAATTAGGGCCGAGTTCCATATTCAGTTAAACATCTATATGAACATGTCAATACAAAATTAGGGCTAGGTCACAAGTAGGGTTGTGACAATACTGGACCAGCAAGAAGGGTAAATCTGGGTAAAACTGGACCAGCAAGTTAGACTCCCTGGGACCAGCTCAGCCAAATAACTAATAACAGAAATACAAAATGATTCAATATGTTTCTTTCACAACTTGGCAGTTACTGATCAACATTGAGTATAAACAAATCAACATAACAAGTAGAAATAACAAATAATCTTACTTTAACAGCAAATCTGACACACACATGATTTATTCACCAGGACTCAGAGTTCCCTTCCAATCTGTTAAGTGCCTAGGTATTTGGGGAAATGATTCTTTGACCAAACTGATCCTATGTTCCGCTTCAGTATCCCGTGGTCATATATGCTGCTAGTTCCCTATGACTGTAGTCTCTGTGCTATGCCCACACTGATTAACACTTTCTTGAAAACACAGGTGTAGTTTACTAGCCCGAACTGCTCCTCCAGAAGTGAAGTCGCCCAGGAGAAATATTTGGGGTATCGTCCGAATATCTCAATGTGCTGATGCAGGGGTTTTCGTCCCAACAGCATGAGCAGACAATGTGAAATTTGAAAAGCTCAGATATGATAAAGCTCTTAGATGCTCAGCCCAAATGAGGATTGAGTGTCCCCTTTTTATATTGATTTGGGTTAATTTTCAAATAAGCTGACCTTATTTTTGAAACTCCTTGGGGCCGACCTGGAAGGTTATTATTATTATTATTTATAGTGTTTAAAGAAACACTGTTTAATTAAAATAATATCATTTCTCCTAGATGGAGTGGACATGACATAAGGGAATACAAAGATCATCTCCAATGACCTTTTCCAAAAGGCTTTCCACCAATACAGAGTATTAGCCATCGCATGGACTTGATACCAGGATTGAGTATTCCAAACAAAGACCCCAATGGAAAATGAAGTACACCAAAAAGTGAAATAACTTCTTGACAAGGATCTAATAAGGAAGAACCTTAGCCCATGTGTTGTACTAGTAGTGTTGGCACCAAAGAAAATCAATGACTAGAGAATGTGTACCAACTTCAAGCCATAAACAAGATAACAATCAAATACTGGATTATTTACTTCAATAAGGTTTATAGTTTAGGGGACAACAGTTGTGTGTGCCTGCAGGTTCTATGAGAGAGAACTTGATCAAAGAGGTGCATAATGGTGGATTGACAAGGCACTTGGAAATGATAAGACCTTTGCATACTTGAATCAAAGGTATTATTGGCCCAAAATGACAGTGTATGTAAAGAAGTATGTAGAGTGTTGGAGAGTATGCCATCTTGCAAAAGGGGCGAGCCAAGCCATTTGTACTATATATTATCCATTCCAAGAGACTGTGGGAGCATATAAGTATGAACTTTGTCTTAGGCTTGTCTAGGACTCAAAAGGGGAATGACTCCATTTTTGTAATTGTTGATAGATTCATAAACATGGCTCGTTTTGTTGCATGTAAGAAGACTAATGATACTACAAATATAACAAATTTGTTTTTCAAGGAAGTAGTCTGATTGTATGGGTTGTTAAGGAGTATAGTGTTAGATAGAGACACAATTTTTTGCCATTTCTAGAGGACCTTGTAGAAGAAATTGAACACACAACTCCAGTTCAGTTCAGCCTATCATCCACGATGTGATGACCAAACCGAAGTGGTGAATAGAAGCCTTAGGAAGTTATCAACATGTCTTGTAGGAGACAAACTAGGAGCTGGGATTTAGACCTAACACAAGCTGAATTTGCCTATAAGGCAATAACTCCGTTAATCAGGGCAATGAAAAGACACCCTCTCAAATTGTGTATGGGCATTCTTCAAGGGTATAAGTGAGTTGTGGGACATAGTGGATGTGAGCCAATGTAGTGTTGAAGGAGAATATTTTGCTGAATACATAAAAGAAGCGCATGAACAACTCAAGCAAAGCACTGTCTAATATAAGCAACATGCAGATTGGGCATAGTGAATTTTCAGGTTGGTGACTTAGTCCCTGCTCATTTAAGGAAAGAGAGGTTTCAGAAAGGGACCTACAACAACCTTAAGTGGAAAAAGATTGGGCCATGCAAGGTGCTAAAGTGATTTTTTTGTGAATGCATATGAAATAGGATTGCCAGATGGAGAGGACATTTCATCTATCCTCAAAGTTGCAGACTTGTACCTTTATCATGAGGGCCAACCAAGTGAAGGAAATAATGGCTCAGATATGTAACTTCCAAGTTGGAGGTAGCAGCTGCCTGAAAAGGAAAGACAAGCAGTCAAATCAATCACAACTCCAAAGTCGTCAAACAAACACAAGGCAAAGAGTGCCGAGAGTATCACGTCAAGTGGAAGGGAAAACCCACTAAAGAGGTTACTTTGATGAGCCCCTCTGAGATTAGTTGTAATGGCTTGTCCTTGGATGAACTCATTTCATCCCTTCTCCTACCTAAGGTGTCTAGTGCAAAGGCATCCTCGGTAGACAACAATCCTTATCACCAAAAAGAAAAAATAAAAATGGCAACATAAATACGGTAATACCTGAATGAATAACTACCCAGACTTGGTCCTTTTGACCATTCTCATATGGTTATCCCTCACCTCATGACTCCAGGACTGTTGTTCAGTTCCCACATACAGCTGATGTGCATAACAGGAGTAGACAGACAAAGACCCTATGTTGGGGAGAAAGAAGAGGGCAATCTCCAACAGCAAGTTTCCCTGTATTTTGATGGCAGATTGCATCAGAAGTCAAGAAAAAAGAGCACCGACAGTTAGAGCAAGGGGGAATGTTTTTCTTGGGGGTTGACTGTAAACAGAATGCTGAAAAAGAAGACATGTTTTTCTTCGTTTTTCTGGGCATAACAGGGGAGCAAGGACTGTATAGACTGAAAGAAGACAAAAGAATGGGATTTTGAACCCCTATCCCCACGTGGAAGCAGCTGTGAGAATTACTAGTTATATTCAAGGAGGGGAATACAAGGGACTGCATAGGAAGAAGTAACAGCATGAAGAAAAATGGCAGGGTTGGAAACAGGGGAAGCTTAATATCCCTTTTTGTGATCGATTTTTTTAGGAGTTAAATTCTGTATTTCAATACAAATTTCATAATTCTCAATCAGAAGATCTGTAGAACAGATGTTACCCCTATTCAAAACTACCCATTTATCAGTAATAAATCTGCTACTATTGTAAAGTTCCAGTATTTTGCTGCATACACATGAAGTTTATAGTCCTCTTGTACTAATGTATCTCCCAGCAATTAATTAAGAACCGTTCTTATCATGAGGATTAAAACAAATGTATGTGAATATTGGCATTATAGTTGGGTTTTGTTGACCTTGTTATTTGTTTCAAATTGTAGCATTGAATATTTGTTCAAGGTTGCCCAGGTTAGTTGTGTATTCAGTTGGGCCACCCCCCTCAGGTTCTGCATCAAAAATGTTAAAACATGGGGTGAATGATGCACCACCCAAACAGCGACTAACTAAATGTGTCTGCCTGTATTGTTAGTTTAGTGGAGAAATTGGAGGGGACTGCTTTTCTAATGATAGCAGTTCCTTTTGAACTACCCTGTTTTTGACTGGAAAGGGAGCAAGTGTCATCTGCAGGATAATCTAGTTGGTTAAATAAGTGAGTTGTATAAGGAGTTTGCTGCTAGCCTGATGGTTCTATTTGGTTGTATACTTTTGTCTGGATGTGTTCACTGTGGTTTTCTTCTTTATGTTCTGCTTTGTTTGTTTCTGTATCTAGTTTTGAGCATTAAATTGCAGGGACACGGTATCCATTGGGGAGCAATTTGTAGAAGCTGAGGCCTGTCTGCATCAGATTCCCTTGCTTATATCAGGAACTTAGGACAAGATATTTTAGTTACAAAGATAATGCCAGCTTTTGAGCTGTTCAAGCTGGGAAGTACTTTTCTGTTTGTCAAACAGGGGAGTCTGCCAGTTAACATTTGATTCTTTCCTACTGACTTAGCCGTCTGTTGTCTCTTCAGTGTTGGTCAAGTGAGATAGTCCTCTGCCTCCTCCTCCAAGAGCCTAAAGACTTCATTCCTTAACCTGCTTTTGTCAGTTCTGTCAGTTCAGTTCTCTCTGCTTCCCCTTCTTTATTATGGAGTGTGAGTCTAAAGGCTGTTAGTGCCTATATTCGTTTTTGGTGAAATCATCTTTCATTCCCATTTATTATCTATCAATCAGATCCTCATCTATAAAGACCTTACGGTCACGTTCCTTGGCCAATTGACGAAGTCCCCATGTTTATTTGAAGATAATTTTAACAAGGTGGGAATGATAGCAGTGGGGGGTAGTGGCGAAACAACCTTGCCAGCTGCTCTCTGCAGGGATGCTCAAGTCAAAGCATGCTAACCTCTTATATTGCATTTTGTCTCTCAATTCTGTTTAGTGCATTTTTATATTGGTTTAGCTGATTGGATGATAAGGAGGTATTTTAGATCTGGCCTTTCTTAGCCCAAGTGTTGGGTGATTTCAGGGATTGGCTGGTAAGGAAAATGTTTAGCAGTTAACCAATCCAGGCAGAGTAGATATTCCATTACCCTTCAGGATAAACACCATTTTTGAAACATTACTAATCCTTACAAATTTATCCATGATGTAAGGAGATATATTAGCTTTAGTTGCTTGTGATTCCAGTGCTTAGATAACATTTCAGTTTTGTTTTAGATGTAATCCCATAATTAATTTTATTTAGTAGTTATTGCTCAAAATTTTTAGGATTTTTTTCAGACTATTGGTTCCGTGATTTTTTATTTTTCTGCTTATTTTAAACAGTTTTAAAATTCTAAACTGTTTTTACCATATTATTTTATTTTATTTTTAAAATGTGTTAAAAAAGTAGGAAGGAAATATGCTAAAAACTAAGGAAGAAAATATGTGCAATCATGCCTCACATTTTTCATTAAGCGATGGCTACATAATTTTAGCTGCCCTCATTTAGTCACAGCTTAATTGCAATCTCTAGACTGTAGCAGCTTCACTATTATAGGAGGAGATTCCAAATTATCCTTTGCAATTAGTTAAAAATTTACATGAGACCAGCGGTGCTGCTACAAACTTAATTTAACAATCACATGTCACCACTCTGTTTAAGGTTTTGTGATTTCCTTGCTTATATTAGTACCGAGTCCGTAAGCTTTACAAGATATTTTAGCTTAAAAACTGGTTCTGGCTTTTGAGCTGATCCAACTGGGAAGTATTTTTCCATTTGTTAAACAAGTCAAATGGGGTAGTCTGCTGGTTAGCTTCAGATTCTTTTTTCATTGATTCAGCCTTTTGTTGTGGGAGAATTCTTCAGAGTTGGTCAAGCGGGATGGTCCTTTCCCTCCTGCTCCAAGAGCCTAAAGACTATGCATTCTTTTGTCAGTACAGTTCTCTCCCCTTCCCCTTCCCCTCCTTGATTTATGATGGAGTGTGAGCCTAATGGTCCTTAGTGGGTGAAGTCTTCTCTCCTTCCCATGTTTGATCAATCAATCAGACCCTCGATCTACAAAGACCTTACAGTCAAGTTCCTCGGCCAATTGGCCAAGCTCCCATGCTTGGATTAACTTTTATTTTCAGTGAGGAAGTGGTGTGGACCTGTTATCCCAATGCTTATCGTTTTTGGCTGAGGCAGTGGCGTGTTTGGAGCTTGTCTCCTACAAGGCTATCTCAAATTGCTAAAGAGACTATGACATAGGACCTCTCATTTACTGCATGATAGTCTTTCTAGTCACTTGTGTGGATTATTAACAAACTTCAAATTGGGATCAGACTTACATATCAAACTCTCAATAAAGAAGTCAAATGTCAGTTTTGATCCTTATACACTCAGTGCATTTTCGTCACAGAGGTGGGAAAATTTGGCAGAATTGATGTTCTGCTGTGGTGTATACTAAGCTGAACATGAGTACAACCTTTGTGATTTGTTAGCCACTGCATTTAAGAAATAAACAACCCTCTTAAAAAATGGAAATAAAAGAAACAAAAATGCAATACAGATTCAATGAATCAGTAAATAAACCTTTGTTTGTCTGTTGAAAATGGGCTTTATGATGTTTTCTAATTATCCATTCTTCTATTCGTTCTCAGAGCATTTTGGAAACAAGATCATTTTTCAGAAAGTTTCAAAGTCTCCGGATATCAAGAAGATTCTTGAGAGCATATGGATGGGGATTACTGGAGCTCAACCAGTGCCTAATTTTCAGAGCATTCAAGATGGTCGTAGAAGGATTAAGGAATGGCTTAGTAGCAAGGAGTCACAAAAGATTTTGGTCGTGCTAGATGATGTGTGGCGTGAAGACAATCTTAAAGAATTGTTGTTTGAAGCAGAGGGATACAAGACTGTTGTTACAGCTAGGTACACTTACAGATGGCTTGATTACACTTATGATCTGCCTTTGCTTGGAGAGAAAGATGCTCTGTTGCTCTTTTGCTATGAGGCCTTTGGGCAACAAAGTATTCCAGATGAAGGATATGACATGGCACTGGTGAAAGAGGTAAACTCAGGTCTACCTGTGTACTCGTTTATTCATTTTTATGAACCTTAAAGTATATCGAATTTGTGAATATAGGATGGCATGGTATTCTTTAGTCGTATCTGTGAAGATTTGATGGCCATCTTTGTTTGCCATTATAAGATAGCAACTTGTTTAGTTGAATTTGTGTAGATCTGATGACCGTCCTTTGGGGTTATATAGGTGCTAAATAAAATTTATTAACAGGTAGCAGGAAAATGCCAAGGTTTACCACTTGCATTGATGGTGATTGGGCGTTCTCTATATAAAGAGAAAGACAATACATATTGGGAACATGCACGAGACAAGCTTTCAGAAGGAGGGCCGATTGATAAAGCTCATGAAGAGGAGGTTCTCAAGCTCCTAGCAGTGAGCATAGAAATGCTTGATGATGACCTGAAACAATGCTTTTTGGACTTGGCATCGTTTCCAGGAGTGAAAAAAGTCCCTGTTGGTACCTTGTTCGATATTTGGGTTTACTGTCACAAATTAAAATACAGTCATGCTCGTAAGAATCTGCTTGAACTTGAAAGGCGAAGGCTGTTGAGTCTGGTAAATCATAACATGGGGTGAGTGTCTTGTGTTACATTTTTGTTGAACTTGTGTTTAAAAATAACACAAAAAAATATGCAATGATTAGAATGCCGCAATCTTGATGTAAAATTAACAATCCAAACTAACAAATCTTGCATGTCTTTCTGCACAATCTAAATAGAGTTTGTTTCATTGGCTTCAACTGAGAATTTTTAATAATCGAACTACTGATTCTCTTGCTGGAAAAAATAGAATGATATATATCTTTTATGGAAGACTGAATACTTCTTTACACATGTTTTCTCAGAGAACATCTAGGAATTAATGAAGGCAGCACTTGTGAGCAATATATAGTTCAACATGATGTTTTGCGAAACTTGGCTGTTTATTTGGCGAACCCAAACCAACCTGGGAACATACCCAAACGGCTGAGATTAGTAGATCCATTCTGTAGCTGGGAAAAGCACTCTTGTGCCGCTGACATTATTGCCATTCGCACAGGTTGGTTGCTTCAAACTGGTTTGTTGATATTCATATTTATCAGGCTTCAGATAAATTACCATGGCCGATTAATGAATGCTTACTCATTTTTTTTCCCAAAATTTTGTTTTGCTTTGTAGGTCCAATGAATGAGAATCAATGGCCTGAGGTTGAGTTTCCAAAGGCCAGGGCTCTTGTATTAATATTTGCTGGAGACAAATTTGTTATTCCAATATTTGTGCAGACAATGACAGAATTGGAAGTTTTAATCATAATCAACCAGAATTCCGTTAGCACTAAACTTTATGGCATGTCAATCTTTGGTTCCTTGACTCGGCTGAAGAGCCTTCGGCTAGAGAAATTGACTGTCCCTCCTCTTCAATATCATTGCCGCAGTTTAAAAACTCTCAGAAAGCTATCATTGTGCCTGTGCAGAGGTGATAATGAAGCATTAGACATACAGGTGTGTTCACAGCTGAATACACTAGAAGAGATTAATGTTGGTCACTGTGTTGATATCAGGGAATTGCCGGCTGGCATTTGTAATTTAGCTTACCTGAAAAAACTGACTATCACAAATTGTCCTGAACTTGACAAGATACCTGACAATCTGGGCGAGCTTGGAGGATCTCTGGTAATGCTGGTGTTAGGTGCTTGTCCAGCACTCAAAGTATTGCCAGACTCAATTTGCAAGCTTGGAAAGTTAGAACTCTTTGACATTTCAGAGTGTCGACGCTTGGAGACACTTCCGTTTCAATTTGGTAATCTAAGCAAACTCCAGTATCTTGACATGGGGGAGTGCCAAAAAATTTGGATAGTTCCTAAATCAGCTAAGAGGCTAACATCTCTTCGGCGTTTGATCTGTGATGATAAACTCGAACAAGAATGGTCAGGCCTCCTTCCTAATGTTCCGTTAACAATTGCAGAATCTAAACACGATTTAGGGTGGCTGGAACAATAATATTGCTTCAGCAATCAGTTCCATTACGGGAAGTTAGAGGAAAAGACTAGTAATGGCTACACAAGTGGCTCAGATCTGCCATGTCTAACATTTAGGTCATGTTTTCGTTTTCTTGTGATTTTCTAATTATTGTCACAATTTCATTTTTTAAGGGTTTGACTGAAAATTTATACAAATCGGATTCAAAACAAAGATTAGAAAAGAGAAAAGAGTGTTTGTATTTTATAATATATAATTAATAAAAATTACTATCATATTTTAAATATATTTATTTAGAAAGATATTATAATATTTTAATGATGAAATTTGTATACTTAGCCATTTTTTAATTTTATTTTGTCTATTTTGAGTTAATAACTTAATACATGTACATATTAACAAATGATGTTATTTTGTTTGAAGTAGGATCTATTTTTGTAACTTCTTTGACGTGTTTGATACACAAACTTCTATATATTTATCCTTCTTCTTCATAACCATACACATTTGATACATATACCAAGGCTATGCATTAATTATATCCATTTGTACAACTATTCCAAATTTGTTAACTATTATAATTTGATTATTTCCATGTCTCAAGTCATTCTCACGAGTGGAGACTAACCACCAACATGTACCAAGCCGACTTGCAATGGCTAGTGAAAAAAAAGCAAGAGTACAACATTTGAATTTGAACTTCAAAATTTGGGGGACAATGTCAAGCGGCTTGGGATTAGTCTTGGGCAAAATAAAATTCACTTGGAGTAGAAGGCATAAATATTAAGGCGGGGGTATGAAAGCATAGATATAGGTGTGATGATTGTTAATAAGTATAGTAAATGACTAATATAGTGGTAAATGTGTGGAAGTAGATACAAATAGGGATAGGATAAGGTCAAATATGTGGAAGTGTGTAAATAGAGAAGGAATAAAGAATTGGGGAAGTAGCCAAACTTAGTACAAGAGCATGCCACTTGTCAATATGTAATTGTATTATAATCTTACATCAAAATGAGTTTAAAACTAAATGCGAATGTGTAAGGGTATACAAATTTCATCATTACATTTTGCTCCACTTTAAGGTTCATTTGAATCCTAACACAAACATATGATTCAGAGAATATTAGCATTCTCAACCATGCATTAAAAACCAAATATTTAGACATAAGATGATGTGGGGCCTTTTGTAATGGACTCATCTCAAATTCTCCATGTCTCTCCTTGGTTTGAGTAATCAACCTTCCATCAAAATGACTCCAAAACTAAATGGGAATGTGTATGGGTATACAAATTCCATCATTACATTTTGCTCCACTTTAAGGTTCATTTGAATCCTAACACAAGCATATGATTCAAAGACTATTAGCATTCTCAACCATGCATTAAAAACAAATATTTAGACATAAGATAATGTGGGGCTCTTTGTAATGGACCCATCTCAAATTCTCCACGTCTCTCCTTGATTTGAGTAGTCAACTTGTAAAATAGAGAATATATGCAATCCATAGCTTATGTGATAAGTCTAATTGATCCAAAATTTGGTATACTTGTTGAAATCTAATAGGTCTTAAAGATAAGTCATTTGGGAACCATGGAGGTTTACTTGCAAAATGTGGCAAATACACTTGTAGCAATGTTAAAAGTAATTTTTTCATCACGAGTTCACTTGTAGAAATATTAGATGTTTATTTTTGCTCCAAGTGACACAATTGTGGTGATATTTCACATCATGTGTAGTCACTGGGGCACTTTCCTCTACTAAAACTGCTTCTATTTGACAATAACATTGCTTTCAACAATGTTGCAAGTGGGATGATATAAAACATCATCATTTTGTTTGGAATCAATATATCAAAGTTCATGGTAATTGATAAATGGATCTTGGTGCACATCAAAACTCGAAGGGTTGGACTAGTAGTTGACCATTGTTAGGCTAACATAATTTACAAGGCCAGTTTTCCCATGCTAGCCATTGTTCATATTCCAAGCAATCATTCCCTTCCATTCTTGGGCATGAATGAGGAAGGATATGGATTAAAAATTCAGACAAAAAATCAATGGCTCTTTAACACACTCTCATATTTGATTCATGAAGTAAAGGAAAGTATGTAAGGTTTTGCAAGGCATAGAGTTATAATAGGGATTAAGGAGTTTGTAAATTACTAAAACAATTTCTATTATTTGTTTGATAATGCAACCTTTATGTAATATTGCTAAAATTGTTAGAAAAGGTGCCCACAAAAACCTTAATGATTAAGCTTAAAACAAAGGTCAACTAATAAACATGCAGGTGTTTCTACATTAACCCTTAAGAGAGAATATTATAGAAATAAAATATATAGAAATTCCAATAGCATTCTAGCGTATAAACAACACTTAGAAAAGAATGAAGAAGAGAGAAGAAGAATGTGAGCTTATATAGAAGAAAAGATACACTAATATATCCTAGGAAAGCCCTTTTGAAAAAAGAGATAAGCCTCTAAAATATTGAATCAATGTTAATCAATAAAATAGACACAATACAATATTAGGCTTAGAGATTTAACCTAGAGATCAACACCCTACTTCTTTGGAGGAAAATTGGTAGCATAACCGTGCAAAGTACATTCTATACTATTGATAAACAAGGTAAATTACTGTAGTAAAACTTGTTCACTTAGTATGTAAAATTGAAATAGTAATTAAATTATACTATGATTAGCTAATGGATTAATGTGTGGACATTTAAATCAACAAACATATAAAAAAATAACATGGGATGCAAGTGGAGAAACCCTTTTGAGAAAAAACTCCATCAAAGAAGACAAATCTATATTACACCAATAATAATGTTACAACAATACATCTAACTCCTTTCCTTCAGTTTGGCAACATTCTAGCAATATAACAATATTCAACTTGCAAAAGATCCATGAAGCAACAATCCAAAGCATCCAATTTATAGAGAAACAAAGAGGGAAAACCATAAATAGATTCTTATAACCGAAAACACCAAAACCCATGGTACAACAAAATCCATATGCCCCTATGTGACAACTATTCAATGCTTCCATTAATAGAAACCATAATCATCAACATCTTTAACCCATGAGAGAATGACGCCATTCCTAAGTATGACACTCTAAAATAGAGTGATCATCTAAGGTGGCCTCCACTAACATGCAAAAGATGCTCCACTCTCTTCCCTAGTGCTTAGGATTGAGAACGTGATGTAAATGAAGTAAAAACAACTTGTAACAATCATTATCATATGTAACCTCTCCTCTTGATACCATTATAACTAATATACAACCCAATTATAAATAAATAATCCATCCAATCTTCCCTTGAGTGTCCATGAACCCATTCCCAAGGTGTTAAGAGACACATGAAGCTCATATAATTTACAAGGTTAATACCTTTCTTAATCCTAATATTATCCTACCTAATATTATGCGTTGTAGTGACAAAAAAAAAGGAAAAAAGAATCGAGTACAAAATGCATGGCCTATGGCCTCCCTACACCAGGATAACTTATTTGTAAAATTTGTTTTGTAAGTGAATCTACAATAGTATCTCAATTGTTAACATTTTTAATCATAACCTTACTACTTTCCACCATCTCACAAGCAAAATGATATTGAACATCAATATGCTTTGTACAAGCATGGTACACAGAGTTTCTAGCCAAACAAATAACACAACTATCACATCTGATTTGAACAACCCTACAATCAAAACCAACTCTTGAACACAATATATGTAGTCAAACTACCTCTTATAGGCATGTGCAACAAAAATATACTCCACTTTGATAGTGGTCAAAGAAACCATGGGATAACTCTTTACTCATCCAGCTAACAACACTACCAAATAAATAAAACACATAATAACTAATGGACCTTTGATTATCTAAGTCACCCACCCAATCTGCATCAACAAAGCCTTGTATGTGTAACATTTTACCCACATCATTACAACCATGATAACATAAGAAATAATTAGTATTGATGTGAAAAAGGTACATCGCCTAACTAGTTTCACTTTAATAACTATTTGTACTTTATTATTTAGATTTAATTAGGTCATTTGATTTTTATCTAAATTCATATGATTAGGAAACTTGTCATGATCTTAGTTTGTATTAGGATTTCATTTAGGGTTTGAATCTTGTCTTTATAGCAAGGTCATCTCATTGTTTTTGATTGAATTTCATAACTCCGTATTCATTATTTTCTAGCAATATAGCAATTCTTTCATTGCATCTCTTGTGTGGAAGGTATTTGGTTTTGTTGGTTAGATTCTTACTCCTAATTCTTTCACTTCTCCAATAATTAGAAGTTTCTCACAAATATCTAAGCACATTTTAAACAAAAGTCCAACACCCTCTATTAGGATTAGGCATAAACCAACTAAAAATATTTGTTGCTTGGGTAATATCTAGTCTACTAAAACAATTACATGCTTCAAGCTACCAACAATGTGCTAATATAAGATGCATTATACATACATCAAAATTATCATTTGAATTATGGCACATATCCAATGAAAGCTTAGTGCCTATGAATAAAACAATATTAATTGGCTTGCAATCATGCATAAAAAACAACCACAATATGCTTACTTTAATTAAGACAAAACTTTATTAACACACATTCCCTCCTATTTCCATTCCAATAATGATTTTTTCTACCCTAAAATCCTTCATGTCAAATGCACTAGAAAGTTAATCTTTGTAACATTGCGCATTGTTCTACCCATTGTTTTTACTATGTTTTACCCACAAGTGAACAATTTATAGTACTAAAATTATGGCAATACAATTTTTCTTTTTCATTTGAATAACAAGATGCACATTTGAAACAACCATTTCAAACTTTCCCATTGCATAACAAAGAAATATGTCACAATATTTCAAGTAATGATTTCACATTACATAATTTCATGATGACATTTTCCATTTTCAATTTCTCATATAAAAATAGAGATACATGTTTACATTCATAGCTTCCATGAGCTCTCAGTAATATATACAGACAAAATATAATGATCTAGATGTCCCCATCAGTGGTGCATATATTCTAGGTGTCCCCAAACTAGTGTTACATCCTCAAATCTCGACTGCCAACTATATGAGGGAAAACATTACTCAAGCACTTTTCTGCCAACCACAAACTTACTGCGGTCCCCCGCACATCTACCTAATTGGTAAGATGGTCCTATCCTTAGACGAAAATATTGGTTTGGTAACCCCATAATCCCAGCCTTCCTGAGCATAGTGTTGTGTCTTGCATATCTAGAGCTACCATACATTGGCTACAACCTACATGTATGACTTCCCTTCCTAGAATGCAAGCATGGATCACAGTGAACTACCAATGTAAACAGTGGCTACTTACACTACTTTGGCCAAAGAATTCAATACCCAATACTTTGAGTGCAAGTCATCCATTCACCCACCCTTAGCTTGATTTGGTATTAACCATTCACAATCATAACACACATTTTGTCCAAGGTGATGACATAATAAACTGTATAACCAAGTTACTTCATTATCCCAGAAATAACCAAGTTAACTATTCATGCACACATACTAGTGACCAACTAGGTTACTCCCTTTCCCATGGATTATTCTAACCCCAAGAATAACCAAATTAACCACATGGATAAAAATAACATCGCAACATTAAATGACTCTATTTCAAAAGTATAATCTCAACAATAAATGTCTCCATTCAAAAGTTAATCTCAACAATAAATGGCTCCCATCTAAAGTATAATCTCAACAATAAATAGCTCCATTCAAAAGTATAATCTCAACAAATAATTACTCCAATCAAAAGTATACTCAAACATCAAGTGATCATAAACAATCTTAAACCCTCTACATTCAATATGGCTCAAATATTCACATGTTCACAACGTTCACTACATTTGTATATAACTTGGAGGACATTAGCTTGAGAAAATTTTGTGCTTTTGTACCTGCAATTCTTTTTCTCAATACGGACTTGGGTTGTCAGAATGTGAGTCCTCTTATTGAATTTTGTGAATAGGAATATACTCTCAGTAAGAAAATAAAAAAATCACGTAATCAAAAAATACATTTTTCAACTCTAATGTTGAATATTGTTATAAGAATCAAGTTTACACCCTAAACCTAGGGAAAGACTATCTTCCTTCTTTCAAGGAGATATGAGTAATCAATCAAGTATATACTATCAAAATGGTTTGTATAAAATCACAACCTATCAATGATGACATGCCCATCATGTGCCATCATTCTCGTTGTATTACTAACCTCATTATCCACAAAGGTTTACCTAGTATCATAAGCTAACAATTTCAAGATAGCACTTCAATGTAATATTAGTTCCCATACTTCACAACTTATGCAACTTATGTATAGTCTTAACAAGCTAAGTATAGTTCATAATAACAATATAACCACTCAAATTCCAATATAAAGTATACTCAAAATGGACATGGTTTCTCCAAAACAAGACTTCCAAGAATCATACAAGATTATCCAAATTAAGAAATAAACTAAGTTCATAAAAGCAAGCTTATCACACATTTAAAATCAATCTTTCCCAAACAAAGGCATTCATAAACAAATAACCTTTCAATCATAAAATAATAAAGGAACAAAAATCAACATGCCTGGAATTATAGCTCCAACTAATAATATTGCTTTCCAAATTCAACCTCCACAATCATGATTGCTACTCCTAAGTCCAACCTATGTCCAAACTCTAGCCTCTTCACAAAGCTCTCAATAATTGTAAATTTGCAAAAACAACTCCCTTTCTCACAAAAAACATACAACCAAGAGTTTATTTACCAAATCTTGAACTAACTTGACTCAAATTGACCAAAATAGGATGTGAGTGTGTGTATGCTCAATTAGGCTCATTAAGGGTTGCCAGACCAAGCTCCTCTCCTGAGTGATACTCCCCCTCTCTTACCTAAGGACTCAACTCCTTCCTATATCCAACTTAGTGCATCACAAAGGTAGTTAGCCGCTCACATGAAATCCATTTGCATCATCAAACTATTAAAGTAAAAAAATTGCAATATAAATTCATTCATCATATTTTCCATCACTATAAAACATAATCATTCTTTCAAAAGTAATAACATCTTAATTCATATTTTGGTATTTCATTCACCTATTAAACATATTAAGGTCACAATTTATATTTATCATCATATTTAGTCATGAAGGTAAAAGTAACTTGGTGATTGAGAAACAAGGTGTAATAATTTTAAGATCCCTAATCATCACCATACTATTGCCAAAAAAAACACGTTATCAAAGCACAAGACAATGATTAATATCGAATCATCAATTCATTTAATGTAAACATGTTAACACCTTTTCTTTTAATATAACTCAACTTCAATGCAAACAAATTAAACTTCAAATACCATATTTGAGATGTTTGTTTGAAACCATATAATGATTGTTTCAACCTATATTCTAATAATTTTCTTCCTCTTTTACCTCAAATCCATGTGATTGTTGCATATGCATTTTCCCTTCAAGATTCCATTGCAAGATAACATCCATGTTCTCTACTTCGAACTTACAAACAAGAACACTATAAATTAGGAATCTAATGGAGGATAATTTAGTAATAGGACAAAAATTTTCATCAAAATCATCTCCCTTTCCTTGGGAGTAGCCCTTGGCCACTACTTTGGCCTTGTACCTCTAATTGGCCATTTATTCAAAATTTCTTTTTGTACACCCACTTGCAATCGATGGGTATCTTTCCCTCAAGCAATCTCACAAGATCTCATGTGTCACATTTTTCCAAGTTTATCATTTCCTCATATATGACCTGTATCCAAGACTCACTATCCTCTAAAGAGAGAGCTTCCATATGATATATTAATTTATTATCAATACAAAAAAGTATATACACAATAAAAATATAGTGGTTATATTTATCAATTAGATTTTGTTATCTCATGGATCATCTTAAAGGTAGAGTAAGGGACTTTACTTATTTATCTATATTCTTGACTTGCTTATAAATCTTAAATATTATTTCTCTCTTCATCTTTTAATCCATCTCTTTGTTTTTTAACATTTCCATCTTTTTGCCTTTTTACTTTATATCAAAATTAATTGTTTCCTTTCCTTCTTTTTCCCTAGGCTACACAAGATTTAGAAAATACTCTAAGCTCCATAAAAATCACATCCTTAGAATAAATAAATAACCTTTTACATTCTCATTGCAATAAATAAAACTACATTTATATAATTTTGGATCCAATCAGGACTATTTTTTCCTTAGGCATGTGAACCAAGACTACTTTATGAAAGCTATAACAACTAAACCATTAATAATTTGGAGATGATGTCAACTAGTGATTTGTGAAGATATATATATATATATATATATATATATATATATATATATATATATATATATATATATATATATATATAATTGTGATTTTTTTACATCTTTTAATAACTTATTTTTTATAGCAAACAACATTTTTAAAAAGTGACATTTATGTCAATACATAAGTTTTTATTGAAAGGATAAAATTATAATTTTTAAAATATAGATTTGTAATATCAATATCTAGTGCATGGATATTTTTTCATAATTTTTTGTTGCATTTTTTAATTAATTTTTGAAATCAGATTAATTATAATTTGGACATAGATGTATGTTGTAAAACATAAATTGTTTTGCATGTGTTGAAATTAATTTTTTTTTTTTTGGCTAAAACAAGAAAATCAATACCTAGTGCACACACATTTTTTTAGAATTTTTTTTTTCTATTTTTCCTTATGTGTGAAACAAATACCTTGATGTTTGGTGAAAAACCTACATTCACAAGAAATAAAGTATAAATATAATAATAAAATTAAAAATATTCAAAATTATACTTTTTGGAAATATTATAATAAGGGCTACATACTTACAAAACAATTTTTAAATCACTATATTTGATCCTTCAAAAGGTAAAATACAAGTCATTTTTTGCCAACTTTTTGATCGGTGTGAAGGAGACTCTGTTGTGGGTATGATTTAAGACTACATGGGTTCTATCCAAGGGGGTTTTATCTAAGGGGGTATTATCTAACTATCTTTAATTAAAATCCTTTAGATGAAACCCCTCAAGGATTTAATACTTATTTTTTTCTAAAAAATATATGATTTCAGGCAAAAATCAGGATGTCCCAAGTTTGGGACCTATTATTGTGAGATGACCCATGCAAAGTAGGAAAAGTGATCCTATATCTAATTAGATTAAATATGATTATCTCCTTTTCACTTTGAATCCACATTCAAATATAAACCAACAAGGGTTTTATGATTGACTTTTTGTCACGAGAGAGAGCCAACCTCTTAGGGTTTATGTTTTCTTGAGGTGTGAGGAAGATAAATTTTATGTGTGTTTTAATAAGAATATTTGACCTATAATCCTAGATCTAAAAATGTTATTTGTCACACATACAAAAATGAAAAGTACCAAAAAATATTAAGATCTAAAACTGAGATACAAAGAGGAACATGTGATAGAAATTTGGAGCTAATTTGATTGGTTTGGGGCATGGGGTTCCCTAGACTAGCTTCCTCCTTTTCTTAATCTACAAAGTCGGAGATGCAGGTTATGGTGTGCAATGTGCTTTCTAGATTGTCTTCTGCTAAAACTTCTAGATTTGACTTACACACATGAAAAGAAATGGAAAGGTTGTGTTGTATAGGAACTTGCCTAAATCAAACCTTATTTTGGTATTTCTACCTCCACATACAACAAACAATGATGATCAAAAGGTATACCCTAGGTTGGGAAAAGGATAACAAAATAATAATTGACTAAAATGATAAATGATAATGTTAGCTTGACGTGAGATCTTTGATGAAGTGATGTCACACCATAAGTTTCCATAAATGATGATTGATGGATTGCTTGATTTCTTGATAGACTTGCAAAAGGTTAATTCCAAAAAAATAATAATGTAGATAGCATGTAGAGGATAACTTAATACATCTTCATAAATTAGCACGATTGATCGTAATAGCTTCTCGTACACAATTTGCTTCATTCTTCTTGAGTCTTGCAAGATTGATTTTGATTGATTAAAGTGATGTAGTTGTAGATTATATCTATTGTAGCCTTCGACAGGTTAAAATTATTTATTTTCATAGGGTTTCACTCTTATTCACTAGATCATTGATATCATATAATCCCGGTTTAATCTTATCTCCACTAGTGACTGTTAGATGGCAGAGAACTTTAGGAAGTAGAGAAACAAAAACACCAGTGAAAGCTCAAGAACAACAAGTGCAAGCTCCCATGGTTGCTAGAAAATTTGTAGCATAAAATAGTTGTATCCCGCTCATTCCTCCAATTCCTCTAGTAGTGTGGGATCCCATTCCCACTAACTCTTTAAAATAACTCCCTAAGTTCATGAGAGAAGACTTTAAAACATTGATAGAACATTTACAAGATGTCACCGATGTGTGCATGGTTCATCATGTGATAGAGAAAAATATGACACTAAGGCTCCTTGTTGCTTCATTCAAAGGGAAAGCCTTAGGTTAGTATAGATCACTAGCCCCTAATTTAGTTGCTACATGGGATCAACTTGGGGATAAATTATTCGAAAGATTCACAAAGAAAGACAACTAGTCTTCCTTAATTCAGTAGTCAATAACCATTACAAGAGCTCCTTAAGAAGTTGTTATGGACTTCAACACCAGGTTTCATAAAACTTGGCAAAGAATCCCCTTAATGGCTAGACCTACAACAGGTACAAATATTGTCTTCTACCTGAAGTCTTTTAACTCTGACATAGCCGTAATAATTCAATTGTTGTGAGGATAAACCATTTCAAATGCATATGCATTGGCCGTTAGAGCTGAGAGCAATCTGATAGATGCTAGAAATCTCCCTCCTCGGTCACCTATGCTAGTTTTCCTTGAAATACCACTCCACCACCTAAAGACTCTCCCAATACCTCTACCATGCCTCCTTCAATGTATGTGTACCCGATTTACAAAATAATGCAACTACTCCTAGATCCTTAGCTGTAAAATTAAGCGATATAAAGAATTTTCAATGAAATGAGATACTTAACCTCAAAACGTAGCAAGTTGCACTGCCTAAGCTCCCTTACCAAAATTTTCAAGGAAATAGACCTCCCTTCCAACATAATCAATACAAGGGAGTAGTACAAGCTAATAAGTTGACACAACCTTCAAATCAGATAGTCCTAGTCCCAACCACGCTATGACCTATACTGCCAAATCATAACAAAGACTTGATGG
Organism: Sequoiadendron giganteum; assembly: GCA_007115665.2. Lineage (NCBI taxonomy): Eukaryota > Viridiplantae > Streptophyta > Pinopsida > Cupressales > Cupressaceae > Sequoiadendron > Sequoiadendron giganteum. The sequence goes on along the minus strand of CM021107.1, from coordinate 148,724,779 downwards.
TAGGTAAAAAAAATTGGCAGATGACACTAATTCATGGTGTTTCCCTTGCAACGACACTCACATGACTTGAAATTAATGAAGGGGTAATCTCTAGCAGAGGATCTCAAAACAACAAAATCAAGGAATTACTGTTGATACAAGCATAGATTCCTATCAATCCTTGGGAGTCGAAAATGCTATCCTAGTATAAAAAATGCAAGACATGTCCCTTGAGCAAGAAGGGGAAATCACTTTAGATCATTGCCTATTTTATTGGGGAGAGGATGTTGTGTTCTCCAATGATGCATCAACATCCAAAACCCTATAAGTTCAATCAGATTATACCCGATTCAAAAGGAGGTGGATTGGAGAGCACATACCTATTATGCCATAACCTAAGCCAGTCCCTAAAAATATATTGGAAGAACCGGTAGTAGTCCCAATGTTCTAGAAGAAGAGCAAGGTGACAATGAGAAAAGTAAAGGAGTTAAAAACCCAAATAGTCGAACCACTCAATGTAGTGGAGCAATTGAAGAAGGCCCCAACCCATGTCTCTTTATGGGATATTTTGGCTATCCCTGAGAAAAAACCTTGTTGCAAGCAGCTTTGAAAGAGGATAAAGGACCATCGTAATCTAATGCAACCTCAAAATCCAATCAATAGAAAGGCCAAGAGCTAGCTCAAGATTCATGGGGTTTGGGAGCTATGGCATTCTTGAACACAAAGGAAAAGGTAGCAAAGGAGGAGATAAGTAAGCCAAAATGTACCCCTTTTTCTTGACCCTCATTGTAGGGGATAAGCTGCTACATAATTCTATGATTAACTCTAGTGCCAACACCATAGTTATGCCTAAATTGATTGAAGATTCATTAAAATTAAAATATGAGCCCATTGATAGAGGAATCATGCAATTAGATGGAAAAAGGGTTCAAGTTGTAGGTCTAATCAAAACCCTCCCCTTGACCTTATATTCATGTCCCAAAATTACAGTCGCCCAAGAGGTGGTAGTGATAGATATCCCTCCCATTTTTGGGTTGTGTTTGTCTAGAGGTTTTGCAGCTAAAATAGGAGGATATTTATCTTTGGATTGGTCCCATCTAATCCTAATAACCAAGCATGGTGCAAAGATGAAAGTTCTATTAGAACCTTTACACTTAGAGCACACAATAGATGATGTTGTAATGAAATTGGAGGCTACATACATGCATCCTTTTGAAGGAATGAAATGTATTGTGTGGAGATGCTAGAAGATGAAGAAGCTATTGGAGATAGAAGCCCCAAATAAGTCTTGATGAATGAATTCATGAGGAGTGACCTATTAAAAAATTATGATGTTATCGGTCTTGGCACACATGTGATTTATGATGAAGATCAATTCATCCCTCAGTATTAAAGTATTAATTGTAATATTTAATGGTCATCTTAGCTTTAGTTAGTCGATAGTTTACTTTTAGTTAAATTATATTTTAGTAACTTATGTTTATGCTTTAGTTTGTGCAACGAAGATTTTGGCACCACAAGACTCTCTAACACTTCTATGGTTTTTCACCTAAAAGGAGAGAGATGGGTCAAAATGTCAATGTTACATTCAAAGATTATGCAAACGTAGTGTAAATATGGTTGAAGTATATCTAAATGGAAGGATCTCATCTGCTGGAAATGGATAAAAGTGGCTAATTAGTAATGCAAGACCTAGAAAATGAACTATGTTTGAAAACACATAATGATATGCAAAATTATTCTAAATGACCTAAGAAAGCTTATGAAACAAAACATAAAATTGTTAAATTGGAAGTGTGCACCTGGAAATGTGTTGCAGACTTGAAGGAACTTTGAAAATTTGAAAATAGTGATTTTTATGTTTAGTGGGACACTTGTGCCAAGCTAGGCGACTTAGTCCTTTTTCAGGGTGATTTCGGAAAACTACGTCGAGGCTTGTTTTAGCCAAATGGGTATCCGGATCCGCACAAATATTTGAAAAATATGCACAATGGGACTAAGCCGCCACAACTAGGGGAAGTGTCCCTTTTGCCTTTTTTGAAAATCTGAAGGTGGAAACGAAAGCTCTTGATCTACAATTTCTGTTCCTCCAAGTGTTCGGACCATAAATCTTGATTTTCGGTTTGTAGGTGTCTTTTTGTGTAGATTCTTGACCTAACCAACAAGGATATTCCTTAAACAAGTCTTCAACCCATTCTTGAATGATCTCCAAGCTTCCAAGATATTTGAATTTGCAAACACACAAGGAGAGAAAAACATGTTGATTGTTAAGGCATGGGGGTTTGCCTTGGTTAAACCCCTTTTAGATAATTAAATAAAGTGATGAAATAAGATAGTAGAGCATGAAATGTGAGACAAATGAACTAGTACCTTGTCATGATGGTTGATCTTGAGTTGCGGCAACAATGGGGAAAGATTCAACCCTTGAATGCTTTGGAAATATGCCTTGATGACTTATAATGCAAAAACCCTAGCTTGCTTGAGAAGAGTAATGGATTGAACAGTGAATAATGAGTGATGTCCTATGAATTAGGGTTTAGAGGCTTATATTTATAGGAAATCCACCTAAAACACTCGTTATTTGATCCTCAAGGTCGACATGAAGCAAAAATAAACTAAAACCTAAATGTTTCCCGCTCAAAACCTCAAAAATAGCTCCAATGGGACGAGGTCACCACCTTGGGTGACCTAGACCACCTAGACATGACCAATTCACCCAGATGGATGACTTAGTCCCACAAGGACCCTTTTTCTAGTTGGATTGTCTGAGAGTGAAGAAATCAGGTTTATATGATGATTTTATCAGATATTTGATCAAATTAAGCATTGGGATGCACAATAAGGGATCATAGGGGCCTATAAATGATGATGAAAGGGGTAATTACAGGCCAAAATATAAAAAATAGGATCAAATTAGGCACAAAATTGTCTTTTTCTTCAAAGGTATACAATTTTTGGCAACACAGTTTGTTTTAGCATCTTTCAATTATTTTCTTTAGTTAACAATGGTTTCTTTTTAGAAACATTGTCTTGTAATTATTTATATAAGAAGTATTCCTTTCCTTTGTAAATGTAGACACCTAAATTTGACCCTTTACACAAGTTCAAATTTATCCCTTTCATTAATCCACTTCATTCCCTTCATCAAACGTTAATTAAATTATTTATTTAATTAATGTTCCCTTTCCCCCTAATCTTCCTAAGGTATCTAATTAAATTAATTAAATAATTTATGCATTGGCCCACTTCATCTCTAAATTAAATAAATGCAATCAATTTATTTAATTTAGTCAATTATCCTTTTCATTTTTAAATTCATTCCTTCTCTCTTTGTCAACATCCTCCATAACTTTTTCATTAATCTGTGTTAATTTAATTAATCCTCCATTAAGATGTGCATATCCTTGATTAGGATTAATGTCACACCATCCATAACTTGCCACTTGTCTCTAATCATCATTAATTAATCTAATCACCTGATTGCACAATCCTAATCCTAATCACTTACCCCTTTTAATTCTTTTAGAGGAATCTTATTTTACCCTTTGGTCTCTTCCAAAAAGTGAATTAAAAATTCACTTTTATTCCTCCAAGGCCATCTCCAATCCCCATGCTGACAAGGGATGACTTTCTAAAAGTCATCACTTGTCACTTTTAGCCCCACTTGAGGACACGGGATAAATTTTTGGGGAAATCCTCTCCCATCCCAAGGTACTTGCAAGTACCTTGGGATCACATCACCCTCTCCATGTCATTTGTACCCTTGCCATCTCACCTTGTCCTTTAGATACTTCACCCGCCACATGTCAAGATGCGAGGGCTTGTGAGTCCTCAACTCACCATAGCCCTCCATCTTGGCCATGGTGGCTCAATCTTGACCGTTGAATTCTCTAGAGAATTCAACTACTTCTATAAATAGCCCCCTCTTCTCATTAATTGAGAGAATTATTGCATGCATACAAAACTTATGCTCTCAATTTGCTCAACCATTTTTAAGCCATTTTAGAACTTGCATTTTGCATTTTGCATCCTAGCCATTATTGCACCCATCCACCCTCATTTATCACCCAACTGTCGTTACCATCACAAGCATATCATCCAAGGAGCACACATCTAAAACATCATCAGGGGCCAACCAAAGATCAACACAAGTAAAAGCTATATCTAGTTTGTTGCTTTATCTTTCTTTTGTGTGTGTTCAACGCAGCCTAATCTTGAGGTGGTTTAGTGTTGTTTTTATCTTGCATTCTTTAGTTAGTTTTTGCACATTAGGAGATAACAAATTTCACTACACAGTAAATAACAAAATAACAAATATCAATTATCAATTGTCATTTCATGGCATCAAAGCTAGGCTCAAAATTTTATGGAATTTTTTTTAGTAATACAAATTTGTTGTTTTCCTAAGGATTTTTTATAAAATTCTTAGATGTTTTTTCTCCTTTTTTAAAAAATAAATCAAATGTTAATGTTTAACTTGGAAAATTGAAAATTATTCCAAAGGTTTTGATGGATTTTTATAAAAATTCATAAAAGTTTTTTAGCCTTTTTTTTTAAGATTAAAATCGAGGAATTTTTTTGAAGGGTTTATGAAGTAGATTTTTGTGAAGAATTTTTTCAGTAGTTATTTTGAGGGCAAATCGCAGGTTTGTCTCATTTTTCTGCTTATTTTTGTCAGGGTTTTGTCTGTCATTTTTGGGTACATCTTGCGTTTGGTTTTTTGTGATTTTTTTGTGGGTTTTGTGATTGAGAAGGAAACACATGTGGGTTCAAGAGGATCACACCATTTTTTCGCCATTTTTGGGTGACTCTTTTACAAAGTTTGAGGAAAGAAGTCACGATTTTTTGAGGAATAATACCATTTTTTCTAAAAGCATTTATTTGTGATTCCTAAGAATGGTTTGTTCATTTTTTGAGCATTTCATGGGCACAACCGAGAGTGGATCTATTTGCATCTTCCTTTCACACAATTTTTTGAAGATTTCCAACATTTTTTGTGACATTTTTTTAATTTTTGATTGGTGCGACTTGAAATCAAGGGTTTCTTTTTTCTGACCTGTTCTAGATGGGTATTTTTTGCTAAAAATTCATTCAAGCTGATTGTGGATTTTTGAAGATTCCTACAAGGATTTTTCAAAAAAAATCTTGAATATTTTTCAAAGTGTTCCATGAAGAAGAGTTTTTGAAAAAAATTCTATAAAATTTTTACTATTTTTCAAAAGTTTTTTGGAGATATTTTGAATATTTTTTCTAGAATTTTTTTGCTTTCTCAGAATTATTTTGAATATGTTTTTAAAAAAATCTTGCTTTTTCAGAGTTTTTGAAAGTTTTTTTTGAAAAATCTTGTTGTTTATGAGCCTCTTTTTAGATGATTTTTTCAAAAATCATGAATGTTGTGCCAGTTGATTGTCCAAGGTTTCATGTCAGTTGATCATAAACCTTACCTTATTTTTTAGGCCTTTGGAAAATGGGAGGGATGAATGCTTTAACCGATGTCATACTGGAAAGTATGCAAAGGTTCAATGGGAAAATTTATAATACCTAGAAGCAGAGGAAGCTCACAGTTTTTGAGCGTCGGTGTTTGTTTTGTGGGAAAGGACCAATAATTGTGAGGTGGTTATGCTTCTCCAACTATTAGTCATTGATGATATGTTTCTAGGAGATCATGGATAAAATTGGTTTATGTTTGTAGGATGATCATTAAGGGAGGGTAATAAAGTATTAATTGTAATACTTAATTGTCATCTTAGCTTTAGTTTGTGAATAGTTTAATTTTAGTTAACTCAGTAACTTCTATTTATACTTTAGTTTGGTTTAGCATCTTTCAATTATTTTCTTTAGTTAATGATGGGTTCTTTATAGAAACATCATCTTGTAATTATTTATATAAGGAGTATTCCTCTCCTTTGTAAATAATAGAATAACAAATATCGAATATCAATTATCATTTCACTTAGGTGACTAAGAAGCAAGAATCCCAACATGAAAGCTCAAGTTATGAATCGAGATTGTTGACTCTGCACTTTGATGGTGTAAGATGCAAAGTAGGTTTGAGAGTTGGTATCTGCCTAGTGTCCCCTATCAGAGTGAAGACTCTCAAAGTCTTCTAATTTCAATTTGCATGCACAAATAATGAAGCCAAGTATGAAGGTCTAGTCCATGGTTTGAGTCTTGTAGGGCGAATGGGAACAAAAGGATAAAGGTCTTTGGAGACTCAAAGATACTCATAAAGTAGGTTAGAGGAACATCAACTGCAAAAAATGTGCAAATGAGATCCTACTGCCACAAGGTGTGGGTCATAATTGAACGATTTGAAGCCTTCAACATCCAAGTGATTTTGAGATCTTAGAATGTTGTCGTAGATAGGATGATCATGATTAGTTCTCAATTCGTCCCAGTAACAAACCTATTGTCAAAAAAGCATGTGATGCAGGTGATTATAAGACCCACTATTCCTGATAATGATAAAAAATTCCAAGTCTTTGAGAGTGATGCTTAGATTTCCACATTTATTCAACATTCTGGTGAGTTCGTAGAACAATTACAACCTAAAATGGAGGATGCTTATGAAGACCAAATTATCCAACTCATAACCAATAATATTTTGAAGGGTTTGATGACTCTAGAGAATTTTTTTGATTATGAGGACGCCAAAAATGACAAAATAAATTTCATCATGAAAAAAGGAGATTACTCTAATCCAGATGTTAGAGATGGAAGGAAGCTAAAGGTTGGAAAATTTGTTCCCAAAAGAGACAACGAAAATATGTTCCCCAAAGAGACAAAGAAAGGTTAATCTCTTTTTGCAATGATTATGACCAGGTCATGGCATGGACCTATGATAACTTGAAGGGTTATAACTTATAAATGTTATCCAACAAACTATAGATCTAGTTGAAGGAACTAAACCCATCCACTAGAAGCAAAGGTCGATTAATACAAAAATAGAGTCTCTCATGGCCCAATAATTGAGAAAGCTTATCAATTCCAAGATAATATATCCTATTAAACATTCTACTTGGGTATGTAGTTTGGTTCCTATTCGAAAGAAGAATGGGAAAATTTGGATTTGTGTTGATTTTAGAGACTTAAACATAACATCTCTAAAATATCACTATCCTCTTCCTTCCATGGAGAAGATTCTTCAAACTGTGGCAAGATCAAAGATGTTTTCCTTACTATATGGCTTCTCTAGATACAATAAAGTAAGAGTCAAAGAAGAGGATCAATATATAATTATATTTACCACTAAATGGGGAAAATTTGCATATTCCAAGATGCATTTTGACCTATCAAACATAGGGGCTACCTTTCAACAAGCAATGGATATCGCTTTCAAGGATTTGATCAATTTGATCATCTTTATATATTTAGATGACTTGCAAGTATTTTCCAAGTCTAAAGAAGATCATTTTGACCATTTGGAGAAGGTTTTCCAGAGGTGCTAAGAGTTTTGGGTGTTTTAAACCCGAAAAAATGTGTTTTTGGAGTCCCATAGGGCAATTTGCATGAGCATGTAATCTCTAAAGAAGGAATTTCCATAGATCTTGAGAGAGTGAAATCCATAAAGGAATTGTGAATAAGAAAGGAGTCCAATCTTTCTTGTGAAAAATCAATTTTGTCAATAGATTTATCTCTAAATTTTTTAGGTTGGTCAAGCCTATTACCCTTATGCTAAAGAAGGACTTAGTTTTTAAATGGAATCCTAAGGGTAGAGCCACATTTGAAAAAATAAAAGAAGCAATTTCTTTTGCCCCGGTGTTGGTAAAACCTAAATTCTCAAAAGAGTTCATAATGTACGTCTATGGTGGTGAACATAGCATTGTAGTGGTGCTTACATAGAAAGATGAAAAAGAGAAGGGAGAGCATCCAATTGCTTTCTATTCGAGACCCCTACGAGGGTATGAGACCAAATATAACGTTTTTGAAAAACATACATTCACCATTGTGAAAGGCCTCAAGAAATTTAGGCAACTGGTGTCAGGAAGCAAAATAATGATTTATGTGGCTCACTCCAGTGTTAGAGAATACATTATAGAGGGAGAGATCACAAAAAAAGAGCAATCTAGATTACAAAAACCCTGGAGTATGTGTACACATCTAAAAATGGTCACATCATATTTGCCTGGTAAATTAATTAAATACACATTATTTAATTAATCTTCTTGATTCAACTACATTTAAATACATTTAATAATTTATTTATAAATGTTCACCTTTTCTATAAATCATTCACTATTATCATTTTCTCATGTCTTCTTAATTAATTAAATAAATACCATTATTTATTTTAATTAATTATCACATTACTTTATTATATAAAGTAAATACATTTCTTCAAATATCAAAACCCATAACCATACACTTAATTAAATATTTCATATTTAATTAAGAAAGCTTCTAAAATATTCTCCAAACATATAATTAAATATTTATATTTAATTGGAAGCTTCCATTTGCACATGTCACAAGAAATTAAATAATATTATTATTTAATTGAGCAATTATCTTCAACAAAAAAAACTACTTCATTAAACTGTAAATGACAAATGGCAATTTGTCTCCATTTTTGAATGAGGAGGTTTTGTGGGTTGAAAACACAATCCATTTTTTTCTCTCCAGCAACTATATTCTCTCCAACCTCTCCATCTCTCACCATCTATTCTTCCAGGCTAAATCTCAACCATTGAAGCTTGTCAACAAAGCTTTTGCCTTTTGAAAATTTATAAATACAACCTCTTGGCTCTTCCAAAATATAGATTTTAGCTGCACAATAAGAGCATTATAGTGAAATATCTCCAACAATCAAGCATCTTAGTTGCACAACATTAACAATCAAGCACAAGAATCTAGTTTCAATTGATAGCTTAATCATGTTCATTAGCTGCACAATAGTTGTATCATCTTACAATCATTTAGCATAGGAGTTTATATTTCTTAGCTTGCATAATACTCATTCTTGGAGTGGTCATTCTATCGAGCTGTTGCTTAAATCAACTCAGAGAAAATAATTTATGTAGAAACACTGAAGATAGAGGACAATGGAATGAATTTGAAGAATCAACATTATTTAGTTTGTTTTACTTAATTAGATTCTTCAATACAATGTTTCATTGGTGTGTTTCATGTTTTAGTTATTGACACTTATTCTCACACACATTTTTTGGCGCCCATCGTGGGGCCTTGCCCCATTTTTAATATTTTTATTGCAGTTTTTTTTACAGGTGACAAACTGGAGTTGTGGTTTAGCGCATACGAGTCACGTTTTAGTGCATCCTTGGCAAATTTTAGTGCATACGAGGACTGATTTAGCGCATCTACCATCTATTTTAGTGCATTTACTAGTTCTTTTAGTGAATACATGGACAATTTAGCGCATACAAGGCTTGTTTTAGCGCATAGCTACTCTATTTTAGCGCATTCATGTGTTCTTTTAGCGCATACATGGACAGTTTAGCGCATACGAGGCCTATTTTAGCGCATATGCTGGTTGCTTTCTTTTTTTATAGTCAATCTTAAAATGGCCATATCTTGGTCATATTTTGGTCTTTTTCGGTTTTTTTTTTGAAATGGGGTAGAATTTCATAAGCTATCTAATGGTGAAGGTGTTTATCAACTTTGATAGAGTTAAAATTTTCAAATTCTCACTTAATGTCAAACCACAATAAAATTTGGTCTAAATTTTAAGGTTTTTATGCTTAATCATTTCTAACCATCATATCTTGTTGTTTCATGATTCAATCTAACATTTGGAGCTTGTATTGCATAGTTTTAAAGGATCATGGAGCATGCAAATGAAAGAAAAAACATTATCACAAGATTGTAACAAGTATTTTTAAACACTTTTGGAGTTTTGTAGTGCATATGACCTTTGTTCTAGCACATATGACATTTGTATAATTTGTTGTTTGGATCTGATGAGAGCGTAGCCTGTGGTTTTATTGCTTTTTTTGGATTAAAATGAATTAATCCTAGGGTAGCCATTTGAATTAAAATACATTAATCCTAGGATAGTCACCAAACATTATTTTATTTTGGTTAAAATGAATCCCATTCTTATTGTGAAGCAACATCTTCACTTAGTATAGAAAATTGTCATTTGGGATTTAAAACTAAACTATTTTGTTTGTTGTGATTGTTGGGTAATAGGTTTATGCTCTTCCCTTAACTGGGTGATCAGAACGCTAGACTTACCTTTTCATTTTATGCATTTTATGTTGTATTACATCCCTTAGAAGACCTGCTCTTGTGGGAAAAAGTACTCACCCAAGAGGAACGACCTAAGTGGGAAGACCTAAAGCTAAGGTTTCCAACCCACTCTAATCCCTACTAAAAAATTTAGTGTAGAAGCCAATTGTGTCAATATCCAACGTCATAATATTCATAGTGCAAGGGGAGGGAAGAATCTTCCCCCAAGACACTCACCATATAATTTCCATGGATTGTTTGCTCAAGGGATCGAGAAATCTAACCTTGAGTATGCACCTGGAAAAGACAAAAACACAGGTGCCCTCTAGGGGGTGACATGGTTGTGTGAGTCGACGCAATTCTAAGATGTGGGCTATGATTATTATGATGACCCTTTGACCATTAAGAGTGAGTTTTCTTGAAGTGTCTTCTTGTTCAAATGCCAGTGAAAATAAAAAAGGGTCATGCTCGATCCTTGAACATACACTCAATGTTCTAGATACTATGTCTTTAAAAATAACTGTCTTCCTATTGCATGTTGTGTTTTCAAAACATCAATTCATATAAGATCATCTAGAAAACACAAGAATTCGATAAATCAAACCGTGAAATTTATGTTTAAGGGATTGGAAATCAACAATAGAGCAAAACTTGGAAACATTAGGCCTTTGCAAAATCCTTATTTTCACAAACTACGATCAAACCTCACAAAGTGCAAACATCTTCATTTGTGAGTTTTAGTTTAATTCCCATAACAGGATCATCATCCTTTCAACAAGGGAATCACAAGCTAAAAATTAAAAATTTCTTTAGTCATATCAATAGAATTTCCATTCTATTCGGACTAAGATATCCAAAAAAATTGCACTCTTTCATTTGGTGATCAAAGTTATTTGAAATTTGGTATAAGCATATGCTTGTTGTCACAAGGTCCCAAAAACACAAAGAAGAAGACAAAAGAAGAGATCTACTTTACAACATGGGTGATAGGGAAGAAAATCCTTTTCATAGGTTTCATACTGGGAATAGTTCAAATGATGAAATAACCGATGAAATGATTCAAGAAGCTAAATAAGATCCACAGTTTCACATAATTTTGGACAAGATCTTAGAGCAAAATAAAGAAGGATAATTTCTTTTATTGGAAAACCAAGGTGCCAAATTTCCCTCTGACTACGATATGGAGAAAATTAAAGAGGATCCTGAAAATAATGAAACTCCCTTAAACGATCTTAGTACTCTTACACAACAAATAAGAGCACTACAAGGGAAAATCAAGGAAATACAATGGGGCACAACTAAAAAGTTCTTTGACGAAAATATGAACGTGACCTCTTCTCCTCCAAAAACAACATCATCCAAATTAAATGTTTTTAAATTTTTGCAAAGGATCAATGAGAAGCCCAAATCTAATAACATTGACCAATCCTGTCATGTCATGCATTTATCTTCATCCCCCATAATCCGAAATAAACCTCATGGTTCTTCCACCCAAGTTAATGATCCCATTCAATCACCTTCTTCTATCATATCCTCTACATCCAATGATTCATTTCAATCTACACATCTCGATCAAAACATTATTTCCACTCCATCCCATGATACCAAAATTCTACAAACCCTTCCTATCTTTGATATGCTGGGGATACGAGATCGGGTTTGTCATCATAGATCAACATCTAAGACAATAGTGCCTTAGTGATTTTAATTTTTATCACATCAAAGACACAAACAACTATGCCATAAAGTGGAAATAGGCACAATAAATCCCCCATTAATCCTCTGAGAAAAGTAAATGGTTAACATATAACCAATTCAACACAAGCATAGATTCATATTTCAGAATCAACAAACATGAAAGACAAAAGGTAGACACACAAATTTACGCGGGGAAAATCCTTTTGAGTAAAAAACCCCACCCTCCTAAACACTCAGCTCACATGTATTATTTAGTAAAAAAAATATTACAATACATAACCAGAGCTATGCTCTTCAAGAGTTTACATCTTTTCTATCTGGAGAAGGCAAGCAACACAAAATAGAATCTTCACAGAGTTACAATGTCCTCATGACATACTATGTAGATTCCCTTGAACTCCTCACAAATGACTGTCACAGCCAGCCTCACGACCAGCCCAACCTCTTGGCCTCCACAAGTTCACATCCTTGCAGATCTGAGAGTCTAAGTGTTCACGGTAAATATCGCTCGAACACTCTCAACCTCTCTCTATTTTCTCATCATTTTTAAAAACTGACTGCACACGAGATTAAATATAATCTCTTATCGTGTGCCAACTTGTTCTGCCTATCCCAGCCTTCAATGGTCATCAAGATAATCAATATCCTGCTTGCCAGGATTTTTCATTCTCTAATCACATCACTTCATCAACCGGGCACATCGAGTTGCACAACATTAAATTTGGTTCCAGATATGTCTGTCACCTTCCACTCAAATAGTGCAGACAATCACAATCATAAAATAAACCATTCAGCCAATCAGATCTTAAAGATATTCCATGTGTCTCCTCCTTATTTGTTTATTTCTCTGACAGTAGGTCAAACCAGGTCAAGTGAGCTCTGAGCTCACTCGAGCTCCTACCGCGTTACTGTCGAGCTCACACAACCCAACTGCAGTACAACGGTGAGCTCACCTGAGCTCACCCAACCTTCTACCTTGCAACCGCTGCCTTGTCAGACTTGCCTCACGGTATGGCGGTGAGCTCAGTCGAGATCACCCAAGTCTTCACCGAGCCCAGACCTTGACTTCACTGCGCTACCGCCGAGCTCATTGGGCCACCCCATGGTATGGCGGTAACTGCCTGCGTTGACCGCCATCTCCACCGCGTTACCACTAACCCTCCAATGCCTTCCTGCGGTGTGGCGGTAATTGCTAGCACAGACCGCTAACGGTCAACCGTGCTACCGTGGGGGCCGCCAGGCCACCCCGCGGTAGGGCAGTGACCACCAACGGTCTTACCATGGCCACCGCAGTGAGTCTCCTCATAGCCCATGGTAAAGCGGTAATCACATTCGTTGACCACCAGCCATCCACTGCAACCACTGCGGATTCCTCGAGCACCGTCTGTGGTAAGGTGATAACTGTCACTAGACCACTGCCCTTCAACCGCCAACTGCTACCATAGTCACCACGGCTACGTCAAACACCGCTCGTGGTATAGTGGTAGACCTTCCTCTACCAGCTTGCCACCTCTGTGTTGCTAATCGCACTACTGCACCACCAGAGAGCGACCTTCGTGATAAGGCGGTAAGCCTTTAGTTTGCCACACTATCGCTCACCGTACAACCGTGCCACCAAAAGATGACCATTATGGTGGGGCGGTAACATCACCCAAGCACAAAGAAGAGTGGCCATGATAAAGCGGTAAATTGCACAACTGCGCCATCAAGACAGTCCTATAGTGGTATGGTGGTAATGACCAGAATCAAGAAGAAAACGCCTGTCCAAGAAGAAACAAGCCAGAGAGTTGAGGCATAATTTCCCAACAATCTCCCACTTGTCAAAGAATTTCAAGCTTCCTCCAAACACCCGAACAAGGACCAACACCATGCTTCCATGCTCCAACCAAGACCCCTACAACAACATCAAAAAATGTCCACCATCTCAGGAAACAACTCCAAACACAAGAACACGCCAAGGAAAAAAAGCACCAGTCTCAGGAACAAAAACATCTGATCCTTCAGGTGGAAAAGGCACCACAACAGCAACAAAGCACAATGCGAACACATAAACCATTCTCCAAAACAAGAAAAAAAAAATACCAACTAGAACAACAACCAGAGAGCCGATTGCCCCCATCCAATTGATCAAAACCACACGGCTGAAAAACAACACCCACAACTCATGTTGATTCATACAACCACACATACCTCAAAGGTATGAACATTAGTAAAATCATGCCATCACACAACCAACCCATCAACAACAAAAAAAAGCACCATGTGTCAACTAGTCAAAAGACCAAACACGTCCAAATACTCCCACTGCAAGGGTACTATCCAGATGAATGCAAACTAAGCATCATCACAAGTGATCTAGGCATTCCAAGTCCACCAAACCCTGGACATAGAAATGAGGAACCATGTAGTTCCGAGGAACAACCTACATTGATCTGCACCACCTATAACCACCTGCTGCAAGAAATTTTTCTCTCAACTGTCTTCCATAATTCTTCCAAGGTTCCATATCTGACTAAAGAAGGAAGCACAGGAACCTTCATGTCATCACCCAAGTGACAACACATGACCACAAAAAAGTGACCACCACAACTCCACATACATCTAAAGTCATATGAAAATGAACATACAGGAAGAAAAGACCAGATTAAAGAGAAACTGCAAATCAAAACATGTAGCATCCTCCTAGAATCATTTCTAAATGCCAGCTGTGTCAAGAAAGATCTTCTTCACATCCCAAGAGAGAAGCCAAAATAACTCCCAACGGTTCCATGAATGTAAGCATCTCTGAGAAGATCAAACTAACCCATATTACTATCTGCTATCAGTCCTCAAAAGCACAAGGAGATACATAATGTTGTCCACCTTTCATTATGAATTATCCAAAATATTAAAACAACAACTCAAGATTCATATCATGAAAGAAAAGCATAGCATACATCTGAAAGATATAATGGGTGAATACATTTCAAATAAACTTCACTGTCGAGCAGACCAAGAAGAAAATAAAAGACACTCCTCCAAGATATACAAGCCACCGTGACTTACCCAAGAGAATTTTCCTTCATGGTCTCTATTGAACTCACGTTCAACCAAGGTGCAGGCTACTCAGACTTTTAGCTGTAACAACACTATTCTCAAAAGAATTTCAAGCCTCACCTTATTCTCCATGCATCCATAAGCACCAACAACCTGCTAACTCCAAACTGTATCACTGCACTTAACATTAAGTCCTGCAACATATGACCAAAGTACTCAAGACACAGAGAAAACCCAGACCACTGTCAAAGCTCCAAACCAACTGAACTAGGAACTTATCATGACACTATGATCTAAACATCCCCCTTAAGAGATACCATGCTTCAAGTGAACAAGATATGATCTCAAGAGCACTGCAACATGCCAAAACTCTAATGCACAAGCAAGAGTATACCATGACATAATGCAAACAAAACTCTAAACCAACATCACCTGACAAGCACCAACAAAATCTTAGCCAAAAAACTACCAAGGTTCTCCATGGCTCCAAAATGCTGCACATCTTCAAATAGTGATCATGCAGATATGAGAAAGCTCTTTTGCAACAATAGGATCTAAGAGTCCTCAAGAAGCATCTGCAACACCAAAGAAGATTATTCATCACAAAGTGATGAATCCATAGTCACTGCTAAAGCTCCCACTGAAACATGACACCAAGCTCTCCAAGCATCATGACTGACCACACCATCACTGTCAAAAGCTTACACTCGTCAGTGTAGCAAGTTTTCCATGACATCATAATTCACATGCTTCAAGTCCCCATCACTAACTATTCTGGTACTCAAGCGTTGTCCATCCTCTCATCTCAAGACAACCACGCCAATGCACAAGTGACCACAAATAAGGTCAACTAACAAATCTACACCACCACAAAAGTGACCTAATGGATAATGACAGTCCACTTTCGAGTTTACTCACGACAAACATGTAGGTAAAGATAACCCACAAAAATGCACAACTTGTAGATCCACTTCAATGAAAAACCTTGCAAATCTATCATCACATTGGAAACTACAAAACTAAGATTATCAAAGAGAACAACTAAAGCAGACAAACATGACTCAAACACCAGATCAGCAATAGATCCGATTTTCCAATCACGTCCACAACTCAAGCACCATAGTCTAGGAAACCAACAAGTAACACCACAAGAATGTTGAATGAAAACACATACCAACACTCCCATGCAAATCAGAACCATGTCGAACTGTAGCTATCTCATCCAGTCACACCCCAAGAGCCAGGGTCTAGACAATAGCAGAACAACAACTCCACACACCACAAGTTTTTTCTTGACTGTTCAAAACTTGCAAAACCACCGTGTTTCCAAAAATCACATGCACCTCCATATTCACTGCTCATCTAGATGACCCAAGAGTCTGCACATAACCATCATGGTTAACCAAAACAATGAAAAGAAACATGGATATGCATCATAGAATTTTTATGAAAATCTATAAAAAACCATCAGAGCCAAAAACGTGAATTTGAAAATGCGAGTGTAAGACATAGGTAAGAACAAAACAATAGGTCCATTTTTGACCAGTTCCAAAAACCACAACCATGCACAAGCATATGTGAGAGCTAGGATATTCAGAAGTTGCAGACCAACTTCATAGCCTTCAAGCAGTTAGAGCAACAGAGAGAACGCCTTCAGTGCTAAGTCAGAACACCCAACACAAGCTAAATACTCCATGGTTGAACAACAACACAAGAAAATCCATACCGTCAGGGAGCCTCTCACACAGACACCCAATATGAACACCACACTCTACTGCAAAACAACCATAAGTATACCTCATGCCCTTTGCATCGGGAACAATTGTTATGAGCCAGGAGCCTCAGACCACATTGCCACAATATGGTCAACTCCAGTCATCTCCAACATCTTTCAAACTGTGTGTTGAATCAAAGAAGCATGAACTTCCACTCATCGAAAGATCAAACACTAGCCGATTTCTCCAGATTTCCTCAGGTTTTCCAAGCTAAGAAATCATCACAGGAGAAATACCAAAAACTTCAATAACCGGGAGAAGGCTTTGACACCACTTGTTGGTATCATCAAGCGTTGACCTCCCTTAAACAACTCTAATACCACTTGTTGGGGATACGAGATTGGGTCTGTCATCATAGATCAACATCTAAGATAATAGTGCCTTAGTGATTTTAATTTTTATCACATCAAAGACACAAACAACTATGCCATAAAGCAGAAACAGGTAAAGTAAATCCCCCATTGATCCTATGAGAAAAGTAAATGCTTAACATATAAAAGATTCAACACAATCATAGATTCATATTTCAGAATCAACAAACATGAAAGACAAAAGGTAGACACATAGATTTACGTGGGGAAAACTCTTTCGAGTAAAAAACCCCACCCTCCAAAACACTCAGCTCACATGTATTATTATGTAATAAAAAGATTACAATACATAGCCAGAGCTATGCTCTTTAGTAGTTTACATCTTGTCCATTTGGAGAAGGCAGGCAACACAAAATAGAATCTTCACATAGTTACAATGTCCTCATGACATACTGTGTAGATTCCCTTTAGCTCCTCACAAATGACTATCACAGCCAACCTCACGGCCAGGCCAATCTCTTGGCCTCCACAGGTTCACATCCTTGCAGATATGAGAGTCTAAGTGTTCATGGTAAATACCGCTCGAACACTCTCAGCCTCTCTCTCTTTTCTCATCATTTTTCAAAACTGATTGCACATGAGATTACATATAATCTCTTACCGCGTGCCAACTCGTTCTGCCTGTCCCAGCCTTCATTGATCATTAGGATAATCAATATCCTACCTGCTAGGATTTTTCATTCTCTGATCACACTACCTCATCAGCTAGACACGTCGAGCCGCACAACATTAAGTTTGATTCCAAATATGTTCGTCACCTTCCATTCAAATAGTGCAACCAATCACAATAAAAAAATAAACCATTCGGCCAATCAAATCTTAAAGATCTGCCACATGTCTCCTCCTTATTTGTTCATTGCTCTGACATTCAGTCAAACCAAGTCAAGCAAGCTCTAAGCTCACCCGAGTTCCTACTGGGTTACCACCAAGCTCACATGACCCAGTTGTTGTACAACGGAGAGCTCGCCTGAGCTCACCCAACCTTGTACCTCGCTAACACTGCCCTGTCAAACTCGCCTCACGGTATGGCGGTGAGCTTAGTCGCGCTCACCCAAGTCTTCACCGAGCCTAGACCCTCACTTCATTGCACTACCATTGAGCTCGTTGGGCCACCCTATGGTATGGCGGTAACTACTTGCATTGACCGCCATCTCCACCGCATTACTGTTGAACCTCCAACGCCTTCTTGTGGTGTGGCGGTAACTGCTAACGGTCAACTGTGCTACTGTGGGGGCCACCAGGCCACCCCATAATAGGGTGGTGACCACCAGGTAGACCGCCAATGGTTTTATCATGGCCACCACGGTGAGTCTCCTCACTAGCCATGGTAAAGTGGTAACCACATTCATTGATAGCCAACCATCCACCGCAACCACCATGGCTTCCCCGAGCACTATCTGCGGTAAGGCGGTAACCATCACTAGACCGCTGCCCTTCAACCACTAATTGCTACCACAGTCACCGCGGCTACGTCAAACACCGCCCACGGTATAGTGGTAGACTTTCCTCTACTAGCTCGCCACCTCTGTGCCGTCAACCGCGCTACCAAAATCCCAAAAAATCTAAATATTTCCAAAATCTAAAATAAAATCAATAAAATGGTCATGTCTCATCCAAGGCTGGGGGAAAAATCCTGAACTCACTAGGGGCAACTTGTTTTGAGCTTAAATAAACAGACAAGCAATAGTAAGACAACCTAGTGAAAACATCAATCATCCTACACATCAAGTTGAACATCAATTGAAATCAAACAAACAACCGACCATCCAAATCAACATCAAAAACAAAAAAAATCAACCCTCATTGGATGATCTCTTATGAATCATGGTTTGATCAGTTTAACAGGTATGTTCAATTGTTTTATCTTGATTGTTGTTATCATTTCTCTGGAGTACCTTGATGATGTCTAGAACTAGAGGGGCTAGGAAGGAGAATGATATTTTCTTTGTCTGCTCTTTGTGAGTTAATCAATATTACTGTGCAAATTGTCATGAGATATTCTCTACAAAGTATCATTGATGACATTCCACATTTACATAGGAAAATGATTAATTCTTGTCTGTTTACACAAGTGATGCTCAGGTCATCTAAGTCCCATTATACTTAGATGCTTGTGTTATCTTACACTATCAAATCTCAAGGGAAGTTGTATGGAAGTTGTACTTAGGTCATCATGATCTAATTATACCATCGATGTTTGTACTAACTTTCAACATTTTAATAAGCTCCATGATGATAAACAAGCATAAGATAGCTTACAAAATGACAACGGTGTGTAGTTCATTTTGCATAGTTAAAATCCACATGGTTAATATAGATGGCATCCATATTATTTTATGCACGAGAATTATCATATCCATCAAATCTCATCTGCATTATCTCAATCAGTCCATCCAATAATTTCTTCCAATCTCATCTCAATCAATTCATCCAATCCTTTCTTCTAATCTCATCTAATCAATCCATTCAATATAGCACAAATCATTTAATCATACCTTTTGTCTTGTTCCTAGCCTTATTGCAAGCCTTGATCATCATCATCATCATCATCATCATCGGGATTCATCCTTCCCTATCCTTGTGTTGTTTCAAGATGTATCTTTCCCTTATCAAAAACACTCTCATCGTCATCATCAATCCATCTTGACTTGTAGTTTGACTGGGGCAACACCATACTCATTTTTGAATCCATTTGTGCTTTATTTATTCTCATTTTAGCTTCCCAATCTCCTATCACTTATCATCCTCTCTTGTCCATCATTTTGCATCATCTTCCTCATCTCGCATTTCATCTAATCGATCCATCATATATCAACCTATCATTGATCCTCACCTATCATGAGGTCAATCATCATCATCCTATCATTGACTCTCACCTATCAGGAGATCAATTATCAAACATCAAAATCATCATCATCATCATTTCATATCAATCTTTTAATAGTGGTTTTTATCAAATCATCTTTATCGATCGATGAATCGGAATCAAATCAATGTAAATTCTAAAAAATCATCAAAAATTTCCAAAAAAATCCAAAAAATTCAAAAGTTTACCCAATTCATCACCCGAGGGGGCATATAGCATCATCAGTCAATTTTCCAAAGTCAGGGGAAAGTTTTCGTTATCTGAAAAATTCTTTGAAGCAATGCGCAAAACACATCACTTCAAAGAGGAGAAAACTATACACATCTAAAAATTCTCACATCATATTAGCCTGGTAAATTAATTATATACGCATTATTTAATCAATCTTCTTGATTCAACTACATTTAAATAAATTTAATAATTTATTTATAAATGTTCACCTTTTCTATAAATCATTCACTATTATCATTTTCTCATGTCTTCTTAATTAATTAAATAAATACCATTATTTATTTTAATTAATTATCACATTACTTTATTATATAAAGTAAATACATTTCTTCAAATATCAAAACCCATAACCATACACTTAATTAAATATTTCATATTTAATTAAGAAAGCTTCTAAAATATTCTCCAAACATATAATTAAATATTTATATTTAATTGGAAGCTTCCATTTACACATGTCACAAGAAATTAAATAATATTATTATTTAATTGAGAAATTATCTTCAAAAAACAAAACTACTTCATTAAATTGTAAATGACAAATGGCAATTTGTCTCCATTTTTGAATGAGGAGGTTTTGTAGGTTGAAAAAACAATCCATCTTTCTCTCTCCAACAACTATATTCTCTCCAACCTCTCCATCTCTCACCATCTATTCTTCCAGGCTAAATCTCAACCATTGAAGCTTGCCAACAAAGCTTTTTCCTTTCGAAAATCTATAAATATTGTTGGAAATATGTGCCTCAATCTCACTGACCCACTCATCGATGTAGCCTGAGTATTCGGCTCAAGTCTCCTAACTCTCGATGAAGATAGAAGTCCAGTCAAAGCGCTTGGTCAGTGTAACTTGCTCTGTCAGGATGAGTGCTCAGTGTTGGTAGTTTGTTTCTACCGGTGGAATCTAATAGGTAGTCCTAATGATAGAACAATAAACTTGTATTGATGTGACTTGGAGTCGTCAGTGGAACTCTTCACTGGGCTACGCCAATGGACCGATGGTAGATGGAAGTAACTCGGATTCCGACCGTAGTGGAGACCACAACAGAAGTATCAGTGTGACTTGGGGTCATCGGCGGAACTCTTCACCGAGCTACGCTGATGGACCGATGCTTGTTAAAGGTAATCTTGGTCTACGGTTGCGATGAGATTATTCCAATGATGCTCGTTTTATTCCGCACTCAGTTTGTGGTGAGAATCGACGAAATCTTGTGAAGTGAGCAGAATTTCCTGAGCAGTTGATGCTTGACAGCTTGATCAACGGTGTTCACTAGTCCTGTGCCTCATGTGGTGGGTCCTGAGTGACTCATGTGGGGTGTTCTGGCTTCAAACACGTGTCACTATTTTAGGGAAACTTATCAGGAATATTGTAGATACTTTTCTGATTCCCTGAAAGTGCACTAGCGGTGTACATGTGTCTTGGTGGGTCTTGGCCACAACAAGCGATATATGAAGGGAAAGTGCTCGAAGGTCATTTGGTCGCCTATGAATTTTTTGACTGTTGGTCTATTGTTGAAGTTGAACTGAACCATTTGTTTGTGCATCAGTCAAAGTGATGGAAAAATAGAATTATGACACATGGCGCAATATTATTCGTTGATTTTACATCGCTATTGTAAATCAAAGTTGATTGGCTGAAAGCTTTATTCTTTGGTAGTGATTAATTGTGGGGGTTGATAGAGTGTAGTTCAAGGCACATCTCTATAATCCAATTCAATGTTGGGTGGCTTGATGTGGGCTGTAGGGCGGTGTTTCCAGAGAATGGTGGAAGCTTGTCAGTGGGGTAATTAATTACCCTGATGGTTGTTGGTCGAAAAGGAAAGGAAGAGAGAGGTTAATCACAATGTGAGATCGGATCAAGCAGAGCAAAGTGTGTGTGTTCAAATGGTATGCTCTGAGCATTGTAATCATGAACACTGAGACACACAAAACTGAGAAGATGTGAACCTGAGAGGTCATGAGGCTATACTGGCCGAAAGGCTAGTTGTTTGTTTGGCCTGGTGAGATGAAATGAATCTTCACTGTATGTCATGTGAGGAAATTGTAACAGTGCAAGGTCTCAGATCTCTATTGTTTCCTGTATTCTCTAGATGAAACAAGATGTAACTCCTGTAAAGGCTATGAGCCTGAGATTTTATTTTAACTCTGTTTGTTGTTGAATAATACAATGGATGGATATTTTGGAGGGTGGGGTTTTTTACTCGAAAGGGTTTTCCCCATGTAAATATATGTGTTCATTAGTTTGTCTTCCATGTTGTTAGATTCTATGTTTTGAATCTATGTATGTGTTGAATCTATTATTTTTCTGCATGTATTTTTCTTAGAAGGATTAAGGGGGAAACAATTGTGCCTGTTTCCGCTTTATGGCATAGTGGTTTTGTTTCTTTGAGGTGATTTGAAGAAATTAAAGTCACTAAGGCACTATTGTTTTAGATGTTTTGTTCTAAGATGACCCGTCTCTTTCCCCAACAAGTGGTATCAAAGCCTTCCTCTGGGATTTGATTATGCTTGCATGTGCTTGCATGTTGTTGCATTTAAGAGTTCCTGGTATTTCAGTTCTATGGATTCCTTTTGTAAATATTTCTTAGCCTAGAAAGCTTGAGGAGATTTGAAGGAGTCAGCTGATGATTTATCTTTTGGTGAGTGAAAGTTCTTTCTCTTTTGAGACAACAAGCAATGTGAAAGACATTGAAGATGGATAAATTGGAGTTGATCATATTGTGATGATGTGGTCTGAGGATCCTACTTGGTAATGAATGATCCTGATGCAAGGGATGTGAGTTTATGCTTATGGTTGTGTTGCAGCAGAGCGTGGTTCATATTGGGTGTCTGTGTGAGAGGCTTCCTATTGGTATGGAAATGCTTGGGCTTCTATTTAGCCATGGAGTATTGTGCTTGTGCTTGTGTTGGGTGTTTTTACTTAGCATTAAATGTGTTGTTCTCTGTTACCTTGATTGCATAAAGGCTATGAAGTTGATCTTTGGGTGGTCTAAAAACTTTTGAATAGCCTAGCTCTCTCATATGCTTGTGCATGAGTGTGGTTTTGGAATTGGCTTGAAATGGACCTGAAGTTCCTATATTGCCTGCATCTTGCACTAGCATGTTTCAGTTTCATGTTCTTTGGCTTTGAAGGTTTTCTATAGATTTTCCTAAAAAGTCTATGATGCATATTCATGTTATCTTTTCATTGTTCTGGTAAACCATGATGGTTATGTGCAGACTCTTGGGTCGTCCGGATGTGTAGTGGATATAGATGTGCATGGGTGTTTTGGAAACACGGTGGTTTTGTCAATTTTGCACTGTCAAGGAAAACTTGTGGTTATGTGGAGCTGTTGTTAAGCTATTTCCTAGATCCTGGCTTTTGGGGTGTGACTGGATGAGATAGTTGAAATTCGACATGGTTGGAGGAGGTGTGATGTCTTCTGTACATGGGAGTGTTGGTATGTGATTTGTCACTCAGAATTCTTGTGGTGTTGCTTGTTGGTTTTCTAGACTATGGTGCTTGAGTTGTTGACATGATTGGCTAATTGGATTTGGTTTGATCTGGTGTTTGATTCAAGTTTGTCTACATTGTTGTTCTCTTTGAGATCTTAGTTTTGCAATTTATAGTGCAATGATAGATTTATAGGCTTCATTGATTGGATGTATTGGTTGAGCATGTTGTGGGCTATCTTTACCTACACGTTTTCTATGGGATAACTAGGAAGTGGACCGCCAATATCCACAAGGCTATTTCAGTGTTGATGCAGATCTGTTAGTTGTCCTTGTTTGTGGTCACTTGTGCATTGGCGTGGCTACTTTGAGATGAGAGAAAGGATAGCATTGAGTACCTAAATAGTCAATTATGGGGACTTGTAGCGTGTGTATCATGATGTCATGGAAGGCTTGGGTACACTAGTTAGTGTAAGCTTTTGACAATGATGGTGTGGTATGGGTGGTTTGGAGATCTTGGTGTTGTTTGGTATTGTTGTCAGATGGACATGTTGTCGATTGTACCTGGAGGCTTTTCATATCAAAAGATGTTTGGTCATGATGCTTGGAAAGCTCAATGTCACGGTTTAGTGGGAGCTTTAGCAGTGATTGTGGATTCATCACTTGGTGGTGAATGATCTTCTTTAGTGTTGCAGATGTTACTAGGAGGGACTCTTAGATCTTGTTGTTGTAGAAGGGTTCTTTCGCATTTGCATGGACAATATTTGAGGATGTGCAACATCTTGGAACCATGGAGGACGTTTGGAGTCTTTGGCTGAGATGCTGGTGGTGCTTGACAGGTGATGTTGGTTTAGAGTTTGTTTGCTTGATGTCATGTCTACTCATGCTTGAGCATTAGAGTTTTGGCATATTGCATTGCTCTCAAAACCATAATTTGTTCACTTGAAGCGTGGTATCTCATAAGGGGGATGAGTAGATCATGATGTCATGATAATTTCATGTTTCAGATGTTTGGAGCTTTGATAATGGTCTGGTAATTCTCTATGGTTTGAGTACATTGGTCATATTCTTGAGAAATTCTTAATAGTGCAGTAGTGCACATTGGAGTTTAGCATGAGATGGCCAGTTGCTAGTGCTCATGGATACATGGAGAATGAGGTGAGGTTGTGATTCTGATGGAATGAGAAAGGTTTTGTTCACAGTTGAAAGTCTGAGTAGCCTAAACCTTGGTTGGATGTGAGTTCAATAGAGATCAATGAGGAGATTGCTCTTGGATGAGTCATGGTGGCTTGTATATCTTGGAGGAGAATTTTTTTCTTCACTCTTAGTCTGCTCAATGGTGAAGTTTATTTGAGAGGTATTTTCCCATTATATCTTTTAGATGTGTTTTATGCTTTATATTTCATAGATATGGATCTTGAATTGTTGTTTTAAGGTTCTGGAGGATTCATAGTGGAAGGTGGACAACATAGTTTATCTCCTTGAGCTTCTGTGTTATATCATCTTTTGATGAGAACTAGTAGGAGATAGTTATATGGGCTAGTTTGATCTTGTTTGTGAGGCTTACATCCATGATTTGTTAAGTTTGAATAGTTGGGTGTTGTTATGGCTTTTCCTTTGGGATGTGAAGGAGATCATACTTGACACAGCTGGCTTTTAGAGGTGTATGTAGAAGGAGGTTCTACATGTATATTATGTGCACCATTTCTCTCTTTGGTCTTGGTTGCCTTCCTAGAAGTTTGTTTTCATCCTACATTGGGTGTGAAGAACTTGGAAGAACTATGGAAGACTGTTGAGAGAAATGGTTCCTGTAGCAGCTGGTTGTAGGTTATACACTTCATTATGGATGTTCCTTGGTACTACATGGTTATGTTTTTCTACGTGCTATGATTGGTAGAATTTTTATGTCGTTGATCTTTCATATTTGGCATTACCCATGTAGTGGGAGTACCTGTATGTGTTTGGTATTCTTTGATTGGTTGGTACATGGTGCTTGTATCTGCAACTGATGGGTTAGTTGTGTTGTTGGCATGAGTTTACTAATGAGGATACCTTGAAGGTATGTGAGATTGGATGGAATAACATGAGCTATGGGTGCTATTTTCAGTCAAGTGGGTTTGATTAGTTGGATGGTTGCAGTCAATTTTTTGGTTGATGTTCTAGCTGATGTTCTATCTTGTTTTTGGAGAATTGTTTTCACAGAGGTGATCTTCTTTGGCCCTTGAAGTTGATGTTGTCTATGCTTCTATATGGTTTGTTGTTGGTGCCCTGGAATGGTCAATAAGATCTTCATCAAGTGGGAGATTGTTGGAAATATGTGCCTCAATCTCGCTGACCCATTCATCGGTGTAACCTGAGAAATCGACGCAAGTCTCCTAACTCTTGGCAAAGATAGAAGTATGGACGAAGTGCTTGGTCAGTGTAACTTGTTCAGCCAAGATGAGTGCTCAATGTTGGCAGTTTGTTTCTATCAGTGTGACTCGGGGCTATCGATGGAATCTGATAGGTAGTCCCAACGATAGAATGATAAACTTGTATTAGTGTGACTTGGAGTCGTTAGTGGAACTCTTCATCAGGTTGCACCGATGGATCGATGGCAGATGGAAGTGACTTGGATTCTGTAGGTAGTGGGGACCACAATAGAAGTATCAGCATGACTTGGGGTCATTGGTGGAACTCTTCATTGGGCTACACCAATGGACCGATTCTTGTTAAAGGTAATCTTGATCTACGGTTGCGATGAGATTAATCTAATGATGCTCATTTTATTTCATTCTCAGTTGTGGTGAGTATCAATGAAATCTTGTGAAGTGAGTGGAATTTCCTGAGTGGTTGACACTTGGTGGCTTGATCAACGATGTTCGTTACTCCTGTGCCTCGTGTGGTGGGTCCCGAGTGACTCATATGGGGTGTTCCAGCTTCAAACACATGTCACTGTTTCAGGGAAACTTATTAAGAATATTGTAGATGCTTTTATGATTCCCCGAAAGTGAACTAGCGGTGTATGTGTGTCTTGGTGGGTCCTAGCCACAACAAGCAATATATGAAGGGAAAGTACTCAGAGATTGTTTGGTTGCTTGGGCAATTTTTGATAGTTGGTCTACTATGGAATTTGAACTGAACCAAATATTTGGCATGTTAGTCAAACTGATGGACGAATAGTGTTACGAAACATGGTGCGACATTATTCATTGATTTTACATCGTTGTAAATCAACGTTGATTGCATGAAATATTTATTCTTTGGTAGCGATTAATTATGGGGGTTGACAGAGTGCAGTTCAAGGCACGTCTCAGTAATCCAATTCAATGATGGGCAGCTTGATGCAGGCTGTAGGGATGTGTTGCCAGAGAATGGTGGAAGCTTGTCAGTGGGGTAATTAATTACCCTGATGGTTGCTGGTTGAAAAGGCAAGGAAGAGAGAGGTTGATCATGATGTGAGACCAAATCAAGCAGAGAAGAGTGTGTGTGTTCGAATGGTATGCTCTGAGCATTGTAACCATGAACACTGAGACACACAAAAATGAGAAGATGTGAACCTGAGAGGCCGTGAGGCTGTATTGGCCGAAAGGTTGGTTGTGTGTAGGGGCTAGTGAGATGAAATGAATCTTCACTGTATGTCTACGAGGACATATTTAACAGTGCAAGGTCTCATATCTATGTTGTTGCCTACATTCTCTAGATGTAACTCATGTAAAGGCTATGAGCTTGAGATTGTATTGTAACTATGTTTTTTGTTGAATAATACAATGGATGAATCTTTTGGAGGGTGGAGTTTTTTACTCGAAAGGGTTTCCCCATGTAAATATTTGTGTTCATTAGTTTGTCTTCCATGTTGTTAGATTTTGTGTTTTGAATCTGTGTATGTGTTGAATCTGTTATTTGTCTGCATGTACTTTTCTCAGAAGAATTAATGGGGAAACAATTGTGCCTATTTCTGCTTTATGGCATAGTGGTTTTGTGTCTTTGAGGTGATTTGAAGAAATTAAAGTCACTAAGGCACTGTTGTTTTATATGTTTCATTCTAAGATGACCCATCTCTTTCCTCATAAAATACAACCTCTTATCTCTTCTAAAATATGGATTTTAGTTGCACAATAAGATGATTATAGTGAAATATCTCTAGCAATCAAGCATCTTAGTTGCACAACATTAGGAATCAAGCACAATAATCTAGTTTCAATTCATAGCTTAATCATGTTCATTAGTTGCGCAATAGTTGTATCATCTTACAATCATTTGGCATAGGAGTTTAGATTTCTTAGCTTGCATAATACTCATTCTTGAAGTGGTCATTCTACTGAGTTGCTTCTTAAACCAACTGAGAGCAAATAATTTCTATAGAAACACTAAAGATAGAGGACAATGGAAAGACTTTGAAGAATATGCATTATTTAGTTTGTTTTACTTAATTAGATTCTTCAATACAATGTTTCATTGGTGTGTTTCATGTTTTAGTTATTGACACTTATTCTCACACACAATATGATATCGAGGTCAGGCCAATGAAATTAATTAGAGGAAGGGGAGTTTGTGAATATTTGGCCAGTGAAATCAAGTCCCTGTTTGAAGCAAAAAATTTAAAAGAAGTGTTGGTTAATCAATTTGAAGCAGAGGAGTCTTGGGTTGTAGATAGTACTCGATTCATGGAGATTGGTAAATATTCAAAAAACCTCCCATTCGATAAAAACCAATTATATAGATTACAAGGTGTTGGATATGTGTTAATTGAAAGATTTCTCTTCAAGAGGAAATTTGATGGATTACTCCTTCGATATATGGATAAACACCAAGTTAGAAGGATTTTGCACAAATTTCATAATAGTTCAGCGAGTGTTGATTTCTCTAAAAAAAACCTCCATGAAGATAATACATGCGGGATAATATTGATCAACCTTATTTGTAGATTGCCATAGCTTGGTGAGGAAATATCAATAGTGAAAGTTCTTTATTAGCAAGTGGAAAAATTCAGCTATACCTCTCAACCCAATAGTGATTGATGAGACCTTTGATCAATGAGGCTTATAATTCATCATAATGATCAATCCAATGTCGAGTACTAGACATGAGTGGATTCTAATGGCCATAGACTACTTCACCTAATGGGAAGAATTAGTTCTCCTAAAAGGGGCCACGGAAAATGAAATCCTCAGCTTCTTGGAGGATTTAATGGCACGTTTTGACTCCTCAAAAACCATTATTTTTGATAATGTAAGAGATTTCCTCGGCTCAAAATTTTTTGAGTTTGCATTAAGGAACAAGATATTTCTTAAAACCTCATCAAATTACTGTTCATAGGGTAATGGGCTGGCATAATCCACAAATAATAATTTGATAAGGCTAATCAAGTTGCTAGGTGCAGATCATTAGAGAGAATGGAACAAGAACTTGATAAATATGCTTTGGGCCGACAAAATACTCCTATGTAGGGGTTAAAGACATCTCCATATGAGTTGGTTTATGAGAAAGAGGTGGTGTTATCAATCTCCATAGAAATTTTGATGTTACAACTGCTTAAATCTTTGGATATTAAGGAAGACAAAACTATGGAAGTGCAATTGATGGAGCTACTCAATGTACAAGAAGCTCAAGAGAAATATCATGATGATATGACTAGTCACCAGTGGGTGGTAAAAAATAGTTCAACAAGAGAGCGTCTGACCCTAGTTTTAGAGAGGGTGATCTGGTCTTAAAGTATTTTGAACAAGCTACCAATCTGGGTCAACATGCTAATTTTGACTCGATGTGGAAAGGCCCTTTCCACATTGCTAGTTGTAAAGAGAGAAATTCATTTGAACTTGAAGATATGGAGGAAACACTCTTGGGATTTCAATGAATGAGATCCATTTGAAATATTTTAATTAATGTGTGGTCTCTTGTGAGACTCCTTGTAAATAGTTACTTTTCTTTATGTGTGTTTTCCTTTTCAATAAGCGTGGTTCACACGAGTCGTTCGGTTTCCTCGCTAGGTGTTTTGCCACCCTAGCGTTCAATTCGAGAACATCATGAAAATTTCCCCCTTTAGCAAACCACTTTCTAGTCGCTTTTAATGCAAATATGCCACTTGTTACCTATAGTATCAAAAAATGTACTCCTTTACATTTTCACACTATGTTTGGGTCTCTTAATTTAATTGGACTTAATTAAGATTCTAATTGGCCCAATCATGCATTTACAAGCCTAATTAATTGTAATTTTTGAAAGGGGAATCATGATTTAATTAATGTAATTATAATTTTTAACACCCCAAAATGAATAGGTTGGTAATTTAGGTCAAAACCCATTCACCCTTGGGCAAATAGGTCCCCTTTAGTTTCTTAGTTCAAATTTTAAATATGTTTTTGGCAGCCTTTTTATGATCCCAAATTCAAATTCAAATGTCGGCTTGTAATGTTTAATTTTTGGGAAATTAGAAAATTGTCTATAAATACGAGGTCTTTTTATGAATTCAAATATATCTAGAAAGAGGTGAACTTTACAAGAGCTAAGATTATTGTCAAAAGTATTCAAGAGAAGATATCTCAAGCATTTATTGTAGCATTCAAGATCTCAAGAATCATGCAAGTTTTTGGAGCTAACATTGTGATGTAGGTTTCAAGCATTCAAGCCAAGATTCAAGCATCAAGATCAACATTCAATCAAGCCATTTAATGCAAGATCAAGAACTTGGAGAGATGTACTAATTTTCAGTCCTTTAAAGGTTTCAAATCAAGGGTTTGGTGAGTTGCAACATAGTAAGTGTCAATTCATCATTCCTTCCATGTTTCATTATTTCATTTCAAGGTTTGATTACCAAAATGGGGTTTGACCAAGGCGAACCCCCATTAACAAAAAAAAAAATTGTTGAGAAAATGTGCCTCAACCTTGTAATTACATAAGGTATTGTTCAACTAATGACGGGGGGGTGGGGGGGGTGGGGGGGATCCCCCTAGGAGGGGTCATGTGAGAAGCTTTCTCTGTAAGTATATTCCAATCTATGTGATTTCTAAATAATATATTGGGAAAATTTTTGAGTGTGGGTTTTTTTTCTCCCGAAAGGGTTTTCCCCATGTAAATCATTCTGTTGTGGTATGCATGATATTTGTGTTTATTTTTGTTTAATTTTATGTAACTGTTAAAGATTTGTAAAATTTTTGCATTTTTCTCCTCTCAAGATTAATGTAGGAAGTTGTTTAGCTACCTTAGCTTCCTTACAATTTTTCCCTCTTTTGTGTTTTGTAGATCTTAGGTTGAAGAAGGATTGAATATCTATCAAAAGAGAAAAATTGTAAAAGTTTTCAACATTATCGTTAAGCCATAAAAAATCACTTTTAGAACTTATTTCTGAATTTCTAACTATGAAACAAAGAGGAATCAAGAGTGCAGACCAAGGATCAAAGGACTATGAAAGCAATTTTTCAACCCCTATAGCAAGACCCATTTTCCATAGGGAAAATGAGTCCCATGAGGACACTCAACACAACCTTTTATGATAGGTGCATAAAAGACAACCCTTCTTGGATCTGATCAAATTTTCTATATTCTTTTAGATTAAGGATTAATTTACAGGTTTCATGTGTTACATTGCATAATTGAATTCATTTGGTATTTTCAATTCATCTCCCAAAAGTGCATTTTAGGTTGATTTACCTCGTCTTAGGTCATAAGGAAAACAACAATATCTCCACTAAGGTTGAATCAATGGTTAAAATTAAATCTTTCCCTAAGGGATCTCTTTTTCCTAATAAAATGAGGAAGATAGGTACATCATACCCCAATTCCATTTTTATTCACCCCACAATTTTTTTTTTTTTTGTTGTTTCATTTTGGTTAACTTGACATTGTACATAAAAAAATTCTACAATTGGAGTCCATTCAAACCCTAGATCTAGGATTTTCATTAGTTTGCACTGCATTGCATTACTTTTCATCTCATTTAGAGTTGTTAACATTGCATTAGTTTGCATCTCATCTAGGGTTTTAGGCTTGCATTTTTCATCCTTTAAATATGAAAAATTCAAAACTTTGTGTGCATATTACATTAATTTTGTATATTACTTGCATATTAGTGTATGTTCAATCATTCATATTAAAAAATTGAGTCAAAATTTCATTTCAAAAAGTGTCACATTGTTCATCATTTTTCATTCATTTCACTTGCATTTAGACATCAAAATCTAGAAAAATTAGTCACAAAAACCATAGTTTGTAGTCTGAAACAGGAAACCCTAACATTGAACTTCATACTCAAATTTAAATTTTTGCAACCCCTGTGCTAAGATCCATTCACCCTAGGGAAAAATTTTCCTTGTACAAGTGTTGTTTCAAACTATTGGGTAGTGATTTGTCTGTATTTTCTTCGTTATGAAACTATTAAATTTGGGTTTTAGTTTCATAAAAAAATAAAATCTATCATTATTTGCATTAGGTTTAATTTTTAAAATTGAGTGCATTATTTGAAATCAAAATTAGTATTAAAACATATAATTTTTAGTATCTTGCATTCAAAAATCATAAAATCTTCATATATCAGATCTGAAAATTTGCATAAAAATTCATCATGGACATGTGCATGGGTAATATATGGAAAACCTTAAGATCTTTGGTAGATATTTAAAGTTGTGTGTTTGGTGAAGACCCTAATGTAATTGAGACTATTAATCAATCTTCACCTCCTAATGAATGTCCTTGTGAAGTGGAAATATTAGGTCAAGATGAAGATAACATGCAACAATTCATACAAGACTCCTTACACAACCTTGAGAACAATGCATACTTTTATCCATCCATGCAAATACCACCTATAATCCCATCACTCGATATGTTCAACTTCTTACATCCTAAAATGGAAGCACAAAGCAAGCCTCAACCATCAATGATTAATGAACTTGATCACATAGACAAAAATGATACTCTTATATATTATGTTCATCGAGTTACTAATACACCCATTAACTTAGAAGAGAGTTATGGTCAAGGCTTTAGGATCTTAATAAAACAAGAATGTGACATTAAAAATGAGCATGAAGCTCACAAAATATTATAGAAAATACCATCCAAGGATACCAAGGGGTTAGGATATCAAGATCTCCCCCCCTTGCACATCTCCCTAGAGAAAAGGTGTTCTCTTTCATAAGATCATATCAAGACACCAATTAATACATCACAAGGATGATAGGATCACCATAGATCCTCCTCCCCCACCTCTACCTTAGAAAATTTCCCAAACAAGTAAGAAATCTAAGCCATATAAGATCAATGAATTTCCTTTCTTACACACTACAACATAAACTGAATGAAAAATAGATCAAATCCTTTGTCTAGAATTGATTTACTTGCCACCTATAAAATAAAACAAGAAAGTAAAAATTACAAAAATAAACTATTGTGCATTTCATAGAAATATTGGGCATCTTATTGATGAGTACATCATCTTCTGCAGTGATTGATCCATGAAAATTATCTTATTGATGTAATTAACTAAAATGCATGTACTTTTCTCCTTGCCATGTGATAGTTGTAGGATTGAATAGTATACTCACTATTGCATGTGTTACATTTACTATAAATAATTTCTAAATTGCAAAGATCTCACTCTCATCACCCATCTCAGTTCATCCTTTTCCTGCACTTAGTGGGGGAAAGGAGTTGGATAGCCTTGTCCTAGTTTGGTACGTGTTGTCCCTTTGGCTAGTTATTTGCCTTCCACATATGATGAACAATACTGGGATGTGGATGACCTGCTATAGATTGACTCACATGTGCCATACTAGTCTTCTATTTGTGTTCTTTGAGATTGCATGTGTGTAATTTGATCCCCCATACTGTGTTGCTTCATGTGTCTTTATATGTTTTTGAGCCTAATTTGGATGGCCCTTCTCACTCTATTGGTGCAAGGATACAAAGGAAGAAAATTTGTTTTGACATTCTTTTATCTGTCATAATAATTTTTCTTGTGTTTTCTTTTTGGGGATGACACAAGGCATCAAGACATTTAGGTCTCTTCCATGTTGATCCAAAAGCTCTCCTTTGTTCTCTCTCTATGTGTCATTCTTTCTTTTTTCTTGTTGTTCCATGTCATTTAGGGAATGATGATGGTTCCAAGTTCGATTATATCACTACAACAATGACAAATGCTAACCCTAAATCCATGGATCCCTTATGTGTTATCTTAGGAATGCATATGGGGGGAAACCCTCCTTTCATGATGCAACACTATCTCAAAAACATATGTTTTACATAGGTCTTTCCTAATAAAGCTCTCATATATTGGCACTTATTGTGTTTTACTTTAAATTAATTTCTCACAACATGGTGTTTAGCAATTTATTTAAATTGGGGGCATGCACATCCTCGCTCATTGTTCACTTAAAAGTGTGGTCTTCTTACTTCACGTCATGTGTATTCTTGGTGGTTTCATTGTGTTTGATGTCCTTCAAGATTGCAACCTTTTTGAGCATTTGAAATTCCTCTTAGTGGTGATGCTACAAATTGCATTCTCTAAGTTGCAAATCATTTATCCTTGACTAGTCCTCTCTTGGAGACATTAAGCATAATGTTCCCTAAGGTGATACCTTTCATGAAATAATAAAAAACCCTTTGAAAATCCTATTGCATGTATCAAGGCCACCAAGCATAACACAACTTTCTTGTCAGTGGAGTCTTTCTCATGAGTGCCTAGCATAATACAACTTTCTAGCTTTGTGACTAGTTTTGTGGCACCTTATCAAAGTTATCAAGAGGTATAACTTTGGTATGCTTAGTACAATAGGAGCCTAAACCTAGCATGACTTCCCATTAGCCACTTTTTGGGGCTCACCTAGTGGAGAACAGATTTCACTAGCCCATGTGAGTATATTTTGTTTGCATAGTGGGAAATGATTTCCACTTGTGAACATTTATTTTGGACAAATAGTTAAGGCTTGATCCATACTAATTAGAAAATAGTCGAGGCTTGATCCACCCTCCCTCTCTCTCTTCTCTTTAATTTTGATATTGTATGCTTGTGTGTCTTGTCTTGATATTGTATATTTAACATAAGCATGTGTCTCTTTGTGCCTTTGTTGGTTTGTTGTGAGATCTTAGATCTTGAGGGCTTGATCATCCTCCTTGACCTTTTTTGTTTTATCTTTTCAATAGTTGTACAATTAGACCTCTCTTGACACTTGTTTGACTATTTTAGTGTGAGTTTGATGTAGGGTTCATCCTCTCACTAAAGTGGGGAAAAAATGTAGTGTCAAAAAATGTACTCCTTTAATTTTCACACTATGTTTGGGTCTCTTAATTTAATTGGACTTAATTAATCCTCTAATTAGTCCAATTATGAATTTACAAGCTTAATTAATTGCAATTTTTGAAAGGGGAATCATGATTTAATTAATACAATTATTTTTTCACACCCCAAAATGACTAGGTCCTGGTAACTTGGCCGAATGGGTCCCCTTTAGTTGCTTAGTTCAAATTTTAAATATGTTTTTTGTGGTATTTTTATGATCCCAAATTCAAATTCAAATGTCAGATTGTAATGTTTAATTTTCAAGAAATTAGAAAATTGTCTATAGATACAAGGTTTTTTTATGAATTCAAATCTATCTAGCAAGAGGTAAAATTTACAGGAGCTAAGATGATTGTCAAAAGTGTTCAAGAGAAGATTTATCAAGCATTTTTTGCAATAGTCAAGATTCAAGCATCATGTCAAAGTTATCAAGCATCATGTAGGTTTTTGGAGCTAACATTGTGATGTAGGTTTCAAGCATTCTAGTCAAGAGTTAAGCATCAAGATCAACATCCAATCAAGCCATTTAATGCAAGATCAAGAACTTGGAGAGATGTACTAAGTTTCAATCCTTCAAGGGTTTCAAATCAAGGGTTTGGTGAGTTGCAACATAGAAAGTGTTCATTCATCATTCCTTTCATGTTTCATTGTTTCATTTCAAGGTTTAATTACCAAAGCAGGGTTTGACCAAGGAAAAATCCCATTCACCAGAAACAAACAATTTTCCCTCTTGTTTGTTTTTCTAATCTTAGGTTGAAGAAGGATTGAAGATCTATCAAAAGAGAAAAATTGCAAAATTTGTCAAAGTTGCAAAAGTTGTCAAGCCACAAAAACTCACTTTCAAAACTTATTTTTGAATTACCATCTATGAAACCTGGAGTAATTGAGAGTGTAGACCAAGGATTAGAGGACTGTAAAATAATTTTTTCAACCCCTATAGCAAGACCCATTCACCATGGGGCAAATGAGTCTCAGAAGAACACTAAACACAACCATTTTGTGATGGGTGCATAAAATCCAACCCTTCTCAGATCTGTTGAAATTTTCTAGATTCTATCATATTAAGGTTTAATTTAGAAGTTTCGTGTGTTACATTGAATTATTGCATTCATTTGGTATTTTTCATTCATCTCCTAAAAGTGCATTTCAAGTTGATTTACCCTATCCTAGGTCATAAGGAAAATAACAAGATCTCCAATAAGGTTGAATCACCTAAGGGATGAAATTCAATATTGCCATAGGGGATCTCTTTTTCCTAATTAAATAAGGAAGATAGGTGCATCATACCCCCATTCCATTTTTGATGAACCCATTTTTTTGACGTTTCATTACCTCGCACTACTCTTCCAGTGTTGTGGTTCCCAAAAAGGTAACACCGTGAGTCATATACTCTCCATCAACTACGATTTGTGTTTTCCAAGAGAAAAATAGAATTGAATTCGCATGAGTTGCCTCAAAAATGACAAATAAATGTTGTTTCCTCTTACTCATTAGCATTTTTTGAAGAGTGCAAGAAGAGCCAAGGAACATTTTTTGAAGTTTTTCAGGTCTAGTATGTGGAGAAAGTGTGAATTATGCTAAAAATTGTTGAAAAAAATAAAGGATTGAGAATTCAAGAGAATTAAGAGCAATGGATCCAACAACATCAAATTCTGGTGTTGAAGCAAAAGCCAAAGGACTCCACAACCTTTTGTGGAGAAAATCATTCACCTTTGCTCTAATCCTACTTGAGATAAAAGTGCCTCACCAAGAAATTGAATAAAGAATGTTGCAACAATCCTAGCTTGGTCTCTGACTATGCTGATGAAATCCATGACCCCAAGCTACACAGAAATACCTTAAATCTTCATGAAGGGGCTTATGAAATAATGATTTAAGAAGAGTGTCAAATGGAAAATATGATTCTTTGGGTGTTCGAATGTGGAATTATGGTCTACCATAGTTTATGTTGCATGTAGTTCACCCCTATTCGGAGTTGGTTAATGCTTGTGCATGTTCATACAAATTCAAGCGTGAAATTATAGTTGGCATCGTCTTAAACTAGTTTTGAGTGCTTAAGCTATTAGGGATATGTTTATCTTTCCTTTAGGATCGTCTTTAGAGATATGCATGCAACAAAAGCTAGAATATTACTGCGTAGGACGTAGAGACCAACTAGGGTTTCTCAATAATGAGCTCATGAGAGCTGATGAGTCTAGAATTTGGCCTAGTTAGAGGGGTATAATATATTTTTATTTTCTTAAATTACCACAGACTTTGACATTATATGCTAGCACTTTTCATATAGTTTCTCTCAGTTATATGACATATAGACTAATTTCACTTTTCCTAGTTTTAATGATATATATACCCATTATGTGGACCATCTATATTTATCTTGCATGTGATTGATGAATTCTCTTTAAGGTGGTTATGATTATGAAATTGCTATGTGTATTGGCATTATTTTGTAGACATGATTGAAATGCTAAGTGAGAAATGCAACCGCCAACCAGTCAAGTTGAGGAGTTGCATGAAGGTCAAATGAAGATGACAACAAAAGATTCCTATGTCAACCACATGTAACCACCTTGCACCGATATTTAATGATATTGAGCATCATGGTTGTTATTGTGATCCTAATAAAATGTTGCTTCCTAAATGTGAGATGTTAGATAAAACTAATAGTGCAATGAAGAGAAGCAACAAGATAATAGGGCACCTCAATAAGATTAGCCTTAAAAAATAAAAAACATAGAAGTAAGATAAACAAAATGATTGATGTTATACCTTCATGTTGTTGCTTCCTTGGTTGGCCCTTTGATGCTTCAAGAATTGTGTACTCCTTGGATGGCAAGCTATGTTGGATATGCAAATGATATGAAAATGGATGAGGATGTAATGACAATGAGATGAGAGCTCAAGTGATAAATTTGCAAGAGTTTTGTTGCAAAAGACTTGATCCTCTAAAATGAAGGAATTGAAGGGGTATTTATAGGCTAAATTGAATTCTCTAGAGAATTCAACAGTTGGGATTGATCCAAAAAAGATCAAGATGAAGGGCTATGGTGAGTTGAGGACTCACAAGCCCTCACATCTTGACATGTGGAATGTGATATGTCTTAGGGTGGAGTGATGTGGAAATGAGGTGGAAGAGAAGGACAAGAGGTGGATCTTGGGGGATGAGAAGATTCCTTGGAGGAATAAAAGTGAATTAAAAATTCACAATGATTAGAAGAATCTAGTGGATAAGAGAGGGTCTCCAAAAAGCTGGAGATTTATCACATGTGGGTGATGTGACAAGTCCAAGGTTCTAGAAGCCCTTGGCACATGTGAAGTGACAAGTCAAGGCTTCTAGAATCTTGCATGGGGGATGGGGAAGACCTTGGAAAGATAAAAGTGAATTAAAAATTCACATGGGGAAGAGAAGAACCTTGGGCAAATAAATGTGAATTAAAAATTCACATGGGGAAGAGAGTCCAAACTAAAAATGGTAAGTGGGAAGGTTGACCAGAAAAGGTAAGCCAAATGTGGCTAATGATTCTGATTAAGGTTGTGCAAACACAAGATTAGGATAATTAATGAGAGATTAGGGACAAGTGGGAGATTATGGAGGATGTGACACTTAATCAAGATTAAGTGGTGCACATCCTAATCATAGATTAATTAATTTAATCTGGATTAAAAGGGGGTTATGGAGAATGTGACGAGGAGAGAGAAAAAGATGAATTAAAAATTGGTTTTAATTCAAATGAGTTAAAAGACAAAATTAAATAATTTGTCATATTTATTTAATTTAGAGAAGAAGATGGGGTAAGGTAAAGTATTTAATTTATTTAATTAGATACTTTAGGAACCTTAGGCAGAAAATGAAATAATGATTAAATAAATTATTTAATCACTGTTAATGGAATAGATGAATGTAATAGACGATTTTGATCATATGGGAGTGATCAAAATTGGATGTCTACATTTTTCCCCTCTTCGAAGTATTGTTAGAATAACCGTTTTTCGAAGAAAAGAAAGTGCAGATGACTCTATAGAGGAATTAAGGTGAAAAT
Source organism: Sequoiadendron giganteum (assembly GCA_007115665.2). Classification (NCBI taxonomy): domain Eukaryota; kingdom Viridiplantae; phylum Streptophyta; class Pinopsida; order Cupressales; family Cupressaceae; genus Sequoiadendron; species Sequoiadendron giganteum. The sequence goes on along the minus strand of CM021107.1, from coordinate 148,685,912 downwards.
GATGCCCCAGCGTGGGGAAGAGGATCTGAGACAAAATTAGTGAAGTAATGGATGGATATGCCCCAATCCAGGAAATTGGTGATTGCGGTCGAGAAAATTGGTAAATGTGAAGGGTATGCCCCCTCGAGAGGGTGACGGGCGAAAAAGAAGGGTCCCGAGCAACATCTCGATAAGAAGAAATGGATGGTACAATTGGAAAGAGGGCAAAAAATTAGGCAAGTTTTCCTTTTGAACAAAGTCAATCGGACAAACGGGGTGCAAATGGCGGCACCGGGAAGGGAAGGGATTAGTTAGAGGAATAAAATGGTAAATAAAAGGTGAAAATACCTTTTAAAAGGGGAGGGAAAAGAGAGGGGTCCCAAAAATAAATAAAAATCTCTTAATAGGAAGAAATGGAAAGTATGGTTGGAAAGAGCTCGAAAAAATAAGCAACTTTGCCTTTGGAATGAAGTCGATCCGACGCACGGTTTGCAAATGGTGGCCTCGGGAAGAAAAAGGAGAAAAAGTGTTGCAGAGGGGCGAGTTCGCCCCAGGAGGGCGGGTACGCCCTAAGAAGGGGTGAGTTCACCCCGAGAGGGTAGGTTCACTCCAGGAAGGGGCGATTCTGCCCCGAGAGGGCGGGTACGCCCCGGGAGGGTGGATCCACCCTGACCGGCCGAGGGCGGGTCCACCTTGCTGCAGGGGCGGATCTGCCGTATTGCAGGCCGAGGGCGGTCCAACCCATTGCAGGGGGTGGATCCACCCAGCTGCGGACCGTGGGCAGGTTCACCTCGGCAGTCCGAGGGCATGTTCACCCCGCAGGCGGGAGGAAAGAGGGAGGAGGAAGAGGAAAGAAAGAAAGTGGGGGGAGGAGGAAGAAGAAGGAGGAAGAGATGGGGGAAAGGATGAAAGATGAGATGAGGAAAGGGGATATGAAAATGATGATGTAAGTTGATGGATAAGAAATGATGATAAGCGATGGGAGATAAAGGTGAGCACAAAAGAAATATGATGTTGCCCCAAGCAAGCTGCAGAAGTGCAGATACGCCCTTTGGATTGCTGTAGAAGTGCGAATACGCCCTCTGGATTGCCGCAGAAGTGCGAATACGCCCTTCTGATTGCTACAGAAGTGCGAATACGCCCTCTGGATTGCTGCAGAAGTGCAAATACGCCCTCTAATTGTTGTAGAAGTGTGAATACGCCCTTCTGATTGCTGCAGAAGTGCGAATATGCCCTCTGGATTGCTGCAGAAGTGCGAATACGCCCTCTAATTGCTGCAGAAGTGCGGATACACCCTTCTGAGTGCTACAGACTGGTGGATGAGTGATGAAAGATGAAGGGATGTGGGAAAAGATGAGAGATGAGATGATGAAAGGGGATATGAAGACGATGATGTAAGTTGATGGATAAGAAACGATGATAAGCGATGAGAGATAAATGTGAGCACAAATGGATTCAAGGACACATATGATGTTGTCCTAGTCAAGCTACAAGCTAGGGTGAGTGGATGGTTGATGGAGTGTTTTTTGATAAGGACATGATACATCCCAAAACAACACAAGGATGGGAAAGGATACATCCCAATGAGAGTGTTATTGATGAGGGAAAGATTCATCCTAGAACAACATTGATGACGAGGATAAGGATGAGTGTTGTTGACGAGGGAATGATACATCCCACTGATGATGAGGATGAGGATGAGTGTTGTTGACGAGGGAATGATACATCCCAAAACAACACAAGGATAGGGAAGGATACATCCCGATGAGAGTGTTGTTGATGAGGGAAAGATACATCCCAAAACAACACAAGGATAGGGAAGGATACATCCCAGAGATGATAATGATGATGATGATGAGGATGATGAGGATGATTGGATCAAGGCTTGTAGCAAGGCTAAAACCAAGAGTGTGATTAGATTATTTGAATGGATGAGGATGGGGGAGATATGCAATGAGATGAAATGAAAAATGAAATGCAATCCTAATGCAATTTGCCATCCTTAGAGCACTGATTTTTGCTATAGCATAAGACACCGGGCGTCAGGGTATGTAAACCAAGACGGATTAGTGTCTAATGCAGAAAACAAACACAACAAACAAGAAGGCTATCCCAACACCCCAAAGTCGCGATGACTTTGGTCGGGCCAGGTATTGGAATAACCACAAGCACAAAAGGATGCCCCAGCATAACACAAGACTGCAGGGATCTTAGTGGGTACTATGTGGGACAACCAAGAAGACATAAACAAAGAAAAGAGAAAGATGTGCCCCTATGCTTACTAGTCAAAGCACACCATGATATGATGGATCAAGGCGACCATGACAAGTGATGATAGGGAGCTCAAATGATAAAAAAAAGCCAAAAGCATCAAAAGATCACAATCGATTTCAAATGTCCTTTGCCATAGGATAAAGATGAGGGATGGGGTTGATGAGGTCTGTTAGGAAGGATACATCTTGTTGAGACCAAAGATGGAGGATAGATTGGTTGATTGACATGACGCAGGATAGCAGAAACCGATTGGATCTTGGGATATAGATGACCATTGTTTGATAAGAACTAGCTCAGATAGGGACATAATTGATGACACGACAAGGCGATGAGACATAAGGCGACAAGATGACAAAAGACAGAGCCTAAAGACCTAGGGGCTCGAGGATTGATCAAAGATCAACCTTGCCTACGTGAAAGCGCAGAGCCCTCGTAGTTTAGGAAAAGACCATGGATAAAAGTGGAAAGAGGACAATGAGGACCTCGATGGATGACAAAGACTAGATGGAAAAAAAAAAATACCCAGGGGGTGGACCAAATGATTGACCATGCCTACGTGAAAGCGCAGGGGCAACGTATCTCTACACAAGGCCAAAGACAGAACCTTGGGGGTGAATCAAATGATCGACCTTGCCTACGTGAAAGCGCATGGGCAACGTAGTTCGACCAGAGACCGATGGTAGATAATGGATAAGGGATGATGAGATGACCAAGATAAATGGATAAAATGATGAAGTGGATATGATGAGCCAGGATAGGCCGTAGGATTGGATAGAATGATGGTTGATATGTGTAAGATATGTAGGATGTGAAGCTCAGGGATGGGATAGGTAATTCAGATCATTAGAATATGAATTTGAGAGGCGAGACAATGGATAGATGAGTGATGAAGATGTGAGAAAGATGTGGTAAATAGATAGGAGGGATGAATGACGATGTGAATGGAATTGGGTTGCATGCGGGTAGCCTAGAGCTAGTTACCAATGACAAGGGATAATAAAGGGAAATGGATGGATGGATAAGAAGATGCTAGGATAGGTGGATAGATGATGGATAGATGAGTGATGAAGATTGGAAATATGTGAGAAAGAGATAGGAATGATGATAGTGAAATATCAAGTCATTGGATTGCATGAGGGTAGCCTATAGCTAGAGACCAATGACAAGGGATTATGAGATGGAAGGAAAAGAAGATGCTAGGATAGGTGGATAGATGACGAATAGATGAGTGATGAAGATTGGAAAGATGTGAGAAAGAGATAGGAATCATGATAGTGAAAGATCAAGTCATTAGATTGCATGAGGGTAGCCTATAGCTAGAGACCAATGACAAGGGATTATGAGATGGAAGGAAAAGAAGATGCTAGGATAGGTGGATAGATGATGGGTAGATGAGTGATGAAGATTGGAAAGATGTGAGAAATAGATAGGAATGATGATAGTGAAATATCAAGTCATTGGATTGCATGAGGGTAGCCTATAGCTAGAGACCAATGACAAGGGATTATGAGATGGAAGGAAAAGAAGATGCTAGGATAGGTGGATAGATGATGAATAGATGAGTGATGAAGATTGGAAAGATGTGAGAAAGAGATAGGAATGATGATAGTGAAATATCAAGTCATTAGATTGCATGAGGGTAGCCTATAGCTAGAGACCAATGACAAGGGATATGAGATGGAAGGAAAAGAAGATGCTAGGATAGGTGGATAGATGATGGGTAGATGAGTGATGAAGATTGGAAAGATGTGAGAAAGAGATAGGAATGATGATAGTGAAATATCAAGTCATTGGATTGCATGAGGGTAGCCTATAGCTAGAGACCAATGACAAGGGATTATGAGATGGAAGGAAAAGAAGATGCTAGGATAGGTGGATAGATGATGGGTAGATGAGTGATGAAGATTGGAAAGATGTGAGAAATAGATAGGAATGATGATAGTGAGGTATCAAGTCATTGGATTGCATGAGGGTAGCCTATAGCTAGAGACCAATGACAAGGGACTATGAGATGGAAGGAAAATGGATGGATTGATAAAGATGGGGAGATAGAAATATGCTAGGATATATGGATAAGGATTCGGAAAGATGACATGGATTACTGGGTAGATAAACGGATGAGGAGATAAGGATGAAAAGATGGAAAAGGATTTGTGGATGGGTAGATAGGAAGATAAGGATAGGGAGATGGATTGGATGTTTAGATAGATGAATGGGGAGATAAGGATGAAAGGATGAAAAGGACTATGGGATGAGAGGATGGGGAGATGGAGAAGATTACCTGGCGGAATGAATGGATGATGTCTCCGAGGACCCAATTGAAAACAATGAGATTCCCCCACTCTATATGTGTCATGCATGATGAGGCAAGAGGGATAGCAAGATGGGTGGATAAGGGAGTGAGATGGGCAATGGAAGATAGATAAAGGTGGATAAGGAATATGATAGTGTATGGATGGGAATATATGCCAAGAGGTGTCCAAAGCATGTATATAGGTTTTCCCCTACATTTATCAAGATCACAAGGAAGAGGGAGGAAGTGGGATAAATGGGATAGGATGCAGAAGATAGGCAATGTAGGAGATGGAGGAAAGGAATGCGTAAGTGGATGTTGCCCCCAATCGTGGAAGGAGACTAGATGGGGAATTTATGCATGATGCCTATTTTCTAGGTTTTCATCATGGGACTTATCCAAGGCACTTGTTTGCCAAGTTTTCACCATTGGATGAATGATTTTCTCTTTACTATTTTTTATTTTTTATTTTATTTTTATTTTTTTGCTAATTTTTTCTCTTTTTTTTTCTTTTTTTTTTGCTGATTTTTTGGACTAGGATGTGGACGAAGATGGATAAAGATAGGGATATGGATATGCGGATTTTTAGAGGACAATTGATAAGGATAGGGATGAAGGACTCACACATCAAGTTCCATATGAGGTAATAAGAGCCCATGTTTGAAGTGACTATTCGGATGTTGGTACAACCTTATTAGACTGGATGGTTTATGCAAGAGGATGGATTAAAGGAATTTGATGGGGGAGATAGAGAGGATAGTGGAGGGGATGTTGGAAAGTGTATGGATGGAATGATGGAGTGGATTGGTGATGGGGGAAGGTGTTCAGGACCAACATGGGCACATGTGATGGTGGATGCGAAAAGATAGGTGGATGAATGGATGGAGAGTGTGACGATAATGGAGGCATTGGGATAGTGAATTTTGGGATGTAGGGACCCAAAACAGATTTAGGAGATGGAGGAGGTGAATGATTTTGTGGGGAAATAACAACTTTGGATGTCGTTATGGACTTTTCAATTGAAGGTATGGCACCTTTTTTCTTTGGGATCCACATGGTTTTTATTTTTGCTTCGGTGGGCCTTTGTGGCCTTTTGGATTGATTTGGATTTTGGACTCGATTTTTCTGTTCTTCAACATGTCTGTGGAAGGGGACATGAGGAGCTTTAGATTCATGTGGATGTTTGGATTTATGTATTGTTGCTTTGGTATCCAAATTTCTTTTAGTAGCAAGGGGATAGATGCGAGGAGATGGATGATGGGGAGCGATGGAGGTAGGCATTTGATGAGGAAGTGTGGATGGATAATGTGGAGGTATGTGCCTTTGTTGATCCTAATTAGGAGTTATGAAGGTAATATTTTTATGTTGTGTACGAGGGAGAGGGGGTGGATGAATAGGATAAGATGGAGGGGGTGATTTTGGGATGTAAGGACCCAAAATAGACTATGTATATGGAGGATGTGTGGGTTTTGATGGAGGGCTATAAGAACCCATAGTAGATGAAGGATGAGCAATGATGGATAGAGGGACATAAGGACCCAAAATGGATTTAGAGGATGAGGGAGGAAGATGGATAGTTGTTTGTAGGTAGTATGATGGAGGAGGGGGGATGGTGGCATATGTCTTGGTAGAACGATGGGAAGTACCTTTTGTGCCTTTAGAAGAGGATTGTTTAGGATGTACGAAGGTTGTACCAACTTATTTAGAGTGTGAGTTTTGGGAGACATATCCAAGACCATGTGTGCCTGGATGTTCTTTGACTTGAATGGGTTCTAAAATACCTTGCTCATGAAGGCCTAAACCTTTTCCTTGATAGTTCATGTTCTCAAGCATATGATCTATGGTAGGATGCTTATTCTTTTGGAAGAATGATGCGATTGCATTATTAGGTGAAGGAGGATGGGTGGTGCATATACTTTGATTTTATTCAACAAGAAGACCACCATGGATGCACGTAATGTTACCAAGGTGATACAAAAGTGGCATTGGGATGGTAAGACTAGATGGTGATGAAGGATCATGCGATGGAGATGAGGGGATAGCAACATCAAGAGGAATGAGTGATAAGGGACCATGAGAGGTAGTGGATGATAAGGGTTCATGAGATGGAGTGATTGGATCTTGAAGGCAAATGGGATCATGGGATGGAGTGGAGGAGATAGTGTGATCTTGAGATGGGGTGGATGGGAGGATAGGATCATGACTTGGTCGAGGATATGGATCATGAGATGAAATGGATGGAAGAATATGTTCTTGAGATGGAGTATATGGGATGGAGTGATCTTGATTTGGAGGAGGGGATATGCTTGTATGCTTTGGATCAAGCGCTTGGCATGACTCATCTTGTGTGGGATGTATGATGATGGAAGAGTGTTGGAGGGACTCCTCAATTGGGGGAGAGAGGAGGATGGAGGATTCATGAAGGTCATTGGATTGAAGTTTGTGAATATTAGGACTAGGAGGAGGGGATTGGATGTCTTCAATGGATTTGGTGGATCTAGTAGTAGAATATGGGGATTCAATGGATTCGATGGGTTTGACCGGCTCAATTGTTTGGATGGTGGTAGGAATGGTGATGAGAGGGATAGGTGTAGGATGGAGGAGGGCCTCATCACTAGTGATGGTACATGATAAAGTGGGAGGGCATGGTGTCTCTTCTTGCATGAGTCCTTGGGAAACATTTGGAAGAGATGTAGGATTGGGTAGAGTGATGGGAAGGGATGGAGGATGAGGATTAGGATTAGACATGGGGATTGGATTGGATGGAGCACTAGGAGGAGATGGAGGATTAGAATTAGATGAAGGGATGGGATTGGATGGAGGACTAGGAGGAGATGGAGGATGAGGATGAGGATTAGGGATTGGAGGATTAGGATTAGACATGGGGATTGGATTGGATGGAGCACTAGGAGGAGATGGAGGATTAGAATTAGATGAAGGGATGGGATTGGATGGAGGACTAGGAGGAGATGGAGGATTAAGATATAATGTGGGAAAAGGGAGAGTGATGTAGGAGGATGTAGATGTTGGATTAGATTGGGATGTGGAGTGATAGTAGGAAGATGTAGATGAAGGATTAGAATGGGGAGATGTGGAATTAATGTAAGGGTGTGGGGATGGGGGATTGTGATAGGAATGTGTGGATGTTGGATTAGAATAGGAAGAATGAGGTGGTGAACCATCATAGGAAGAAATGTATGGTGGGTTGGCGTAGGAGGATATGGATGGTAGATAAGGATGAGGGGATTGAGATGGTGGATTAGGATAGGAGGAATATTGGGATGGGGGATTGTGATAGGAATGTGTGAATGTTGGATTAGGATGAGAAGATTGGGATGTGGGATTGAGGTAGAGGTATTGGGATTGATGATGATGAGGATAAGAGGAAGTGGATGTTGGATAGGATAGAGGTTGAAAGGGAGGACATGATGAATATGTCGATGGTGAGGATGTTGGATATCCCTTGTCAAGGGTAGCATAAAAACCGTTATTAGATGTGGATGAAGGCATGGTGGGATAGTTTGAAGAAGTAGTGGGATTTTGGGAGGTGATTGGAGAGAGCTTGCTAGCAATGATAGTGTCAAGGGGATCTATATAACAATCTTCATGATCAACAAGATTTTCGTTATTGTCATCAACAGAGTTAGGATTCCCCTTGACTACTATTATTGGTCAAGTGAGAGGGGGATAAAGATTCATGATGGATATAGATTAGAAGGAAAGAATAGATGATGGATAGAGAACTAGGATGGATTGAAAGCTCGTATGGGGATTGGATGAAAGCTCAGATTAGGATGATGGGATTAATGCTCAGATTAGGACTGAATTGGGGCTTAAATTGAGATTGGATCATATGATATGATAGGATTGATTTGAAAACATGATCATGGGTTTTAACTAGAGGACGTAAGGTGTTGACAATCAGATGTTTGCCAAATTTGGCAGTTTTCAAAAATTGTCAAATTTTGCCATTTAGGAAACTTCATAGGCATATGTTTGAGAGTCCAATTTTTTTCAAAAAATACCCAATACTAAGATAGGATGAATTGCCAACTAACATTGGAAATATGAGACATGCATTTAGAGTTATTAACGAAACAGTTCGTCAAAAATTGGAAAATTAAAAAAAAAAAATGCTAATTTGTGATTTTGAGCGTCAAGATGAAAGTTTGAGGCTCTGAAAACGTGTTGAAGCAGGATCCAATGGACTTAAAAATCAATTGGGAATCCACATGCCAGCTCATAATGCAACCACCCGTAAAATTTCAGCAAAAACCCACATTCGAGTCAAAAGTTATGGCCTCCAGAAGTTTCGACATAAAAATCAAAAATTTCAAAAATAAAGTCTAGATGATTGGGATGGATGATTTGATGATAGATATGGAATCCAATGATTTTATAAGAAGCACTTATGTAGTCTAGTCGATGAAACATTGATTTGACGGATGCTCGGAATGGAGAAACGACCACTTGAAACGGGTAATCAAATATTCAGATTGGATAGATAGATGGTCGGGAGGGGTGAACGGGGGCTTGGAATGGCCAAATAAAGGTTTGGATTGGTCAAATGAGTGTTTAGGATGATGGAATGGTCAAACGGAGGTTTAAAATGATCAAACGGGTGAAATTGGCCGTTTAGCGGCGCGTATTCACACTTTTGCAGTAAAACTGCCAAAACAGTGGGGTAAATTCGCCCCTCTGCAGTGGAAAAGGCTAAAAATAGTGGGGAAAGTTCACCCCTCTATAGTGCAAAAGGCTGAAATAGAGGGCAGGTTCGCCCCTCTGCAGTAAAAAAGGCTGAAACAACAAAGGGCAGATTCGCCCCTCTGTAGAAAATGACTAAAACAAAGGGCAAGTTCGCCCCTCTACAGTGGAAAATGTATCTTGATTTGGATAAGGGATTTTGGCAAGGACTTAAAATGGTTTAATGACTATTTGACTAACCAAAATTTATTGGTTCTTCACAGAAAGACACTTTGAACAAGCACAATCCTATGATTAGTGTTTTTAACGGGTATGGCCAACAAAGGTCTTACTCTAGGATGAACAAAGTTTCTAAGGAGTCCTTGATATATACTCGGTACGTGAGGCACAAACTGTGAACACCAGTCCGTCACAAGCGTGAGTCGGGAGCCCCAGCGAGATACTGAAAGGCTCAGACCAACTCTTCATGTCTATCTAGGTATCACCCTAGCTTTGACGTTTCGCCAATCATGACGCAACTGGATGAGGTACAAATTTGGCTCTCCCCCCTTTATATACCCCACCGGTACGTGTGGTTGGGATCGTCCCTTGGGGTGATGAAATCCCCAGGCAGGTCCCACTAAGAAGAAAACACTAATTGTTTCCAACTACCCCTTTCGGATCCGCACAAAAGTGCAAAGGGAGGAGGTGAAAATGAATTAATGTCCCCTTAGGGTGATACAAATAGAACAAACATAGCAAGCAGCCAATTTACTTTCCCCTAATTATGCTAAGTAACTAGATAAAACAATAAGGAAAGACTTTCAAAGAACGAAACAAAGGCCCTGCAAGCAAATGTTAGTTGTTTATCCCTTTTTTTCCCTTTTTGTGATTTTCAGGAAATCTGACTTCACTCACCAACAAACAAGATTAGTTGATTAGAGCACAAAATAGCAAAAGAAAGAAGACAAAAATGAAGCTAAAATACCACTTTTTACCTTCCCGAATATGCTGTTAAGGGTAGGTTCGCCCCTTTGCAGAAAACAGTCAAAAAATAGCCCAAAGGGCAGATTCGCCCCTCTACAGAAAATAGTCAGAAAATAACATAAAGGGTAGATTCGTCCCTCTGCAAAAAATAGTCAGAAAACAGTATAAAGGGCAGATTCACCCCTCTGTAGAAAACAATCAGAAAACAGCCTAAAGGGCAGATTCGCTCCTCTACAGAAAACAGTCAAAAAATAGCATAAAGGGCAGATTCGCCCCTCTGCAAAAAATAGTCAGAAACAGAGGGCAAGGTCGCCCCTCTGCAGAAAACAGTCAGAAATAGAGGGCAAGGTCGCCCTTCTGCAGAAAACAGTCAGAAACAGAGGGCAAGGTCACCCCTTTGTAGAAAATAGTCCGAAACAGCAAAGGGCAGGGTCGCCCCTCTGTAGAAAATAGTCAGAAACAGAGGGCAAGGTCGCCCCTCTGCAAAAAATAGTCAGAAACAGAGGGCAAGGTCGCCCTTCTGCAGAAAACAGTAAAAAATAGAGGGCAAGGTCGCCCCTCTGCAGAAAACAGTCGGAAACAAAGGGCAAGGTCGCCCTTCTGCGGCGTCCGGGAGGGCAAGTTCGCCCCTCTGCGACCTAAATCTGCAAATAAGCCAACAATAAAAAACATGAAAGAAAGAGACCCCTTTCTGGGTCCCACCGGGTGTGCCAGAAATGTGATCCTAATAAAATGTTGCTTCCTAAATGTGAGATGTTAGATAAAACTAATAGTGCAATGAAGAGAAGCAACAAGATAATAGGGCACCTCAATAAGATTAGCCTTAAAAAATAAAAAACATAGAAGTAAGATAAACAAAATGATTGCTGTTATACCTTCATGTTGTTGCTTCCTTGGTTGGCCCTTTGATGCTTCAAGAATTGTGTACTCCTTGGATGGCAAGCTATGTGTGATATGCAAATGATATGAAAATGGATGAGGATGTAATGACAATAAGATGAGAGCTCAAGTGATAAATTTGCAAGAGTTTTGTTGCAAAAGACTTGATCCTCTAAAATGAAGGAATTGAAGGGGTATTTATAGGCTAAATTGAATTCTCTAGAGAATTCAACGGTTGGGATTGATCCAACAAAGATCAAGATGAAGGGCTATGGTGAGTTGAGGACTCACAAGCCCTCACATCTTGACATGTGGAATGTGATATGTCTTAGGGTGGAGTGATGTGGAAATGAGGTGGAAGAGAAGGACAAGAGGTGGATCTTGGGGGATGAGAAGATTCCTTGGAGGAATAAAAGTGAATTAAAAATTCACAATGATTAGAAGAATCTAGTGGATAAGAGAGGGTCTCCAAAAAGCTGGAGATTTGTCACATGTGGGTGATGTGACAAGTCCAAGGTTCTAGAAGCCCTTGGCACATGTGAAGTGACAAGTCAAGGCTTCTAGAATCTTGCATGGGGGATGGGGAAGACCTTGGAAAGATAAAAGTGAATTAAAAATTCACATGGGGAAGAGAAGAACCTTGGGCAAATAAATATGAATTAAAAATTCACATGGGGAAGAGAGTCCAGGCTTAAAATGGTAAGTGGGAAGGTTGACTAGAAAAGGTAAGCCAAATGTGGCTAATGATTCTGATTAAGGTTGTGCAAACACAAGATTAGGATAATTAATGAGAGATTAGGGACAAGTGGGAGATTATGGAGGATGTGACACTTAATCAAGATTAAGTGGTGCACATCCTAATCACAAATTAATTAATTTAATCTGGATTAAAAGGGGGTTATGGAGAATGTGACAAGGAAAGAGAAAAAGATGAATTAAAAATTGGTTTTAATTCAAATGGGTTAAAAGACTAAATTAAATAATTTGTCATATTTATTTAATTTAGAGAAGAAGATGGGGTAAGGTAAAGTATTTAATTAGATACTTTAGAAACCTTAGGCAGAAAATGAAATAATGATTAAATAAATTATTTAATCACTGTTAATGGAATAGATGAATGTAATAGACGATTTTGATCATATGGGAGTGATCAAATTTGGATGTCTATAGTTACTACAGTGGTTGATTCCATGTTTGGGCATGCATGTCCGAATGGATTCCCCTGCATGTGTAACCACTCCTTCCATTTTCTCTTGTTTTCCCTAAATGGAATCCTTTCAATTAGTGGGAGTTGATGGCCTTGTTCATTTGATAAATAAGGCTTGAATCCTCCTTCCTCGAGATAGTGATAACGAGTTAGTGAGTTGATCGCCAAGTTATTGTACAAGCTGATTATCAACCATATTCCTGTAATTTCAGTTTTTGATAAATGAAATGAGATTTTGAGTTGATTATCCAAGTTTTATAGTAGTTTAAAGGATACTAATTCAAGGGGGTCCACTTGGTGAGTAATATGTTCCTTTAGTTTAGTTAGATTAGTGTTAGTTTTTGTTTAGTACTTAGTTAATATTTTTGGCATTGATTGTTCTTGCAACCACTAGGACTCTGTTCTGTGACTGTTCTTGCAGCCAAGGCAGGCAAAGTAGTTTCTATTGGATGTTTATATCTTCCCTTCCTGCTATGTATAATTAGTTTATATTTTCTTGAGTAATGTTTAGTATTTTCTTTATATCCTTTCATGCAATTTTATTTTAGCCTTAAGCTTTCTTGGTCATAGAACTGTGATGACTACTCTAGAATTCCTAGTGCACATACTATGCTAACCCATTTCAAGTTCACATCCCTTGGTTGACAATTTAAATGTACCTTCATGATGGTCAAAATGGCTATTCAGATTAGATGTCCAATCTCTGAATCATGGCAATAAGAGCTTAGTTATTGAAATCATTATAGGAGGCTGACATTTTTGGCGTCATTGTTGGGGATGGTGTCAAACTAGGGAATCCTTTGGAGTCATTGATAGTTTTTTGGCTATATTATTTCTAAATTTTTCTCTTAGTGTTAGAAGTATGATCCAATATTTTTTCCACCCATTATTTGTGTGAGTTGGTTGATATTGAGTCATTACCACATGCATAGAAGAACAAGAGATGATTTTGGGAGATTCCTTCCTAATAATATTGAACCATTTCACCTAGCAAAACATCCAAATATTCCCAAAGACAAAGAAGAAGAACCCCAACCCTTTGCTGATATATTCCCTGACTTGACCAATTCTAAAGTTTCCCTTGAAAATCAAAACCTTGTTGAAGAACCTTTTATTCTGGAATTTCATCAAGTAGACATGGTTGATGCAAATGGAGATAGGCCTAATAGGTAGAACCAACTAACTTTCCCCTTTACCATCATTGAATAGAATGAAGTAGATAACCTCAAAAATATCCCAGCTTTAGTTCTTCCTAAATTCTATGGTCTTGTCACGGAAGATCATGATACGTTCTTGTTTGAGTTTGATATACTCTGTAGAACCTATGAATATACCACTTATGCTCATAGACTCAAGTTATTTCCTACTACTCTAAAAGAAGCTGCATTAAGATGGTTTATGAGCCTTGGTAGAAATACTGTGAGAACTTGGGAAGATATGAAGACAAAATTTATTGAGAAGTACAAAGAATATTGCAGGGGTAGTGACATGAGAGGAGGTGAGATTTTTAGAATGCAAAAAAAAGAAGATGAGAGCTTGGAATATTTCATTTCAAGGTTTTTGTTTTGTCTATAGAAATCTCCACATCATACACTTAATGAGGACTCACAAAAGTTACTTTTCTTGAGAGGAATTAATGAAAGTTGCACTAATGCCTTGGATCTAATGGCAGGAGGTGATATCACTCAAGTCCATTGGAATGATATCAATAAAATATGTCAGAAATATTCTAGGGAAGCTTTAAAGAAAGGAAGAGCCTACCAATCCTCTATGGGTAAGACATCTAGTAGTTGAGTCTCAAGGATGGAGATTACTAACTTGTTGGAAAATTTCAAGAAAGATATAATTAATAATCTAGTTACTCAGCTGGATACACATGAAGCTAAAAAGAAACATGAGGAGGTAGAAGCAACACTGATAAAATATTGCTCTCAGTGTAGATAGAAGAAGAGGGACTACAAATGCAAGGTGATAGCTAACATTGATAGTAAGAATATTCCACCTGAGTTCAAACCAATTCAAACTGAGGAAGACCAAGTCTACTTTGTTGCACAAAAGAGGTCATGGATTTCAAGACAAGGTATGCCACTAGATCCACTATCTTTTGTTGGACCATATTTTAATTCCTCTTATTCATTTGGTAACCAGTGGTAGCCACCCTATCCATCCAACTATGGAGGATACCCACCCAATGCTTGGTATAATTATCAGAATACCTCACCTCAATGGCAACAAGCTCAGGGGACTGGGCAACCGTTTCAGGGACCTTCACAACCACCCCTAGGAAACTAGCAGCAAACATCTCAATGGAGAGGTGGCCAACAATGGCCAACAAAGCCCACCAACTATATGCAACCATCTTCTCAAAACCAACATCCTGCTCTAATGCCCCCTCTTGCTAATCCAAGTGCCAATATATCTAAACTTACCTAGTTACCAACCCAACCCACATCCAACCCCAATAATAAAAAACAACAACAGCTTGTATATTTTGCTGATCCAAACCTATTTCTTACATATGCTGTGAGTTTAAGTGACATACGCCTATGTTCAGGAACAACCTTGCAAGCTCCTTCCACCCCCATTATCACTGAGCTACCTGTGGAGGAATAGGAAGAATATTTGCCTAAAACCATTCAACCTTGTGCAACTAAACCTCCTGAACCAACTCCAGTAAACCAGATAGCACAAGAACCATTGATTTTACTCACAGATTAGAAGCTTCCAAATAAAAGGAACACGAGGAAGCTAGCTTTGATATCCTCAATCAGTTCAAGCATATATGTGTCTAGATACCTCTGTTCCAAGCTATAAAAGATGTCTATCTATGGCAAGGCAATTAAATAGGCATGCCTCAAGAAACCAGGTAGGAAAAAGAAGGACCCCACTATAGTCCATGTAGTAGGGAAACTTGCAAACATCATGCTTGGAAAAGTAACTATCCCCAAGTACAATGATTCAAGGTAGCCCTGTAGTTGAAGTTGTTATAAATGGGATGAAAATAAAGAATTCTTTGATTGAGTTAGGTGTAGCAATCAACATGATGACTAAAGACATCCTAAAAAAAAAAATATTGTGAACATGAGGTCCACTCCTACAGTCCTACAACTTACCAATAGCTCCACTATGAAGCCAGATAGCATAGTCAAAGACCTAGTGGTAATCCTAAACTACTGGGAGTATCCAAGTGACTTCATGGTTCTTTCCCCCAAAGCAACACTAGGAGGATATCCACTTATCCTTGGTCGGCCATGGCTAGCAACTAAAAATGCCTATATTGGATGTTGCTCAGATGATATGACCATTTTGGATGACACGAACACTAAAAAACTTGTTTTGTATCCTCCAACTCAGCCATCCAAAAATGCAGAAATATCATTATGGCCACATATTGGAGAAGAAGCCGAAGAAGTCAACTATGTGGCATAGCTTATGATGCTTGAAAGAATTCCTTTCCTAGAGTTTCAAGATGAAGATGAATTGTTATCTAGCATCATTCAGAACCAATGTTAGATAGAGGAAACATCATCTAATTCTGCAGACCTCAGACAAACACTTATGTTCGATATGCATGATCTTCCTATAGCAACTCTTCTGGCAGAAAACCTTCCTGCAACCACTCTTCCTACAACAACTATCTTTGTAGACAAATTTCCTATAGCAACTCTCTCCATAGACAAAATCCCTACAACAACACGTATGTTTCACACAATGTTGCCACCTGAACTTAAGATACCATGTATTAATGAAGCAACTATGATAGAGCTAGTCACACAAGTACAAGTGTCTGAGGGACACTCTCTCCACATCAATAGTAAATTTAATAAAGGAAAATAGTTGATATTGGCAAATCTGTTGAAAACTCATCAAAATGATTTTTTTGGGTATTATCATGACATGAAAGGATTAGATCCAAAAATATGCAGTCACATAATCTATATCAAGGATGAATGTATGCCTTTCAGACAAACACAACGGAGAATCAACCCTACCTTTAGAGAAATTGTCAAAACTAAAGTGCATAAGCTGCTAGATGTTGGATTTATCTACCCTATTTCAGACAGTCAATGGGTATCCCCGTTGGTGATTGTGCCCAAGAAGGGATGAAAATGATGAGCTTGTGTTGACTATAGGGAGCTCAATGTTGCCACAGGCTATTACAGATGTTTCATCAGGGATTTTAGCAAAATAGAAGCCCCACTATATAGCCTTTTGACTAAAGACTCTGAATTTCAATGGACAAAAAGTTGTGACAAAACATTTTTCTAATTTAAAGATAGCTCTAACTCATGCTCATGTACTTAAGGGACCAAATTGGGAGCTCCCTTTCCACACCCATACTGATGCTTCAAATTATTCCATAGGAGCAGTCTTAGGACAAAAAGAAGAAGCTATTGAAAATGCCATTTACTTTGTCAGTAAAAACTTGAAGGGAGCTGAATTTGATTACACAGTCACAAAGAAAGAAATGTTGGCAGTAATCTATGCCCTAAATAAATTTAGGCACTATATCACAAGTTACCAATTTTTTTTACACACTGATCATGCAACCATTATATACCTTATGAACAAACCTCTAATCTCAGGAAGATTAGCCAGATGGTTGCTACTAATGGAATAATTTGATATAACCATTGTGGACAAGCCAGGAAAAGCAAACGTGGTTGTTGATTTTCTGTCAAGACTGACATCATCAGATGATACTCAAGAAATAGATGACTCTTTTCTAGATGAGCATCTACTCTCCATTAGCATACAAACACCCTAGTATTCTGACATAGCCAATTACCTTGTGACAGGGAGAGTTCCTCCTCACTTCTCCCCCAAGGAGAGAAGAGTGTTCATTGAGAAATCCTTTCCTTTTTCATGGTTAGTCGAATGCCTATTTTATATTGGACCTGATCACATTATGAGAAGGTGTCTAATGGAAGATCAAACTGATGAAATTCTGCATGCATGCCATGATGAACCCTGTGGAGGCCACTTTGCAGCTAAAATGACAACAATAAAAATCTTGAACACAGGATCTATTGGCCTACATTACACAAAGATGCCGGAAGATATACAAGAAAATGTGATAGAGTCCAAAGGATGTGCAAGCCAAGAAAGTTAGATGAAATGCCACTTTACCCACAAGTTGTAGTTACTCCTTTTGAAAAATGGGGTCTGGATTTTGTGGGACCCATTGATCCTCCATCCAACAGTAAGTCCTATATTTTGGTTTGCACTGATTATGTAACAAAGTGGGTTGAAGTCAAAGCCATGAAGCACACAAAGGAATATAAGGTTGCACAATTCCTTTATGAAGAAATTTTCATGAGATATGGGGTACCAAGAGAAATTGTAACTAATCAGGACGCTCAATTTACATCAACCCTTATTACAGTATTGGTCAATGAATATAACATCAAGCATAGGAAATCCACCCCTTATCCTTCTCAAGAAAATGGACAAGTCGAGGTGAAAAACATAGAGATTGAGGCCATCCTCACCAAAATAGTGCATATTCATAGAAAATATTGGGCAAACAGATTATCAAAAGTAGTTTGGGCTTACAGGACCACCTAGAAGACAACTATAGGCTTCACCCCATTTGAGTTGCTATATGGGAAAACAACCATGATGCCTATAGAATTTGAGCACAAGACTCTCAGAACTACTCTAGAGTTGGGGATGGATATTTCCAAGGCACAAAAGGAATGGATCATTCAACTCAATGAATTGGATGAGCTAAGGAAAAGAAAATTGAATCACACTGAACTTTTGCAAAGTCAAAGAGTCCAATGGCATGACAAATTTATCAAAGAAAAGAAATTTCAGCCAGGTGACTGGGCATTACTTTATGATTCATGGTCCAAGGATAATGCAGGTAAATTGTAGAAAATATGGATAGGGCCTTATGAAGTGGCATAGGTCTTTCCTAATAGAGCTATGCAACTCACAACCATTGAACCATAGAAATAGAAATTCAAACTACTGGTAAATGGGTACCATCTCAGATTATATCACCGAACAACTTCAAAAGAAGAGTTCCTACAACAGTTTATCCAATACATAAGGCCTAAGCACAATTCCTATAGCAACGAAGTTCCTGCAGCCGAAGGTAGCGGACCTAGTGTTCATCCTTCTAATTAAATGAGGTACGTACTTATCATAATAAAGATTTCTACTTTTGTAGAAATCCATTTCTTCGCCCATCCACCCATCTACCCATCTATACCACCTTTCTCTCTCTTCCATCATTTCATTTTACCTTGCCCCATTCCATCATCATTAATTTCTCAATTATTGCTCAACAATGCAAGCAGTACTTTCTCCTTGATTGATGAGATGATTTCTACACCATCATGTTTGCATACACTCAAGTACGTGCATATTAATTGCATTCTTAATTATTCTTTAGAGCATTTCATTTCATCATTGTACGATAAGATGGATGTTCACATAATTGTATTTAACTCCCTTGTCAAATCAATCTTTCCATTTTGCATGTGTGGACACATGTCCAAATTTAGGTTGGGGGGAGGGGTAAGCAAGATGCAAAAAAATTGCCACATGTCGATATATGATTGTTTGTGTCAGCAAATCTTGCTGAGTTGATTCAAAATTTAAAATGAATGACGGATCACATGTATGATGTGACACTAAAATTTTGCTACCATTCCCTCTCATTATGATTCCTTTTATTACCATTTCTATTATTCTTAACTCTGTCATGATTCTGAAATGCAAGTGCTAAGTTGCTAAAAATAGGGTAAAAAGGCAATTCAGTCGACAAATTCACCCAGCAAGCAAACAAGGAAAATTTTAAAAATACAAAGGTAATTTTGTAGGGTGACGAGCTGAGCAAAGACAATGGCAGGCGAACTTAGTCGGAATGAGCCCTCAACTCACGATTCCTTGTTACAAGATGTAGTGTGCTTAGCAAAATTTTAGAATTGTAGATGGCTAGACTATTTCTGAAGTTGGATGACTTCCCCTTTCCCATAATTGAACAAAATTAAGTAGATAACCTCAAAAATATCCCTACTTTAGTCCTTCTTAAATTCTATGGGCTTGTCATGGAAGATCCTGATACCTTCTTTTTTTAGTTTGATATACTCTGTAGAAGCTATGAATATACCACTGATGCTCACAGACTTAAGTTATTTCCTACTACTCTGAAAGAAGCTGCATTAAGATGGTTTATGAGCCTTGGAAAAAATATTGGGAGAACTTGGGAAGATATGAAGACAAAATTTCTTGAGCAGTACAAAGAATATTGCAGGGGTAGTGACATGAGAGGAGGTGACATTTTCAGAATGCTGCAAAAATAATATGAGAGCTTGGAAGATTTCATTTCAAGGTTTTTGTTTTGTCTACAAAAATCTCCACAACATACACTTAATGAGGACTCGTAAAAGTTACTTTTCCTAAGAGGAATTAATGAAAGTTGCACTGATGCCTTGGATCTAATGGTAGAAGGTGATATCACTCAAGTCCCTTGGGATGATATCAAGAAAATATGTCAAAACTATTCTATGGAAGCTTCAAAGAAAGGAAGAGCCTACCAATACTCTATGGGTAAGACATCTAGTAGTGGAGTCTCAAGGATGGAGATTACTAACTTGTTGGCAGATTTCAAGCAAGATATAATTAATAATCTAGCTACTCAGCTGGATACACTTCAAGCTAAAAAGAAACATGAGCAGGCAGAAGCAATAATGACAAAATATTGCCTTCATGTAGATAGAAGAAGAGGGATTAAAGATGCAAGGTGATAGCTAATATTGACAGTAAGAAAATTCCACCTGAGTTCAAACCAATTTAGACTGAGGAAGACCAAGTCTAATTTGTTGCACAAAAAAGGCCATGGGCTTCAAGACAAGGTATGCCACCAGATCCACTATCTTTTGTTGGACCATATTTTAATTCCTCTTATTCATCTGGTAACCAGTGGAAGCCACCCTATCCATCCAACTATGGAGGATACCCACCAAAGTCTTGGAATAACCCATCCAATGCTTGGTCTAATTATTAGAATACCTCACCTCAATGGCAGCAACCTTAGGGGAATTGGCAACAATTTCAGGGACCTTGGCAACCACCCCCAGGAAACTGGTAGCAAACATCTCAATGGAGAGGTGGCCAGCAATGGCCAAATCAGCCCACCAACTATATGCAACCATCTTCTCAAAACCAACAACCTGCTCTAATGCCCCCTCCTGCTAATCCAAGTGCCAATATATCTAAACCTACCCAGTTACCAGCCCAACTCACACCCAACCCCAATAATAAACCACGAAAAAAACCTGTATATTCTGTTGCTCCAAACTAATTTACTGCATATGTTGTGAGTTTAAGTGACATACGCCTATGTTCAGGAACAACCTTGCAAGCTCCTTCCACCCCCATTATCACTAAGCTACCTATGGAAGAACATGAAGAAT
Organism: Sequoiadendron giganteum; assembly: GCA_007115665.2. Classification (NCBI taxonomy): domain Eukaryota; kingdom Viridiplantae; phylum Streptophyta; class Pinopsida; order Cupressales; family Cupressaceae; genus Sequoiadendron; species Sequoiadendron giganteum. Next base: position 148,665,181 of record CM021107.1, on the reverse strand, counting down.
CTTTGTCTAAATTCATTCAGCCTTGTGCAACTAAACCTCCTGAACTAGCTCCATTAAGCCAAACAACACAAGAACCATCATTTCCTGATAGATTAGAAGTTGCCAAACAAAACAAAGACAAGGAGGAAACTAGCTTTGATATCCTTGATCAGCTCAAGCATAGATGTGTCTAGATACCTCTGTTCTAGGCTATAAAAGATGTTCCTATCTATGGAAAGGAAATTAAAGAGGCATGCCTCAAGAAACTAGGTAGGAAAAAGAAAGTTCCCACCACACTTCATGTAGTAGGGTAGCTTTCTGACATCATGCATGGAAAAGTAATTATCCCCAAGTATAGTGATACAGGTAACCTTGTAGTTGAAGTTGTTATAAATGGGATGAACATAAAGAATTTTTTGATTGATTTAGGTGTAGCAATCAACGTGATGACTAAATACATCCTACAACAACTAAATATTGTGAACATGAGGTCCACTCCTACAGTCCTGCAACTTGTTGATAGCTCCACTATGAAGCCAGATGACATAGTCAAAGACCTAGTGGTAATCCTAGACTCTTGAGAGTATCTAGCCAACTTCATGGTTCTTTCCCCTAAAGCAACACTAGGAGCATATCCACTTATCCTTGGTTGGACATGGCTAGCAACTACAAATGCTTATATTAGATGTCGCTTAGGTGATATGACAATTTCAGATGGCACAAACACTAAAAAACTTGTTTTGTATCCTCCAGCTCAGCCATCCCAAAATGAAGAAATATCAGTATGGCCACATATTGGTGAAGAAGATAAAGAAATCAACTCTGTGGTGCAACTTATGATGCTTGGAAGAATTCCTTTCCTGTAGCTTCAAGATGAAGATGAAGTGTTATCAAGCATCATTCATAACCAATGATAAATATATGAAACATCATCTGATCCTGCAGACCTTGGGAAAACACTTTTCTCTATTATGCATGATATTCCTGCAAAAACTCTTCCGGTAGACAACCTTCCTGCAACCACTCTTCCTGCAACAATTATCTCTGCAGACAGACTTCCTACAACAATTGTCCCCACAGACAAAATCCCTACAACAACAGGTATGTTTCACACAATGATACCACCTGAACTTAAGATATCTTGTATTAATGAAGCAACTATGATAGAGCTATTTACACAAGTACAAGTGTCTTAGGGACACTCTCTACACATCAATAGTAAATTGAATAAAGGACAATAGTTGATATTGGCAAATCTACTGAAAAATCATCAAAATGCATTTGCCTGGGATTATCATGACATGAAAGGATTAGATCCAAAACTCTACACTCACATAATCTATATCAAGGATGAATGTATGCTTTCCAGACAACCACAACGGAGAATATACCCTGCCTTGAGAGAAATTGTGAAAACTGAACTGCAAGAGCTGCTAGACGCGAGATTTATTTACCATATTTCAAACAGCCAGTGGGTATCCCCATTGGTGATTGTGCCCGAGAAGGGAGGAAAATTATGAGTTTTTATTGACTATAGGGAGCTCAATGTTGCCACTAAGAAGGATCACTTTCCTCTATCTTTTGTGGATCAAGTCCTAGACTCTCTTACAGGAAAACAATACTTCTCCTTTCTTGATGGCTTCAGTGGATACAATCAGATTCAAATTGCACCAGAAGACCAAGAGAAGACTACATTTACATTTCCTTGGGGGACATATGCATATTTTGTGTTTCCCTTTGCACTATGCAATGAACCTGCCACTTTCTAGAGAGAAGTCATCAGTATATTCTCAGACATCTCCCTTGATTGCATGGATATTTATATGGATGATTTTACTACCTATGGTGCCACCTTTGATGAAGCATTGGAGAACTTGAAGAAAGTACAACAAAGATGTGAGGATCAGAACCTATCCTTAAAAAATGAAAAGTGTGTCATGATGATGTAAGAAGGTGTAGTCCTTGGTCACTACATTTCACACCTAGGCATTCAAGTTGATCCAACCAAAATTGAGGTAATAAATAATTTTCCTACACCTGCAAAACAAAAGGATGTTAGGAAATTTTTAGGACATGCATGCTATTACAGATGTTTCATCAAGTATTTTAGCAAAATAGCACCCCCACTATATAGCCTTTTGACTAAAGATGTTGAATTTGAATGGACAAAAAGTTGTGACAAAACATTTTCTGATTTAAAGATAGCTCTAACTCATGCTCTTGTACTTAAGGGACCAAATTGGGAACTCCCTTTCCACATCCATACTGATGCCTCAGATTATGCCATAGGAGTAGTCTTAGGAAAAAAAGAAGAATATATTGAAAATGTCATTTACTTTGTCAATAAAAACTTGAAGGGATTTGAGTTTAATTACATAGTCACAGATAAAGAAATGTTGGCAGTAATCTATGCCCTGAATAAATTAAGGCACTATATCATAGGTTACCAAATTTTTGGACACACTGATCATGCAACCATTAGATACCTTATGAACAAACCTCTAATCTCAGGAAGATTAGCCAGATGGTTGCTACTAATGCAAGAATTTGATATAACCATTGTGGACAAGCTAGGAAAAGAAAACAATGGTTGTTCATTTTCTGTCAAGACTGACATCATCAAATGATACTCAAGAAATAGATGACTCTTTTCTAGATGAGAATCTACTCTCCATCAGCATACAAACACCCTAGTATGTTGACCTAACCTTGTGACAGGGAGATTTCCTCCTCACTTCTCCCCCAAGGAGAGAAGAGTGTTGATTGAGAAATCCTTTCCTTTTTCATGAATAGCTGAATGCCTATTTTATACTGGACCTGATCATGTTATGAGAAGGTGTGTAAGGGAAGATCAAACCTATGAAATTCTGCATGCATGCCATGATGAACCCCATGGAGGCCACTTTGCAGCTAAAATGACAACAATGAGATGGGTGTTCACATAATTGTCTTTAACTCCCCCTATCAAATCAATATTTCCATTCCGCATGTGTGGACAAATATGCAAATTTAGGTTGGGGGGAGGGGTAAGCAAGATGCAAAATTTTTGCCACATGTCGATATATGATTTTTTGCATCAACAAATCTTGCTGAGTTGATTCAAAATTTAAAATGAATGACGACTCACATGTGTGATGTGACACTAAACTATCACCACCATTCCCTCTCATTATGATTCCTTTTATTACCATTTCTACTATTCTTAACTCTATCATGATTAAAAAATGCAAGTGCTATGTTGCTAAAAACAAGGTAAAAAGGCAATTCAATCGACGGATTCACCCAACAAGTAGACAAGGAAATTTTTTAAAATACAAAGGTAATCTTGTAGGGTGACGAGCTGAGTAGAGACAAAGGGAGGTGAACTCATTCGAAATGAGCCCTCAGCTCATGATGCCTTGTTACAGGACGTAGTGTGCTTAGTTGAATTTCAGAATTGTGGGTGGCTAGACTATTTTTTGAAGTTGGATGGTTTCAATGAAGGTGTTGCATTAGAGTTTTCTCATAAATTTTCAAATGGAAAGGCCATGGTGAAAGGACTGGAATTCATAGCGATCGAGGAATGAATTTTTGAAGTTTCAGGGTTACTGACAAATTGTGAACCTTACCCTATTTCTAAGGACACCAGGACAACCAAGACAACCAGGGCCATATTTACAATGCATGGTGACCTTCCTTTCATAATTGATAAGTTGGGCGGGTTTTATTGGAATATTGATTCACCTACTGCAGATACTAACTTTGTACAACTATCAATTGCAAACTTCGGGGCCTTAACAAAGCAGAAGCATAACACTTCCCTTGCTAGAGGACCAATAAAATGTTAGGTTGGGGGGAGTGACGAGTCTATAATTTGGCCTAGTTAGAGGGGTATAATCTCTTGTTATTTTATGAAATTACCACAGACTTTGACATTATATGCTGACACTTTTCATATAGTTTCTCTTAGTTATATGACATATGGACTAATTTCACTTCTGTAGGTTTTAATGATATATATACCCATTATGTGAACCATCTATATTTATCTTGCATGTGATTGATGAATGCTCTTTAAGGTGGTTATTATTATTCAATTACTATGTGTATTGACATTATTCTATAGACATGATTGAAATGCTAAGTGAGGAATGCAGGTGCCAATTGGTCAAGTTGAGAAGTCGCACGATGGTCAATTGAAGACGATGGTAGAAGATTCTCATGTTAGCTGCATGTAATTGCCTTGCACTGATCTTTAATGGTATTGAGCATCACAGGTGTTACTATAGTGGTTGAGTCCACATTTGGGCATGCATGTCCAAACAGATTCCCCTACATGCATAACTGCTCCTTCCATTTTCTCTCATTTTCCCTAAATTTCATCCTCTCAATTAGTGGGAGTTGATGGGCCTGTTCATTTGATAAATAAGTCTTGAATCCTCCTTCCTCGAGCTAGCAATAGCGAGTTAGTGAGATGATCGCCAAGTTCTTTTGCAAGTTGATTATCAGCCATATTCTTGTAATTGCATTTTATGATAAATGAAATGAGATTCTGAGTTGAGTACCCAAGTTTTATATTAGTTTAAAGGATACTCATCCAAGGGGACCCACTTGGTGAGTAATCCGTTCCTTTAGTTTAGTTAGATTAGTGTTATTTTTTGTTCAGTACTTAGTTAAGATTTCTGGCATTGATTGTTCCTGTAGCCACTAGGACTCTATTCTATGACTGTTCCTGTAGCCATGGTGGGTAGAGTAGTTTTTGTTGGATTCTTAGGTCTTCCCTTCCTGCTATGCATAATCATTTTAGATTTTCTTGAGTAATGTTCAGTATTTTCTTTATTTCCTTTCATGTAATTTTCTTTCAGCCTTAAGCTTTCTTGGTCATAGAACTTTGATGACTACTCTAGAATTCCTAGTCCACATATTGTGTTGACCCGTTTCAAGTTCACGTCCCTGGGTTGACAATTTAAATGTACCTTCATGATGGTCAAAATGGCTATTCAAATTAGATGTCCAATCTCTGAAACATGGTAGTAAGAGTTTAGTTATTGAAATCATTATAGGAGGCCGACAAGGGCCAATGGAGATGACACACAAATGCCGAAGGTTCCTGCTACGTACAAGGGTTTCCATTTTCAAGACATGGAAGATGTGTTTTTTATGCTTGATTTTGTTTTTGGCTTGGATAATGATGCCAAGGTTCATGAGTTTCAGTTGTCTTTGGGTTTTTTCTTGAGGAAACAAAAGGAGAGTTTTAGGATGTATTTCACAAACATTATAGTTACTCATATTTCATAGTTCATATGTTGCTTCATCAGAATGTTAATTTCTTCAAGTCATGCATGAAATTATCCATTGTGGATGAATCTGACCCTTAAAGGGAAACCTTGTATCTATATGGAATCATGTGTTGTCTCCAACATATGACTACTACACATTTTTTGAGTTGTTCTTAACTTCATATCTCTTGGACTTAAGTCATAAAGAGAACCCAAATATAATTACAAAGCACCAAATATGATGCAAACACAGAGGCCATCCTCTGATTGGTTCTTCGAAAGTAATTTCACTTTTGTAAGAATGCATGGATTCAAGGGAGAGCCTTTCAAGCTCTCAACTTACTTGACTGATATAATTTCATCCTTGGAGCTAGCATGTAAGTATGTGATTGATATGAAGTTAGGGGTAGTGTTAGAACCAAAATTTTCAAATGAATTCTAAAGGATTTTATCTATTTGAACCCAAATTAATGCTATCCTTTTCATAGAAAATCATTCTACTGCCATCCACAAAGCCAAAAAATAATTTTACCATCATACCTCTACCTTATTGAATACCTTGCATAGCCCTCACCTCATACCTCTTTACCACAACCACTTACAAAGCAGCTCAAGGTATCGTGGTTAAGAGCAGTCACATTATACCCTTATCAATGTACCTCAGGGGGTCAACAAGTAGCTTGCGGTTTAGCGGTGAAGTGAGAGTGATACTGTCATACCATTGGGAGAAAAAAATTGGCCCACTATAGAGTGATAGAAGAAACATAGCATTGATAAAGGCATGTGCCACCATACCATGGAGGGACAAAACAAGACCCGCAGTAGTGCAGTAGAGTTGAACAATGATAGTAAGCAATTTCCATACTATGGAGGGACAAAGCATAGCCCACGGTAGAGTGGTAGAGATGATTATAAGGGGAAGATACCACTATAGTACCACTGGAAGGAAGGACATAGCTCATGGTAGAGCGGCAAAGGAAGAAAAGGCGGTGACAGGATGATACAACCATACCGCATGGAAAGAAATGTTAGCCCACAATAGAGTGGTTTATAGAGAAGACAATAGAAGAACACCGCGACACTGTAGTAGAGGAAAAGGAGGCATGAGGTAACATGGTAAAGAGGTCGTTACTGTTGCATCAGTTATTATTGTTATTTTTCAGTTGTCTTTTATTTTGAAGCGGTGCGACCTTTGGTCTGATGATTTTTGCCTCTCATGAGAATACGAGGAGACCAAGACCAAAGGCATGGGGGATTTTCTGAAGATATAAAAGCAGGAGATAGATAAAGAATAAGGGGTTAGATAGTCAGAGGCTAGAGAGAATAGAAATAATTTTTAGAATTTTTACACAACAGAGACCATGATGCAAGTTTAATTTTGAGGAAGATAATGAAAGACTTCTACTTCGGTGGTTTCATTTTGGTATTAGTTGTTTGATGAAAATATTCAATTATTTGATTGTCTCCAACTTAATATTTCTCGATTATTTAAGTTGATATATCAAGCACGTGTTCAACTTATCAATGCACATTTTTTGTATCTGTGTGGTATGATTAACTGCTTTCTTTAAAGAAGAATTAAATAAATTTCAGTCAATTGTAGTAATCTGGAAGTGTTAATTGGATCAGTAAGAAGAATCATATAATTAGGATTTATTTTTTGCCTCCAGTAGGGTTTGTCAATCACTATCTTGCATGTTTATACAAGTTATAAATGAATACCTCTATGCCAAAAAGCTAGAATTTCTGCCAAAGAGAAGTCATCCATCAAAGACTTTCATTGGAGTTTGTTTTAACCAACAAGGCACTGGTCTCACCTATTTTTATTCATTTAGTTTCATTAAACATTTTTTCAGTATTCCACATCTGTTAACTGAAAATATTGAATTATACTTTAATATTTCTTATATAGTTTATACAAAATTAGGATCATATCTTTCCATTGTCAAATTTCCATTGTGGATAGATTGATCAAGTAGGAAGCATAGTTCAAATATGCATCATTCATATAGGTACACCCACCTTGGTATGATAGAACCTAAAGAGTAGAAGGTTCAAAATTCATTATTTGGACTTGTACGTTAGCCAAAAACATTGTGAGAGCTTGGAAAACTCTCGTGGTTCAAACCTGCATTTTTGAGACCTAAAAATTTGGTGACTCTGCTGGGGAAGTCAAACTAAACCCAAGCCTTCGTCATAGAGTCAATACTTTGTAGAAGACTCTGCTAGGAACAAGGAACTACTAAATTTTCACACCTTTTGGGAAGTGAGTGGTGACTCTGAATGAACAAGTGCATTAAAACTAATAAAGTGAAGTATGCATCAGAAAGGAACCATCCTAGAGTTTAGAATATCAAAATTACTCACAACATGCATGGAAAAAGGTCTTTGTATAAGGAGGATCCTAATAATGACAAAAGTAAATGGACTCATAAGAATGATAAGGGCAAGAAGGTGTCTGATGACATGTGCCTAACAAATAAAGACAAAACATCAAAAGCACACCTTGAGACATATAATTCCTATGGTACACTGACAACTAAAAATAACCCATCTAGAGAACCTCACACTCCTGAGGAAAAGAGGAATCCTTTTTATGAAATGGATCCTGAGAAAAAACAATAATTCAAAGCTAAATTTGAAGTTGGAAGAATTAGGAGTCAACATGAATATTATCAAAAAATGGCATTACTTGAAGAAAATCAGGATGGACTTGGTTATGAAGCGGCCTCTAAAGAGAGCTATGAACACATGGCTTGGGATGAGATAAATGCACGATTAGAACATGAAAGACAAGAAGTGGAAAGAAAAAGAATGGAGTATGAGTAGAGGCTCTAGGCAATAAAAGAGCTTCAAGAATTGAAGTTACAAAAAGCCCAAATCAATGCTCAGATGGCTAACTTACCTAAATATGTGCCACCTCACAGACAGGGGAATAATAATGCAGGACCTTCAAATCCCCCAAAAGAACAACAAAATCAATTAGGGAATTAATATAGACCCCCAAATGCTCCACCACAACATCAAAATACTCAGCCACCCCCTCACCAGCAATATATACCCCCACATGGTCAACAACACATGCCTCCACAAGGTCAGCAATATGTGCCACCACCTCACAACAATCCATTGTACTATTACCAACATCCTCAAAAACCCACCTCCTCCACCATACACAACCTTGATCAGACAATTTAATTTGGTTGGATTTCAAATATATCCTTATCCCATGGGCAATACTTGGAGAAGCCTTGTCCCAAAATTCACAGGAAGTAGTGCAGTCATAGCTAAAGAACACTTAAGGAGCTTTAATGCATTTATTCAAGACTTGGATATGCAATATGAGGATGTGAAAATGAGATTTTTATGATGTCATTGATTGAAGATTCTAGAGATCAGTTTAACAGTTTTCCAACAACTTTTATTGACTCTATTCAGGAGTTTTATGAATAGTTCCTTGAGTAGTATGGGAATCAGTGTGCGCCAGAGTTTTCCTTGAATGAATTGGTAACTATCCAGAAGCATCAAAATGATTCATCTTACGACTTCAACTAGAGGTTTTCTAAATTACATAATAAGATACCTTCTAGATCCAAATTAGTTGATCTTGCAACATTAATTATATATTTAAAAAAAATTGATCCTAAGATAGGATATGAGCTTAGGAATAGGTGTCCCAGGAATTTAGCTGAAGCTCAAAAGATAGCACTAACTATTGAAAATAATAGGAAAGCTGCAGGAATGATTGGCAAGAGGGATAATCCTAGGGTTCCCCAATATACTCCTCCAAATAGGTAGGAAAATACATACAAAAATGAAAGGCCAAGGTTGTATGACATTCCATACAATAAAAATTGGAAGGATGGAAAGCCAGTGATGGATAGGCCTAGGAATAAAGAAACACTTGATCCTTTAAAGAAAAGAGGGGCGTATATGGTAAATAACAGTCCTTGGTGCTCAATTTGTGACTTACCACATTCTCCAAATCATTGTATTGTAGCTTAGTAGATACCAGGAAAAGACATACCAAAATACAACAATGAAGAGGACCATAATATCTATTTAACTTCCCACACTCTTTACCTTGTTGAGCAGGGATATTCTTCTTCAGAAGAAGGAGGGTATGGATATGATGTCGATCACCAAAAGTACAATGTCCATATGGCAGATCAACAAGTTTTTTCTGATCATGAAGAAAGTGATAATGAACAATGTCCTCCTAGTACATCATATCAGACAAATAAATGCAATATGAGAAGACTAATTGAGGAAGAAATTAAAAGGTTCACTGTTGTAGAAGTTGAGCAAGCCAAAAGAAGATACTGGTTGAGAAATAGAATAGTAAATGAGAATGAAGGTGTTCCAAGAGGAATATTTTTGAAGGATAAGAAATACCCTAGGAAGCTTCAAAAAGGACAGATGATAAGTAGTTTGATAAAAAATAACAAAAGTATGTCCATAAGGAAGAAAATAAAGAATTGCCCAAGGACAAACAAAAGTCAGATCAGACAAACAAAAAGGAGAAAGGGGAGAATAAAGGAGAGTCAATAGAGCAAAAGAAGATGATCAAAACAAAAGGTACCTCTTTTTATTTCATGCAAGATTTGTCCCAGGTAAAGATGTTTGTCCCATTACTTGAAATGATGAAGATTAAAGAGTATATAGAAAGTGATATTCGATTAATGTGTAGTGGAGGTAATAAAAATACAAACCTTCAAAATAAGGAGATTCCTGAAATTAGTAATAAGAAGGAAAAGCTAAAAGTTACAGAGGTTTGTCTAAGTGATGCATTGATGAATTCACCACAAATTGATCCATTCTTTACTACCCTACTCATAAATGACAAGCTGGTAAGAAATTGTATGATAGATTCAGGTGCTTCTATGAACATCATGCCAATAGGGGTGATGAAACAACTTGGTATGTGGGTAGATGTTGAAGGTGGTAAATTTTATGCTATGGACAATAGACCTGTCTCAGTGGTGGGAATTATGAAAGATGTGGAAGTGAAATTGGCTACTTACCCACAAGAAATTTATAATATTGATATAACTGTGATTGACACACCTCCTCAGTTTGGAATGCTTTTGTTAGGACAATGGACTGCAACAGTTGGAGGTAATGTATAGTTTGATTTATCATATGCTACAATACTGGTCAATGGTGAAGAATTCAAGTTGTATAGAGAACCAAGGATGAATCAGATTGTCGATTTTGTTCCTCAAGAACAAGTCAATTTTTTCTGTGATGTGGATTTAGGGAGCTTCAGAGTGGAACCATCTCAGCCTAAATTAGAAAATACTAACAATTGATAAGCATATTTCTAAAGATCAACAGGGTGTGTGGAAAATTTATTTTGATGGAGCAGGCAACCAAGAAGGAAATGGAGCTGGAGCAGTGTTTATATCACGTGAAGGTATTACATTCAAATATTCATTTTTGCTAACCTTTGAGTGTACAAACAATGTGGCAGAATATGAGGCCTTGTTGATTGGTTTAAATATGGTTTTCAAGCACAAGATCAAATTGATAACTATCCTAGGATACTTTGAATGAATTGTCTAACAAATCAGATCAAGATATGTTGCAAAGAACAAGAGATTGAAACAATACAGAAATTTTGTGTGGGACATAGTTGAATTATTTGATGCTTTCTCAATTTATTGGATAGATAGATCAGAAAACTTGATGGCAGATTTTCTAGCTAATGTAGCCTTGAAAAGAGATGATATCACCTTGGCTGGAATATCTCAAGTTGAATTCAAAACAAGACTTGCTATCCTTGACAACATATACATTTTGCAAGTTTTCAATGATGATATCGATCTTCTAAAGTTTCTTCATTGCATAGATCAGTACGAGGCTCAAGAGATTGACTTCAATTCTTTTGTGGAAGAAGTGGATGGGAAACATACTATATTTGGGAAGGAAGTCTTGCAACTTAAAACCAACAAGCTCCCCAAAGGGCTTGTGGCACTAAAAAGAGTGTATGATGGGAATGATAGCTCTCTCATGAAGTAGACACTAGTCAAGAAAGAAGATATTGAAGAAATAAATCTAGGAACTGAGTTAGCACCAAAAAGGGTCTACATTGGAAAGAAGATAAGTCAAACCATCAAGGGAATGTTGATTTCATTATTGATAAAATACAAGCATGCGTTTTCTTGGTCTTATGAGGATCTCAAGGCATGCAAAGAAGAGATTTTCTAGCATGAGATTCCACTTAAACCAGATACAAAGCCATTCAAACAAAAGAAGAAGCCTATTAACGCAACTTTGGAACCTAAGATGTAGGAGAAACTGGAAAAAACCAGAGATGGAGGTATTATTAAACCCATTAGACATTCAACATGGGTCTCAAACCTGGTTCCAATAAGAAAGAAAAATGGGGATATTAGATTATGTGTAGATTTCAAAAATCTGAATGTTTCCTCCCTTAAAGATAATTATTGTCTCCCAAATATGGAGGCAATATTGCACAAAGTAATAGGATGTGAGCTACTGTCAATGATGGATGGTTTTTCTGGATATAACCAAGTTAAAGTCAAAGAGTTTGAGAAATACAAGACAATGTTTACTACACCATGGGGGGCATATGTTTATACTAGAATGCCATTTGGTCTCACAAATGTAGGCGCCACTTTTCAAAGGTCCATGGATGTGGCATTTTCATATTTGATTAATGCTATAATGGTGGTGTACCAAGACGATCATACTTCTTACTCCAAAAAAGCAGAAGATCATGTGGGGCACTTGGAGAAGATATTTATCAAAGATTTGGAATATGGTATTAGTCTTAATCCTAAAAAATGTCACTTTGTTGTTACAGAGGGTAAGCTTTTGGGACATATTGTATCAAAATATGGGATTAGAATAGACCTTGAGAGACTAGAAGCCATAGACAAAATCCCCATTCCCAAAACTGTCAAAGCTATCCAATCATTTTTTGGTCAAATTAACTTTGTTAAGAGATTTGTATCAAATTTTGTTGAGATTGTTAAACCTATATCCAAGATTCTGAAAAAAAGAGAGAAGATAGATTAGACTATAGAAGCCATGGAAGCCTTTATATCTATCAAAAGAGCTATCAAAGAAGCTCCCATCCTAAAGTCCCCTGATTTTACCAAAACTTTTCAAATATTTTATTTTGCCTCATTTCACACCATAGCAGTTGTTATGTTACAAAAGAATGATGGTCATGAGCAACCTGTATCTTTTTTCAGCAAGTCTTTGCAGGGGTCAGAGTTGAAATATGATATTATGGAAAAACAAGCCTTTACACTGGTCAAAGCAACAAAAGATTTCAAACCTTATCTTGTTGGAGCTAAAGTAATTGCCTATGTCCCACATGTAGCTATGAAAGATATCCTGATACAGACAGAGGTGATCGGGAAAAGGTGCAGATGGATTAATAAAATCCAAGAATTTGATATGGAAATTCAGATTACCAAGCTAGTAAGGGGACAGGGTTTGACCAGGCTAATGGCAGAAACAAAAATTGAAGCAAACCAAATCTACAATATAGAGGGTGAGGAGAATGCAGTTGCAAGTATTGAACATACTTCTTGGAAAACAAACATAATGTATTATCTCAGGCACATGAAATGCCCTGAGGGGTTGAATGATAATCAAAAGAGAACTTTGAAGCTGCAAGCATCTAAGTATGTATTTATAAAAGGGGTCCTATTTTTGAAGAATAGGGATGAAATGCTATTGTTGTGTTTAGATGAATCACAAGTAGAATGTGTCTTGAGGGAGATGCATGAAGGGGTGTGTGGAGGTCATTATTCTACCAAGACCACTACACATAAGATTCTTAGAGCTAGCTATTACTGGCCTAAAGTGTTTAATGACTCTTTTGCACATGTAAGAAAATGTGAGGCTTGTCAGAGGTTCTCAGGGAAATTGAAGTATCAAGGAGACTTAATGCTTAGACCTTTGCAAGTAGAAGCCCCTTTCCATCGATGGGGAATTAACTTCATTGGAGAAATAAAAGAAAAGTCAAGTGGAGGACATAAATGGATACTAGTGGCTACAAATTATTTTACTAAGTGGGTGGAGGCAATCCCAACTAAACAAGCAATAAGCAAGGTGGTGATGAATTTTCTAATGGAGAACATCATAACTAGATTTGGCACAACGGTAAGAGTGATCATAGATAATGGGATGTGTTTTAGATCTGATGAATTCATAGATTTTTTCAATACATATGCCATTTCTATTTCCTATGTTGCCCCTTATCATCCACAAGAAAATGGTCAAGCATAATCCAATAATAAAAGTCTTTTAAGGATAATAAGGAGGATGTTAGATACAAATGAAAAGGCGTGGGATTCAAAGTTGAGAATGGTTGCGTGGGAAGATAAGATTATAGTGAAAAAGGCAATTGGAAAGTCTTTGTTTGAATTGGTGTATGGAACCCAAGCCAAGATGCCACTACATAATCTTTTACCAGTTTATAATTTTATTCTGCTAGAGGATTTGGATATTTCTGAACCAATGGAGGAAATAATGGAGCGGCTTGCAGAACTTGATGAAATAAGGAGAATGGCCTAGAAGTAAAATGTAACACTACAATCACAAATGAAATACCTTTTTGATAAAAAGGGCAAAGATCAAAATTTTGAGTAAAATGATCTAGTGTTGATGTGGAATGCTCGATGTCAGGAGAAGGGAAAGCATGGCAAGTTTTAAGATTTATGGTTGGGTCCTTTTGTGATCATTGGAAAAGGAGGGGAAGACTCTTATTATTTGTAGACCATGTTTGGAGAGGAGCAATATTTTCTTGTACATGGGAAGTTCCTAAAGAATTTCTTCTCCTAAGGAGTAATAGAGGATTAAGGATTACTAGTGCATGGACAATTCTTAGCAATCCTCTCCAAACATTATTTTCCATGCATAGTAGTGTAGGAATTCAAAAGGGGCTGGGACTTGCTAGTACATGGACAATCCCATAATTTCCTCATTGAAAACAAAATTTTCTTCCCATGTACAGTAGTATAGGATTATTTCAATCTCCTCCATTTTTCACCTCCCTTCATTTTTTATATCCTTTGATGTCTTGGTCTACTCCTAGAGATATTCTAGATTCTTGCAATGATTGGGAAATCACTCATCCCCAATAGGAGCCACTGTTAGAACCAAAATTTTTAGATGAATTCTAAAAGATTTTATCCATTTGAACCCAAATTAAAGCTGTCCTTTTCATAGAAAATCATTCTACTGGCATCCACAAAGCCAAAAAAGAATTTTACCTCCATACCACTACCTTATTGAATACCTTGCATAGCCCTCACCTCATACCTCTTTACCGAAGCCCCTTACAAAGAAGCTCACAGTATCACGGTTAAGAGTAGTCACATTATACCCTTACTATTGTACCTCGGGGGGTCAACAAGTAGCTCGCGGTTCAATGATGAAGTGAGAGCAATACCGTCATACCATTAGGAGCAGAAACTAGGCCTATGGTAGAGCGGTAGAAGGAACAAAGCATTGATAAAGGCATGTGTTGCCATATTGTAGAGGGACAAAAAAAGACCCACAGTAGCACAATAGAGTTGAGAAGTGATAGTAAGCAACTGCCATACTGCAGAGGGACAAAGCATAGCCTGCGATAGAGTGGTAGAGATGACGATAAGGGGCAGATACCACCACGGTACCACTATAAGGAAGGACATAGCTCACAGTAGAGTGGTAAAGGAAGCGAAGACGGTGATAGGCCGATACCACCATACTACGTGGAAATAAATGTTAGCCCGTGGTAGAGTCGTATATAGAGAAGACAACAGAAGAACACCCTAGCACTGCAACAGAGGAAAAGGAGGTGTGAGGTAACACGGTAAAGTGGTCATTACTGTTGCATCAATTATTATTGTTATTTTTCAGTTGTGTTTTATTCTGAAGCGGTGCGACCTTTGGTCTGAAGCTTGTTGCCTCTCGTGAGAATACAAGGAGACCAAGACCAAAAGGCACGGGGGATTTTCTGAAGATATAAAAGCAGGAGATAGATACAAAATAAGGGGTTAGATAGTTAGAGGCTAGAGAGAATATAAATAATTTTTAGAATGTTTGCACAATAGAGACCATGATGCAAGTTTAATTTTGAGGAAGATAATGAAATACTTCCACTTCGGTGGTTTCATTTTGGTATCAGTTGTTTGATGAAAATATTCAATTATTTGATTGTCTCCAACTTAAAATTTCTCGATTATTTAAGTTGATATATCAAGCATGTGTTCAACTTATTAGTGCACATTTTTTGTATCTGTGTGGTATGATTAACTGGTTTCTTTAAAGAATAATTAAATTCCTTTTAGTCAATTGCAATAATTTGGAAGTGTTAATTGGATCAGTAAGAAGAATCATATAATTAGGATTGATTTTTTGCCTCCAGTAGGGTTTGTCAATCACTGTCTTGCATGTTTATACAAGTTATAAACAAATACCTGTGTGCCAAACAACTAGAATTTCTACCAAATAGAAGCCATCCATCAAATACTTTCATTGGACTCTGTTTTAGACAACAGGGGACTGGTCTTACCTATTTTTATTCATTTAGTTTCATTAAAAAAGTTTTTAGGATTCCACATCTGCTAACTGAACATATTGAATTATACTTTAATATTTCTTATACAATTTATACCAAATTAGGATCATATCTTTTCATTGTCAAATTTCCATTGTGGATAGATTGATCAAGTAGGAAGCATAGTTCAAATATGCATCATTCATATAGGTACACCCGCCTTGGTCTGGTAGAACCTAAAGAGTAGAAGGTTCAAAATTCATTATTTGGCCTTGCATATTAGCCAAAAATGTTGTGAGAGCTTGGCAACCTCTCATGGTTCAAACCTGTGTTTTTGAGACCTAATAGGGTAGGAAGGAAAAATGTAGTCATCCTAACAACTTTGCTTACTAGGGCTCACATTTCAGTGACGAAAAGGTTTTTGGAAGGCCTACTAGCTTCTAAGTTGATCAAGGTTAGCCTTGATGTAATTTGTGATTAATGGAATTATGACCCAGATGACTACCTTGTGAGTTTGAAAATAACGAAGCAGTTGGTTCGTGAACCACATCCATACTGGGAGGAGTGACGCTCTTTAAAGTTCGAGGAAATAGAAATGTTTGTTGACCTATCATGCATCTCTTTCAATCAACCAATTCTTGAATGGATATATTTCTATGAGATCAAAAATAAATGACTTGGAGGCCAAAATTTATAGAAGGGTAAGGTATCAATTGGAAAGATAAGGATGGAATGCAAAAAAGATTATAGCCTTTTGGAGATATCACCAAGAGATTAATGAATTGAACTTCCCATATTATGCTATTGAGATAGCTAACTAATCTGATACTAGATGGGACATATAACACCTCACTCAATCATTGAACCTATGATGTACCCATGATCCAAGTCCCACAAGGGAGAGAACAAAGATCCCTCCATTGTGGTGAGAGTTGTAGGTTCATGATGTAGCAAAAAAATTGAGCTTCTGAATTGTTAAAATAAAGCCTCTGACTTCACAACAAACTCAAAGCTATAAAATCTATGCAAGTGAAAGATCCCCTTCCAAGGCTACATCACAATCTGAGAAGAAAATAAAGTGGTGAAGGGTGAATTTGAGTAATCTCATGCGGAAAGTGCAAGAGTTGGTCAAAGCCATGCAACCCTTGATGGTCTCCATGACACAAGTATATTTCACTCCATCTTTTCTCTCTTCTCAATATTTGTTCCTTCCAGGTGTGTCTTCAACTTTCTCCCCACCCTATGTCATAGTTCTCGCTAAAATCTTTTCAAAAATCACATAGTCCCCCTTTCCCAATCCTGCAATTATCTCATTTAGAGTCGACACCACTTATGCCTTATCTATCACACAAAATTCCTTATCACCACCATCCACAATGCCATTGGTCTCTTCCATGCATATAGTCACCCCAATAACTCTATGCCTTGTGCATCCATTGCAAGGCATCCCAACTTTCTCCCTTACAACTCTAAGATTTCCACTAACTCCCCGATAGGAGAACCAATTTGGAACTTCTATGGTTCCACTTCCTTTCGTTCTTCCTCCTAGAATCACTTTCACTAGGTTGTACATACCATATCCTTCTGAATTCCAAGAGAAGATTAGTGTAACAAAGAAAGCCTGACATGATAAAATGCAAAAGAGGAGAATAAAATAAGCTTTAGACTCAACCGTCCTGAAGATGGAAACAAAATTTGATGACCGTGACCATGAATCCTCTTGTCTCTAAGATCGAGGGACACATGCAATCCAAGGATTACAATATTCAAGCTATGGGCCTTAACCTTAGTCACACCCACCCACATGATAAGGTAGAATTAATGGAGGAAACTTAGAAGGTTGTGACAACTGACTACTTGAAAAGTGTTAATGCCATAGTTGAGAGGCTAGAGGTGGAGATAAAGGGAAAGGATATATAAATTTCCAAGTTACAAATATAACAGTGAGAAGTCCAAGTCTCTATTGATGTAATCAAATAAGAAGAGTGATTGTTGATGCCAAGCTACAGGTAAAGGAGCAAGAATGTACTCAGTTGTAAATAAGAATCTTTGATGTTATTAATTTACATTAGAAATTACAACAAGACATGTAAAATTCAAAAGCCAATCTGAAAAAGGAATTGGATAACGCTCGGGCTCAAGTTGAGGCAGAGAAAAATGAAAGAGTGACAATTAAGAGTCAATTACATGAGAAAATGAATGAGTTGACAAAGATCCAATAGGAGCTTTTTGACTCATCAAGTATACAAGTGCAGGTTCATTAGGAGGTACAGGAGAAGGAGGCCAAGTTCGATAAGGAATTAGTAGAAGTACAATCCCACCTTGTCATTGTGAGAAAATAAAAAGAAACCTATAAATCTAAATTATAGAGAAAAGACCAAAATTTGGTGCAATTACAACAAGAAATTTCAATTTTAGATAATGAGATAAAGCGACTCCAACAAAAGAATGATGATAAGGAGAAATGGATGCAACAATTTTAGGTTGTGTTATCCAATTATGTACAACAATCAAGTATCCTCCCTTTGGTACAACAATCTATGGCTCATATTGGGAAAAGGTGAAGAGTATCACAACTTCCTTTCAACCCACACTCAAATTTATAGCTAATGCTTAGAAGTTGAGTGCAAACGTCAATGGTGTAGAAAGATAAATTTTATTAGCTATAGTGCCAAGGGTCACAAAATTTGAGTTGTTGATTAAGAAACTCTACATTGTAGTTGACAAGACCTTGGAAGTAGTAGGGATCAATGACCAGAGATGGGGTACCAAAAGGGTGAATAAATTTATCAAAATGCAATAGAGAAGCTCTTAAAAGTAGGGCATGTCTAGATACTTTGGACTAAAAGGTTAAACAAATGAAGGAGCATATTTTATAATTAGTTCATTTAGGTCTCCCTTATTTCTTCCTCCTAGATGGGCCAGTTCTACTCAAAGACCAAATCAAGAAACTCTTGGAAGATAAGCAACAAGACCCTTATGTTTTCTAGGCCTTCAGTTCACCTTTGAGTGCCTCAAAAATTGAAGAAATTTTACAACCATTGACCCAACTCAAATTTCTTATGGAAGTTGCATTAGAAACAATAAGTAGTATCCCATTCAAGCAGATGATTAACTTGGACTAGGAATTTTAAGCCCTGTAGCAAGGGTATATCCATCGAAAGTAGATTGGCCCCCATTCCAGTCAACTCTTTCAAAATTGTGATTGCATTCTTTTTCTCCTGTTAATTTTCAATTTTAGTTTATGAATCATAGTTTTGGGATCGTTACCTCCATAGGTGGAGGTCCCTAAGGAGTCACCAAAGCTATAGATTCTATCTACTGTAGCCTCTGACAGGTTTACATTATTATTTTCATAGGGCTTCACTCGTATTTTGGACCCACGAGCTTATTTGTTTGATGTTCATTGCATTCATAAAAAACAATATTGATGGTGCACACTTTCTCACTAGCCTGACAACATCTCTCGATGCATCACATAAAAGTGTTATGTGGCATCTTTGCTTGCCACCCTTTCAGTTCACTATGCAATCACTTTTCTCTAAGCCCATATTTTTTGAAAGAGCCATGCGTCAAACAGGCACAAGCACGAGGATGTTTGTTTTCAAAAATATTTAAAGATGCACCATTGGCTCAAGATCAATCATGGGAGTTTGCAAGTGATGCCATGCATTGGGGATATGAATGATCACAATTAGGCAGGTTTTCACCTAGTTCATCATGTGGTTAGGGTGGAGAGAGTGGGATTTCTAGATGGTGATGTTATCTCAAAGCGAGGAAGCTATGATTTCCCACTCATGCATTTGCAATGGATGTGTGATGGCGACTCTCGTTCGAGGCGTGAGGCTAGAATATTTTTAGTTGTAACCCTCTCTTTTGGAAAGGGTTTTTCTCTATTTATGGAGGGATTTTCTCTTTGTTTAAGGGATTCTCTCTCGATTATAGAATGAATTAAGATATAACAGTTGAAAAATGATTGTAACACAACAGACCTTAGTATGATATGTTCTTGAATAATACAAACTGAATATATAGAATTGTGCCTTATTTTTCCTTTGTTATGTGTTTATCTCTATCTATTCTCATTAAATTTCATATTGTTTCTATTTGAAGTGTTGGAAATTGTGAATTGTTTTATTTTTTTTAGCTTTTAGAATTCCAATTAGCTCAATATATGCAAGGTTTTAAATCATGTTTAATACTCTTTCAAAATTATATGAAATTTGGTCTAATTGACATTTTTTTATGCTATATTAGGTTTGAAATGTAAAATTTTGGTGCATCACCTTAGAATAGTTTGTTTTATGCATTATTTTTCATTCCTTCTCCCTATTCCTCCCCCCTGTTAACAAAAACGAAGAGAAAATTTCTAAAATCCAGGAGGTTGTTTTGCAAAGCACATCTTAGTCCCCCATTTGTAGAGCTTCCCATAGGACATTTCTCTTAGGTATCAAAAAAAGGGGTCAACAATAGTAATACTGATAATTTTGTTCTTGGGTTGCCTTGATTGATAATGACTTGTATTTATATGCAATGATTCTAATTTATTAAAAATTAAATATTGATAACAAAGAAATAAAATTAGATTTTCAAATGATAAAATGCTAACATCGACATATCCAAAATGGGGCCAAAAAGGGTTGGACAAGGGCGTGGGGTGCCCTAGTCTAGACCCATCCTTTTCTAGGTGTTAAACATTAGGGGAAAACATTAAATGCTTATTTTCATTCTCATTGTTTAATTTTTTGAAGATATTTGTAAAATGTGTAATTATATCCATAATTAGGTCAATGCACATAAGGGGGAGCTAAACCTAGTGTAAAATTTTTAAGGGTAAAAAATTTTGATGCTACATTTAGCCCTTACTTTAGTGAGAGTATGAACTTATGGTTAGACTTACACTAAAGTACAAAAAATCCAAAAGGAGCTCAATTATCCAAACATGAAAGAGATAGGATGACATCGAATATAGGGATGTGCTAGCCCCTAGATTCAAGATTCTATGGAAATACAATGTAAGGACAAAGGAACACACATATAAAGGTGCAATATAATTTATGAAAAACACAAAGCATATGCAATAAAAACTAATAAAGAAAACACAATACAAACACAAAGAAGACACAAAAGACACAAGCTAAACACGATATTGTACTCAAAGTAAACACACCAAAAAAATAAATTAGACACATAAAACAAACAATAAAAACACAAACAAAAGGTTACTACTAAAATGGATTCAATTCAGTAAGGTAAAGAGACCCCAATATTAATTTTGTCTCAAATACCAAATGTCATCCATCAAATGTGATGTTAGACAAGATCGTACTCTCATTAGGATTAATAAGTTGCATTATGCCAAACCAATTATGAGCTACACAGATCTATTGGATAGTAAGCTATGTTATTTTAGGTGTCCATGCAATATGATCTGTTTCACAAGGCTAAAAAGTTTTATTATGCTAGGTATCTCATGAAACAAATGGATCAATTGGTAAGAAAGTTGTGCTATGCTAGGTGGCCATGTTAAAACATTCTCAAGTTCATAAATTAGCAAGTTGTGTTATGCCAAATCTATGGATATTTTTTGAATCATGTCTTAGGGAGTGCAAAAAAGTTTAACGTTATGGGGGATGAGTCAATGCTTAATGTCACAGGGGATGAATAGATAAACATGCCTTAGGGGGCAGTATGAGTAACACCACCACCACCACCAAAGGGGTATGGTAATAAGTCAATATCACAAGATGTCAATGAAATGGACAGGATGATATATCCCCTTAAAAATTTCAACATACTTGTTATGTTGGTATTCTAAGGGAGAAAAAAGGGAAGAGGTGATCCTTGAAAAGAATACACGCCTCCAAAACTAGTTATCCTTGCCCCCAAGCGTAAAGGAAAAGACAACCATACAAGGAATTATCATGTTGCTACCATAAAAACAAATATGGTTACATGTAAGATTGTACCACCATGAATGTCAATGAGCAAACACGTGAAGCTAAAAATGTCACATAGTGAGGAGAAACACCATTAATGAGGGATCATTATTATTTAGAGTGATCAAGTTCATCAACACATGGAGAGAACCACATTCATTAAGTTGTATTTTATTATTCAAGGCTTGAAATTCATTAGTGGAATGACCGTGCACTCAATGATATGGAAAAAAATAATTATTGTTATAAAATTTGTTTCGTGTTGGAAGAGGAAGAGTAATAAATCATGCTTTACAAAGCCTTGAAAAAATATTCTCTTGCTTTGATAAAGGTGGAGAATACAATTTTTTCTCTTGTGAAGAAAATATTTCTCAATTACCACATGATGTTTTGAATAAAGTAGATGATGGTGGGTGAGATGTAGACAAAGGAGAAGAAGGCTAAAAACGTAAACCCATTTTTTAAAGATACACCATATACTCCACATGATCCTTAATTTTGTGTTCCATACTTTCATTATATCCATTTTTAGAAATTATTTTATATCCAAGCCCAACACTTTTCTAACTCAGATGAGGAAGTCTTACCTAAATTCTTATGAGAAGAATTGATTCTTTCTCAACAAGGCAAATACTTTTTAAGTCTTACCTAAACAATTTTAAAGTTAGACGTCACCAACATATGAGGGAAAAAGGATAGAGATCCCCCATCACCATCATGGGATGATTTTTTTGAATTTATTGATGTAGAACAAGATTGAGTGAATGAAACACAAGAATCATATTAGGTTTGGATTGTGAGATTTTATACTTCCCACAAAGGAGGGTGTAAAATCTAATGAAAAATAATCATCACCAATGCATGCATTTGAAGATGGGGCATTATTATGATCATTATTTGCACTAGATACTACAATATTTGGCTCTTCAGGCTTTGACAGTGAGATTTTAAACTCCCAAATGAAATGAGGTGTAGAATCTAACAATCCCCAATCATCACCCAAGAGTGTATATATAGTATCATTATCATTGGAAGGTCATGGTTCCACTTTTGAAGATGGAATAAAAGTACTAAGAGAGTTGGAAGTGTTATGTTAATCAAACTGTAGAGTAGGAAAAGTGTTCCTAGATCTAATTAGATTAACTAGGATTACCTCATTATTACTTTGACTCCACATTCAAACAAAAAACAGCTAGGGTTTTATGATTGCCTTGCTACCACAAGGGAGAGACAACCCCCTAGGGCTTATGTTTTATTTTTTGCGAGGATGATAAATTTTATGTGTATTTTAATAAGCATATTTGACATGTATCCCTTGATCTAAAACTTTGACTTATCACACAAATGAAATTGAAATTCTAGAAATAGAAAGAAAATTTGAGGGAAAAATACTATGCACTTGTGACATAAATTTGAAGTTAAAATAGCAGGTCTAGGGTATGGGGTGCCCTAGACTGACCTCCTCTTTTTTTAGATCTCTATAGTCTAAATTGTAGGTTATGATCTGCACTATGTTTGTCGAAACTATCTTTTGTTGAAACTTTCAAATCTAACCTACACACATTAAAAGAGAGAAATATTGTGTTGTATATGATCTTTCCTATTCAAACCCCATTTTGGTATTTCTACCTCCATGTACATCAAATTATGATGATCAGGAGGGCATACCCTATGTCGGGCAGAAGCCAAAACAATGTTTATTGGTTGAAATGATAAATATAAATTTTACCTTGATGTGAAATACTTGATGAAGTGATGACACACCACAAGTTTCCACAAATTTTTATTGATGGATGTCTTGGTTTCTTTATCAACCTACAAAAGGTTAGCTCACAAAACATATTATATTGCTATAGATATCATTTAGAGGATAACTCAATACTTCATAATTTGGTATGATTGATCATAATAGCCCCTTGCACATAATTTGTTTCATTCTTCTCGATGTATTTCAAGCTTGATCTTGATTGATAAAAGTGTTGTAATAATATTTTTAAATTTTCCCTTGAATTGCCTTAACTGATTTTAGGATCTTCAATTTTGCTCTCCAAAATTTCTAGCTCTTATTAGAATTAAAATAATAAAAATGACTTGTATTTATATGCTATTATTTTAATTTCCTAAAAATAAAATACTGATAGCTGACAAAAGAAATTAGAATTTTAAATCATAAAATTTTGACACCAACATATCCATAACGAGGCCAAAATGGGTTGGACAAGGGCATGGGGTTCCCTAGTCAAGACCCATCCTTTTGGGTGCTTAAAC
Organism: Sequoiadendron giganteum; assembly: GCA_007115665.2. Classification (NCBI taxonomy): domain Eukaryota; kingdom Viridiplantae; phylum Streptophyta; class Pinopsida; order Cupressales; family Cupressaceae; genus Sequoiadendron; species Sequoiadendron giganteum. The sequence goes on along the minus strand of CM021107.1, from coordinate 148,641,212 downwards.
ATTGGGGGAAAATATTAAAGGCTTATTTTTATTCTCATTGCTTGATTTTGTAAAGATATTTATAAAATGGATAATTAAATGCATAATTAGGTCCAATCACATAGGGTGGATCTAAACCTAGTGTGAAATTGTCTAGGGTGACAATTTTTGATGCTACAACCCGTTAGAGGATTTCAAAATCAATTTCTACATTCTCGCTATAATAAATAAAAATACATTTATATACTTTTGGATCCAACCAAAACCATTTTTCCTTAGGAACATGAACAAAATACCATTAAATGTGAAATAGAAGGTTTATTACCTTCCCACACATCATAAGGAGTTATATCTACAAGAACCAACCAATAAAATTAGTTTATCAATTACCAAGTAGTACTCATAGCCTCTATGCAAAACCACTAATCATACATTTGCCTCTTTCCATTAAGATTTAATTTATCCTCTATACAATCTTACTTTTTTGAGGCATATAAGGGTAGTCTTCCATCAAACAATACATACATGTCTGTAGAAATCATCAAAAGTATTGAAGCAATATTTATCACCATTGTCATATTTGACAAATTTATTTTCTTATTTGACTTCTTTGTAAGCCCTTTAAAATTCTTAAATCTAGACACAACTTTAGATTTAGAATATAGAAAATAGACTCATGCGTATCTAGAATGATTTTTGTATAGATTTAACATAATAATGATATTTTAGTAATATATTTCTTGGGAATAAAGGTAAAATTCAATAAAATATCAAACCACTTTGAGGGGGTGACCTCCAAAAATTAAAATGTGCTGATATGAATCAATATTGTGATTTATGATGGTTTTAGAGATATTTTCTCTTTCTTATTTATAGGTGTAACTATGTAGGGACACACCCTTTCATTCTATTTAAATCATTCTAAATAAATAACTAAAACTAATAAAATAAAATATTGAGGTTAATCATGTCACAATAACTTAACCTTATTACACTTAGGAAGATATGATATTAGGGGCATAACATGCTTATCCATTTTAGAAAAAAATTACTCTCAACAATTGGAAAGTTTTGATTTTTTGTATAAATTGTTTATCTTCCCATGTTTTACTATCTAGATGAGGATGTCATCAAACAATACCATTTTTTTGATGAAATGGGAAGAGCGCCCAATTCATGATGTTTTGAAAATTTGATAAGACATTAGTGAGACCAAATTAAATAAATAAGAATTTACAATGAACATCATGTGTTATAAACTTCATCTTATTTAGCATGTTCATTCTCTTTCTTTAGTTAATTTTGATGATAACCTAAAAGAAAATCTTAGTAAAGAAAACTACACCATTCAATTCATCTAGTAATTCATCAATAATAAGAATATACAACTTATCTTTAAGAGTGATCTTGCTGAGTTCCTTATAACTTAAATTCTAAATAACTCATCCTTCTTTTCAAATATAAACCATTGGATATGAATAGGCACATTTCCTCAGATGAAATGTGTCTAAATCTAACATTTCCTTGATCATTTTTAAAAAATTTTGACTTATGTTCATATGGAAAGTGACAAGATCTAACTTTAGAAGGAATACTTCCTAGTATTAAATCAATGGCATGTGTTGGTGTTCAAACATGTCTCAACAAATCCTTAAAAACTAGCACCAAAACTTAAGGCTACGAGTATTGTCAATACAAGTAATAGGCAGGACCTATGCCTAGATAGTGGTATGAATAAACCAATTTTTGTGATCAGGAAAAATCACATTCACATTTACGTTTTTCAATGCCAACGGGTTATTCTCCAAGGTATCTACAATAGGACAATTAAAGAGAAATACATAATTAGACTCAAGACATTTAAGAAAACATATCCAATATGTTATATGACTATATAAATACCTACAAGACCTCAAGTATGAAAATTCAGAACTATCTCTTACCATGCATAAGAAGATAACAACAATGCTATATCACTTAGAGTGAATCCACTTAACATTGCATACACATAGAAGATGAGAAACACACTAGAATGATCCTCTATCTATTTATCAATTTTAAATTTCTTGGGATGAGACACAAATGACAATATTGAATCATGCAAGAATGATAGAACTTAACAACCAATCTTAAAATGATGAGGACATACATGTGTTGTCTTCCATCTCCTAGACAGATAGACTAGGTAACAAAGTCATATTTTTCAAGGATGGTGAAGACATGTTTGCAAATCCCCAATGAAACAAAAATTGTGTATACATACAAACCAAAAGAATGAAACATACAAGTGAATATTCTTAATTATCCATCCTAGATCAATAAAACCCCACATGCAATAAGAAAAAAACCACCAAAAAATATTTTATGATGCACTAGTTAATTCCTATCATACATTAACATAATTTTATTACACTCATAACCAAAAAATTTGGTAAGTGAGACAAAAATAGGTTTAAATCACCTCCTAAGATACTACATCTTTCCATAAAGACGTTAACATATAGGAGGAACCTTACTATACTACTCTTTCTCCTTATTTACAAACATGCTTCATCATTCATAGAGTTGAACATGTTGGCACCTCATTTTTATGCTTATCACATTTTCTTTGTTCTTCTCCAAAGGTTGTGAATTTGACCTTATCCACACTTTGTTGATAATCAATAAAGGCCATCCCAAATGGGTCCCTTAATTGTCAAATGATGCAAAATCCATAATTTTCTTAAGTTTGGACTATTTCTAATGTTTCCTTGTGTTTGTTAGCCTTTTAGATTTTTGGGTTCATCCATTCTTGAATACCTTCCCTACTGATCCTAATGACCCACTTAAGTCCTTGTTTAAATTTCATCTAAATGTTGTTTTGTTAGAGTTCCAAATTTCTCATCCCTCGATATGACTCCTTTGGCATTCCTAAGACTCAAAACTAAAAATATTGTTAAACATCTAAGTCCTTTACATTCATTGGAATTTAAAACCCACTCATCCATCCCATCCCTTGGTATCCATTCCCCTTCATCTTTGCTTCTTGAACTTTGATCTCTTGTATTCCAACTTTTTTCTATCTTGCAATGTTAGACTTTCAACCCTACCTTTAATTAGCTACCTATTTTCACCAACCCTTGAAAGTATGTGTAAACTGGAAATTCGACCCAAATTCATAGAGTTAATAGGAAATGAAGCACACAACCACTATATGTAATCCTAGTTACTCAACAAGATCCAATTTATTCAATATAAAACATGCAATAATAAGTAAAACCAGATTTTATGGAAGTGAAATCTTCACCTTCACCGTGTTGTCATGGATGATTTCCATTTTTCCTTCTTTGTAATCTTTGCTCTTAGTTATGAGTATGCTACTCTGTCCCTATGAAGCTTGAAGTATATTTGAGGATTGCAATGATGCAAACGCCGAAGTTTAAGAGTTCATGGTTAGACATGAATATGAAAGTAAGGCTTGCTTTTATAGAAATGCTTGTTTCAGATGAACGATCTGGATTTGAAAGTGAAAGATCAAGATCAATGATTGAGGTCTATTGAGAGGAAATAGATTGGAGAGTTAATTGGATTGATCGATTCAATCAAGGGAATTAATTGGATAATCAATGGAAATTGATTGATTAATCAATGGGTTTGATTGATTAATTAGTGGGATTGAATAATTGGTGGAATTGATTTGTTATTCAATAGATTAGATTTAATAATCAATGGATTTGATTGATCAATCAACATACATGATTGAATAATCAACAGGTGTGATTGATCAATCAAATATGTGAGGATAATTAATTGATTAAATAATTAATTAATCTTTAGAGGAATGTACAAACAAAGATTGAATTAATAAACAAAAGTTTATTTATTAATAGATCATGTTGAGAGAATAATGGAGAATTAAATAATTTAATTTAATTATTTAATCTAGAAGTGGGAAAGTGGTTTAATTAAATAATTTGTAACAATTATTTAATATAAGAAGGGTGTTTGATGTTAATTGAATAACTACATGATAACTATTTAATTAAAATAGAAGAATAAGTGAAGTTAGTGACATATTTAAATAAATAAGTTTTATTTAATTAATCAAAATTAATAATGTTAAATTAGGACATTATTAAATAAATATATGATTTATTTAATTAATCGACAGTGATGAATAATCAAGACTTTTTTTTAGGTAAGTGTTACTTAGGATTGGGGTAGCTCCCGCAAGGAAAATTTTATGATGTCACCTATCACTAGAGGATTAAATCTATTATGAATTTTGATTAGACCAATGGACATTGTTAATTAATGATCACCTTTTTGTTTTGTGGGCTCTTGATCTTGTTGTGGAATTAACTTATCACAAGGGATATTTGTCTTTTATTGTTATATGTGCCTCTTTACCAATACTCCACTGCAACCTCCACAATACATTCTTTTAGGTTGCATTATGGTTGATTGAATTCTCAATCGCGTGATAGCCAAACCCTTTAGATGTCATTATTGTGTTCCAACCTTTCATTTGGAGTAAGCTCATGCATGATCGTTCTTTAGGTTTAATAGGTACTCATTGTAACATCCTTGAGTTTATTTTAAGGTTCACATCCTCTATCGCATTATGAAGAGATTGCATTATTCTATTCTCATGGAGACACCTGTTTTGTTGACCAATGATAGGAGTCAACTAGCCTAAACTTGGGCCTCATTATAGACCAATGCCTTAATCTTGTATTGGGGGAGAATGGCTTCCTTATGATGAAAGATGTGAAAATTGTTTTGGGTGATAAGTTTATAAAATTAGAAGAGTTCTATCATGTTAACATAAATATCACAACCCATTTTGTGGCCTCTTTACTAGACCTATGTGTTCCAAGGGATGAGATTGTTAAGATCACAAGGGAACTATTCAGTCCACACCTGTTGGGAGGGCTTGAGGGTGTTTTTGAGGCCACATGCATTGGTGTATGTATTTCGCGCCCCAAAGAAATAGTTCTTTCGATGGGTACCAAATGTCTCATGTTTTTGTTAGATTTAGTGGAGTAGAGTTGTTGAACCTGTTGTCACTCATAATTGCACCCTATTAAACAAGGAGTTTATAATTCTAGTGAAACAATGGAAATGACCTCAAGATGTGGGACCTTGTGCAGTGAGGTTGAATCTCTAGATAAAATTGACTTCCTTTCAAAACTAGGTGCAACAAAGGCTGGTCCAAGCCAACGCCAGAAAAGCTCTAAACTATGAATTGTAGAAGGAAAAGGGGAGAAGGAGAAAAGCATAAAATAAAGGAAATAGTGATGCACCATGTTTAATATGTTTCTTCTTGCTTGTGATTGCACAAAGTATCAATAAAACCACTAGAAAGGCTCACACAATTCTCTATTTCACCAATTTTATAAAGGAAACATGAAGGCTAGGGTCTGAAAGTTCCTAAAAGGAGTGCAAATTACCCATAATTAACACTCACAATAGATTAGCACACTCATATAACTTGTAAAAATTATGAAGACTCATGTGCATGTATAGAGGTATCAAATGTTACACAAGATACAAGCATTGAGAAGAGGTAAAACAATGATTGAATTAACACAAAGGCATGAAAGCCAAATTTACAGTTGTAGAATGCAAAAAATAACATAATTTTGCTAGAGAAAATCCAAGGAAGAACCCTTGAAATGAATACATTTCTTTCCTTTATAGATCAATCATAATTTGGAAACACAAACCAAACCCTAACCCTAACTAGGGTTAATAATCAAGTCTGTGCATGAAAGGATGGAGTCATCCCATGAAAATCATGATCAGGGCATGCATCCATCAAGAAAGTCAACAAAAAACAATAAATGATCATGGGTGCCCATAAAATCCACTTGGAGAAGTTAGGGAAGCAATAAATTTCATCCTTAAAATCTAAAAATTGAAACAAGCCGCTTAAAAGTTAGATTGAGCATTAGTGGCGTCGCCCAAAAAAATGCCAAATCCGCTAAAAGGTTGAGGCGTCGAGCCTAAAAGGAAACATTTTCTTATACATTAAATGGTATGGAGCCTCAAAACATCATCTTTTTTAGTGATCGGGTGTCAAGCATGCCACTTACTGCTTACCAAAGATAAGGCAAAGCGGTAGGAGGTAAGACAAAATTCTGACATCCAAAAGTTTGAACAAAGGACTTAGATGGATTTGGAAGAAAGGGGACCCTGAGAGAGAAGGTTAAAACCTTTGAGAAGAAAATGGGACTTAAATAAGGCAGAAGGGAAGAGATATTTTTAGGATTCGGCCATTAGGTGGATAATTTATGGCTTACCACTTACCATGAAATGGTAAACGGTAAAGGGGATGAGCGAACCCCGAAACCTAAAAGTAAGTCATCAGGGGTTAGGGTTCGAGAGGAGGGTTTACTGATTGTGAAGAGAGGAAGAAAGGAGGAAAGGGGAAGCCCAATCCTTGATGCCTGAAAATCAAACACTTGGTTGATTTTCTAAAAGCATATGAAGAATTGAGGGTCAGAGGGTAGGATTACCTCTTACCTTAACAAAGATAAGAGCTAATGGGAAAGGTCGAAGTTCAACCCTTGAAAGATCAACACTTAGTTGATTTTTAGAAGGAAGGATAGGGGGTAGAGGGAAAGGGTTAAGCCCAATGGGTGAAACCCAAAAATCTAGGAAGAGAAATGGAAAGAAAGGGAGAAGAAGAAGGAGATTGGGGGCGATAGAAAAGGGATGCAAGGAGCAAGAAAGCGATAGCTCGAAGGTTCAAAACACAAAGACTTAGCCAATATTAGGACCCTTCAAGGAGAATTCATGCAAGATGGGTCATGTAGGATCTCTTAGATTGGTTATCAATGATAGGTTGTCAAAGGGGGGCATGAAATTTTTCATGACTTCATCAAAAGGATAGTCACATAGGATGCCAATAGGAAGTTCCTTTTTGAGATAGAAGACACTCATTGCAATATATGACACAAAAGCATGACAGAGGTTTATTGGGTTTGAATGGAAGATCTAGAGATAATGATAGGGTTTTCTAATGCTTATGACTATGGATAATAAAATTTCAAAGTCGAGAACATCATATTAAAGGTGCAGGAATAGTTTTCAATTACTTAACACTTAGGGAAGTATTATGGATAAAAAGAGTCAAAGATGCAATATCCAAAAAAGGAAAGCACAAGGCATCACAATCAAAGTGCATCTTAAAGATATAAATGTTAAGATATATTATTACCATCAAACATAATCTTTTAGACAGTGACCATGAACATGACAACAAGGAAATCACAAAAATCATATTATTCATCCTCTAGGGTCATATTACAAAAATAGAACACAATCCTTTTTTCATCATTTGAGTACTATTTTTATCATTCATAATGAGCATATTACTATCATACATTCATTAGGGTTGTACTAATGAAGTTATGATAGTCCCAATGAAGCTATGATTGTCTTAAGATAACTATGAAAGTCCTAATGAAGTTAAAGCTTATCTTAACAAGGTTATGATGGTCATAATTAAACTATGATAGTCCTAACAAACATATGATTGTTCTTAATAGCCTATGACTATCCTGATGAAGTTATGCCTATCCTAATGAACCTATCACTATCGCAAGAATATAAGATATAGTCCTAATAAACCTACAACTCTCCTAAGAAAGTTATGAAAATCCTAACCATGAAGCTAAGACAATTATAATGAATTTATGACAATCCTAGAATTTTATGAACTAATCTCTATGTATTATTTGTGTATACATGTAGAAATCACCATCATGCTAATGAAATGACCAAAGAACATAACACCAAATGAGCATGAATATAAGTATTTGAGAACATATATGACATATATGTAAGTACACAGTCACTCTAAAATGTAAATATGTCATAATGGAAGCTCAATATACATTGATATGGAGCATGATGTGCCTAAAGTGAGCATGTAACTCTATTTAAGTGTGTTGTGGTAAGTTAGGATGACAATGTGATCTCTACACATGCAATATAGTGAATTATACCCAATAATATATCTTTTATGGTTGCATTATAATAATGTTTAGTTTCATTATGTTACCAAATGCTTGTGATCTCAAATTTGAATCAATAATATATTTGACAAAGACTTCAAAAAATCACATGCTTGTGCTACCAATATTGTTTAAAGTAAAGGGGGCTGACCCCTTAAAGAGGCCTAGGATATTTGTAACAATTTTATGGTTACTAACAATGAACTTTGTGTAATTATTCAATTAGTCATTTGTAGTGCAAATATGGATAATAATGATAAAAAAATATTTGCATTAACCGAAAATCCATAAGTCCATACAATGTTATATGTTGATAAAAGTATAAAATATATTCAATAGTCGTATAGGCTTGCAAAAAATCCATATGGACATAAAATTTCACATATTCATAACAAAACATATGTTCAAAAATACCACATAGGCATACAACAAAGGACCCTAATGTACTCATTTCCCACTAGGGGAAGAAAATAGATCATGAATTGCCTTTGACTATTGATTGGATGGAGATGCATATGATGCTAGTGTCTTTATAGTGCACTCACTCGTCCTCCTCTCTAGACTTCTCTAGAGGCCCATCTAATACAATAAAAAGGATAGATATTAATATATATAAAATTGAACTAGATAGAATGACATATAATAGAATAATCACTTACCACATACAAATAACCAACATGTTCATCCACAATAGGGGCACGTTCATGATCTAGGGTCACAAGCCCCTACAAAAAGCATCAAGATAGCAATTAAACTACATACAAGTATCATTACATTTTTTAATAATAGATCGGTAGAAGAACAAATATAATGTGAAATTTACTAATATGTCTCATACTTCTATCAAAGGAGCATAACTTGCTACTATTGCATCAAAACCATGGTCCAATGTGGCACAAACACTAGTACGAGTATATGATGTCAACATCTAAAAATGGAACAAAAAATGTTTTTCAACTACCAAAAATACCTAACATTATTTTACAACACCATTAACGAATAAAGGTTACCTGGTGAAAGTTCGTCGACAACAACTACTACGAGATGTTGATGTTGAAGGTCCACAATCAAACTACATACCTTGGAAGCTACAACAAGTGTCTCAAAAGACTCAAATGGCGAGCAGGAAAGGGAATGGGTCAAAGGGAACGGGTCGAGTTTTTTGAATTCTTGTGAGGAGAATGGTGATGGCGATGAAGATTTTGATGAGGATGACGATTCTCTCTAGTTTTTTGGAGGCTTTCGGTTGGGTCTCTTTAGGCTGAGTGTTTGGGGGAGGCTCTCTTGTCCTATCCTCGTTGTTTCCAATGTTGTTTCTATTGATGCTCTACCATTTTGTGTCGAAGTTGGTCCTTCCTGGCCTTATCGGGGTTTGATGCTTGTCCCTCGCTGGGGAGTTTCTTCTTTTGCAGGATGGAGTGTCTATGTTGCTGCAAACCTCTTTTTTTGCCTGGTTCGCCATCTGAGGTGCTCTTATTGTTGGTTCCTGGTGTGGCCCTGATCCCTGAACTCTGGTGGGTGTTGGAGGATTCATTGTTTTGGTTTCCGCATTAGTCTTCTCTTTGTCTTTTGTTGATTCGTCTGTTGGTTTTGTGGAGGTCGTGGGGCCTCTATTGTTCCATTATTGGAGAGGTTTTGTGATAGAGGTTGTGAACCCTAATCCTATACCTACACAAACACAATAAACAAAAACATAGTTAGGTTCATATGCAAGATAAAACAAGGATTCACCATGAAACCCATTTAGAATGCTCAAAATAGGAAAATCAAGAACAAAACATGTAAAGATAAGTGAAATCCTAATTAAACATGTAAACTCTTGATCCCATGGGAGAGTTGGTGCCAATTGGTGTGTCGAAATTAGCCCTTTTCCAACTCCTTTGTAAGCTTGATAATGATTTGGTGATGGTTGTAGCTCCTTGATGAGATTTTGGCATAACCTAGCTATGAAACCATGAAAATGATAAACACTTGCTATGAAGTAGACAAAATTATCTCTCAATGTGAAGAGAGTAACTTTGCTCAAATTGTGGATGAAATGAAGTATAGTATACTTGCTTGGATTGTGAATGATCAAATGAGAGGAAGAGTCTCTCATTTAAAAATTTTCAAATTGGAAGAATGAGTGGATTGAGCAATGTGGGATTTTCAACATCCAATGGCCAAGTGCCACTTGTTAAGATGTGAATGGTTGAAGGTTGTGCACATTTTGGTCAATGTGCATGATACATACCATTAGGTGGAATTTGAAATTGAGGAAATGACATGTGAGTGGGAAAAATGAATGAAATAAATGTCACTTGGCTCAATGCACAAGGACATGTAATAGGAGTGAATGCCTTGTTGGATGTACAAATCCACTTGGATTTGAATTCAAATTTGAAGAAATATTTCTCCTTTATTCCATGTTGAGAGAAAATAGATAGTTAAATAAATCAAAGTAATCGATTTATTGTGCAAGTTGCAATCTCTAGAGGATGTGACATAGATTAGGATTAAATTAATCAAAGGTTAATTAATTTAATGAGGAATTTGGCGATGTGACAATTTAGACTTAAATTTATGGATTGATTTAAATCAGATTGAGATGAAGGGTTTAATTAAATAAATGTTTTGATTTATTTAACTAAAGGGAATAATGTTAAATTAAATCAAATAATGTTTAATTTATTCAATTTAATAAGAGGACTTTAGAGACTTAATTTAAATAAAATAAATTATTTAAATGAAGGGGGATAGATGATTAAATTGATTAATTTAATCAACAAGGGAGAAAGACCTAATTTAATAAATAATGATTTATTTAATTAAGAGATGAAAATGTGATGATAAGTTGAGAGTATGATTCAGGAAGAAATGACGTTAGTAATCGGAATCAAGTGCATAGGATCGAATTGTATATTTTCCATGTCTACAGGGGAACTCCTTGGCCCTTCGTCTGTTTGGCCTTTTCATAAGCTTTTGTTGTCACCTAGACATTGTCATGCCCACCCTTTGGTGTGTGTGCACTGTTGGTTGTGCTTGGCGATGGCTGAAGGTTTGGGATTATTTTTTGTCTCTTTTTGTGTGTTGTTAGAGCATCCTCTTTGCATGTTCTTCTAGGGGTGGAGGGGTTCTTGCCCTATTTCTAAAATTTGTATTTCTTTCTTTGTGGCCATCAAGCATGGTGAGCTTGATAGTTATTTCATTTTGTTGAGGTCTTGTTGTTTTTCTACTCCTCTAACCCTGGAGGGTTGGAGATTCATGTTTTCTTGGACTATGTTGCCTGAGAAAATGGTTGGTCTGGCTCTCGATGGAGTTGTTCTTCATATTATTTTGGGAAAGCTAAATATGCTCTATAAGGAAGACTTTGTTGTTCTTATTCTAGGGGTTTCTCATTCTAGGGCAGTGACTTTTTTGGCTCCTACTAAGGCTGTGTTTGTTGCTCTTATGGATAAGCTAATTTTGTTGCTTGTTCTCTTAGCTTGGCTTGCTAAGTTTACTCTTCTTATTGGAGTATTTTCTCTCTTCCTATCTCTACAGTTCAGGCTTCCTATTGAGGTGGAGGCCACTCCTTTAGAGGCAGAGACCTCTTCTATAGAGGTGGAGAGGGGTTTTGTGGATGTAGGTGGTGGCTCATACTTTCTCAGTAGGTTCTCTCCATTTCAACTCCTATCAAGGTGGAGGCCACTCCTTTTGAGGTGGATTTTGGGTCTGATGATGATTCCTTGTTGTTGTGGTCGGGGTTTTCTTGGAAACTTCTCCTATAGAGGTGGAGGGGCTAGAGGTTTGAATGGGTTTCTCTGCCCCATCAATATTTCATGTGTTAATGGTTGGGTTTTTGGCTATGCTAGTGTTTGGAGTTGAAAGAGGGGGGATCTTTGTACCTCCAATACTATGACTAATTTTGACTCTCAAAGTGATAGGTTTGCCACAGTGTTCGGATTTGAATTTGGTTCTCTAAGTGTTAAGATTGATGTGAGATGGTTGTCTCATGATCTGTTGGTTTCAAAATATTTTGAAATCTACAATAATTGGTTGGAATTTTGGGATGTTTTGTTCACCCTTGGGGAGATTATGGTGATTGGGTGTTGTTTTTTCTGTGCTATGGATGGTTGTTTGGAATGTTCTGTTAGCTATGAGGTGGAATCATGTGGTGAAAGAATATGAAGGAAATCAATGGACTCATGCGTCGTATCATGTTAGGTGTGATGTTAGGACTTATCTTTCTGCTCAAGTTATATGGTTGTTGTGAATCTATTGAAGCTTAGTTTTATCATCCCAGATTTCTATTTCATTATAACTATGTTATGGTTTCGTAAATGTTGGACTTTAGTTAACCTCATAAATAGTTTGCGCACTATTTTGGGGATTAATTTGGGGATTTTGTTTTTGATTATACTGATGATGGTTATGTGGTTGCATTTTTGGTTACTTGGCCTACGTTCCATTTTGATGTTTTTTAGTAGGGGTTGGTCTTGTTCTTCCCAACCTGTTTCTTTATTTGTTGTTCCGACTTTGTAACCACGAGATCAAGGCCCTTCCCTACTTAACTAATCAAAAACATCCAAAATGAGTTATGAGAAAACCATTCATATAAAGTTAAACTATTCACATGTAATAATTATATTTCTTTACTGGTTACATGTCTGTGGACTCAATGATGTCATGAAATAGGGCATTGGGGGAATGTTGCAAGTAGCATGAACACTTTGACATTGAATTTTCATCATAATCATTCCACTAATTTCGTTATTCTTATATTTTAGAATAAAATTTAATATTTACATAATTAAATAAACTTGCTAAAATTTACCTGAGTATCAATGTTGAATGTTCCATTCAAAAAAGATTCTATCATAACCATCCCCTATGCAACTGATGCATCCTATGTAGCTGCACTTTGACTACTCTCAAGATCACAACTACAAAAAAATCCATAAGATTGAAAAAAACGGGCTGAAACTTGAGGTCAAGAAGACTCACCCACATCACCATGTACTAGAGGCCTCACATACTATATAGGGTTGTAAGTGAGTGAGCTAATGGATTTGAAGGTGTCCACCTCAATATTGTCCTTCATAATAGAAGGAACAATCGCATGCTCCACTATAGGTCTACCCAAGGGTCTTGATGTTAGGTGTGGGTTACATTGTGCCCCCACTTTGTTATGTGAGGAGTCCCCACCTCTACCCTAAAAATCTAGAAAGTTAAAATAGTTTGGAATCTCATTGAGGAAAAACTCACAATAGAGTTTCCTCAAAAACTATTGTGGCACCTCATAATTATTACACGGAGGCTAGTCAAAAACCATCCACCAACTAGCCCAAAAATTATTCTTTATTCCTTCATGGTGGCACCAATAAATAGGGAGCCTCCTACATCTAGTTGCTAAGGGTTGATTGGTTCATGGGTTAATGAAGAGGGCACACAAGTTGAATTTTTTAATTTTCTTTTTCTTTACTTTCTTACAAGATAGTTTGTTTGCATAAAACTATTTTTGTTCTTCCATCTTATTGTACCAAAAATTATTTTGCACACTCATTGATCCTACAGACATGATAGATTGCAAGGATTCAACAAGGCTTGTCCTATGAGGGTTTGTTGCAACATGATATTTCAACCTTGTAATCAATTCCTTAGGTTGTTTTTTATTGTCTTCTATCTTCCCTAGTATTTTTTCTTGTGTCTCTTGTGGGATGTCCGGGAATTAATGGAGGTGTTTGTTGTAGTTCTTTTTCAAGAGGGTCTTCATGAGGAGGTTATGGGTGATTTTCAATATTTGGAGGTGGAATACCATTTCTTGGAGATTAAATTTTTTTTTAATAAAAGCCTAGTTCAATCTATAATTTAATCAAAATTTGAAACTAAAAAAGTAGAGATAATTACCTCTTTGACCTCCTTGACATCTTGGTAGCATCTTGATGAAGATTTCACAACCTCGAGGTGAAAAATGTCAATGTATTTTGGCAAGCACGAGTTGAGCAAAAAAAATCAACATTTACATTTGGCGAGTACCAAATTTGGTGCTAGCCACATGCTCATTGCAGGCATAAAAAAAGTGCCATCTTTTTTGTGTCACATACTTTTGCATATACCTACTTTGCTTCTAATAAAATTTCCAAATGAAACTTGGACCTCTATATTCTATAATTCATTATCAAGAGTCCTTAAATTTTTGTTGCATTTTATTTAATTTCTTGAGACCTTACCTTATATGTTCAATGCATAAACAAAATACATCTAATATAGTTCATAATATTATTCCAAATATCATCAATTTCTATAGTTCTTAATGACCTATTAAGATTTATCATAGGTTAATTGTTTTTAGCATAGATACTTAGACGGTTCACATATTGGTACATATCTTATGTAGGAGATTAGAATAAAAAATGAGTAGATTGTGTAGTAGTAGTTACATGGAATGGTCAAGACTTGCAATTATTTAGAGAAATTTAACTGATTATTGCATAATAGAGAAATTGTGAATGTAGTCAAATTCTCTAGATTCTAGGGAAAATAATTAAGGAACTTAAGACCTAAGCTTTAGTCTTATAAAATTTAAACATTTTGTGAAGTCAAGGAGATATAAAGATGTTAGAAGATGTCGATGAGAATTTTATATTGTAGAAATTAGGGACCCCAAGTCCAAACAATTTTGATGAGTTGAAACCTTTCATTGTATGGTACAACAAAAGAGGCTTTATGCTTATGATATAACTCCTAGATCCATTAGAGAAATTGACACATGGAAAAATTTCTAAGCTATATCAATTTAGAACCATACTAAATCTTCTCCAAGTAGCGTATTATATTCCCTTGTCTACTTTAGAATATAGCTCTAAATTATGCTCAATTTTTTCTTAGCTTACTAAGATGTTGCAAGGTGCTTGCACTAATTATACATGAATAACTTCAAGCATGATTTTTTTTGGGATAGAAGATGAAACCTAAAAAAACTTTGGTGAGACGGTCATGAGTAATTACATGTTGTCTTCAATGGATGTAATAGAGAAGAATCATTACTTTCATAGAGGTGGTTCTAGAAATTTGTACCTCCTTTTATATCTTCTTAGAAATCTTATCATTAGTATTCAAAATAATTCCATTACAAAGCCTTGGAAAAAAAAGGGCTTGGATAGTCTTAGTTGTAGTCCTAAAATTTCTTTCACTTGCACTTGAATTGCACAATCTTAAAATCTATTATCAAGATGCCACTACTAGCAACTTTGTCCTTTCATGCTCATTTCCATGTTGCAAACCCTCCTTCATCTCTATTGTTCAACCTTATTTTTCTATCACCAACATCACCAATACAATCCTTATCATATTACTACCCCCACTTTTCCAGACCATGTTTTATACATTGTCTTGTCTATTTCGTGGAAGATTGGGTACTACTACAACCTCATTTAAATTTAGGTTTTTTATATCAAATAATCAAGAAGTTCCTTCCTTCATACAAAAAATGTAGTGGCAATAATATCATTTATGATATTAAACTTTTATATATTACTAGTACTGCGATCCCCACATGTAGTACAAATAATTTTGCATTTTTTATGTACTACTAATATACAAAAGTTGATAGACATAAATTATCAATGCATGTACTTGAATCAATAATAGCAAGTGCAATTGGAGAAATGACATGAATGATGAGCTTATTGCTAATGAATTTTCAATTGATTATTTATGCTCCAATTATTTTGGTAATAAACTAGGCACTCTTCTTTGGGATCTTTTACAACAAACTACTTTAGAGATAGATGATATGGCCACCTAGACAACTTTAGTTGCATTGAACATTGTTGTCTCTCAATAATTTAGCTTGGAAGCAAATCCAAAAGACATTTTGTGTGACCATGATTAAATACAAACTGATGTTTTGTGTTTGTAAATTGTAACATAGAACTAAAGTTAATAGTTATATTGAGGTTCTTACTGCTCCTTGTATCTTTTGAGTATTATGAGGTTATTCTATTTGTAAGTATCTCAATTTATAATCATTTCTATCTATTGAATCCTTCTATTCTCCTAAATCAAAAATGTTACATATAGTAAGGTTATAACAACTTAATTATTGAGTGTGATTATTCTTTTTCTCTTTGGAGTTTCTCAAACTTTGGGATATTGGTTGGGTCTTTCTAGATTCTCTTGCTAAGTTTTTTGATCAATGGACTTGCCCTTCTTCCTCTCCTGTTGTGTAGTGGATGTGGAACCTTATGACCCCGCATGTTGCTTGGGGATTATGGAAATTAATAAATAACATGATCTTTTGAGAGTCTAAACTCAAGGTTGATAGTATTTTTATCAAAATCTGATGGGCCATTCTAGAGAATTTTTCCCTGATTCATTCTGATTTTGCTCGATGTGTCCCTTCTTCTTGCCTTGATGGTTATGAGATTCTGGTGACTTCTAATTAGAAGATTATTTCAATTCCTATTTTGAATCCTAAGTCAAGCTCAGTTACTAGATTGAACACTAGAAGGCAACCTCCTCCCTTTGGTTGGGTTAAAGTTAACTTTGATGGGGCAGTGAAGGGGTATCATGGGCCTATAGGTTGTGGGGGGGTGTTAAGAAATGATGTTGGCAGAATCCTTGGCATGGTGCAACTTCCATTGGGAACTCAGACCAATCATTGAGTGAAGGCGGAGGCTGCGCTCATAAGTGTTAGATATGCTATCAATAAAGGGTACTCAAAATTATGGGTGGAAGGTGACTCTATGAACATAATAAATTATCTACGTGGCACTCATACTTTGAGTTGGAATGTCGACCAACTCTTTAAGGATATGATAATCATGTTGCAATCTTGTGAAGAGACTCGCGTCTCTCACATTTACCGAGAAGGAAACTCGTTGGCAGATTTTTTTACCAACGAGGTTGTTAGTTTAAATGAATTTTGTTCATGGGAGGAGGGATCGATCCTTCTCAAGAAATCTAGGATTTTATTAAGGAATGATGGTGTGCGTTGAGGTGGTGCAACATTTATGGCCTAATACCTTCCTCCATTTTGCATGCTTTGTGGGTGTCTTGTTGCTCTTTGGTCCTCAGTTGAGTGCTTTTTGCAAGGGTTTTGTGAGTCGTGTGTTGGTAGCCATGGGTGGTGACAGGAGCATAATCGAGCCGCATTCATGTGGGCACATTGAGAGAAAGAAGAAACTCTAGAATATTCTACACCATGGTAATTTTACTCCATTTTTGGAGAGACTGCACGAGCATGACCCTAATGCCTTGATACAATTTGTTTCTTTCTGGCATAATTGAAAGCTCAAGGTTAAAGGCCTAGAAGTGGAGGTAAATGAGGATTCAGTTGCCACTATTACAGGGATGCCGATAGTTGGCTGGAAGTTCTTCAAGGATAAAAAGAGTAATGAGGAGGCGATGGTCCAATTTTTTAAAGATGATGAGCAGAAGCAAGTAATCAAATTGGAGAGTTGGGGCTATGAGAGAACTTCCCTCAAGAAAATTTGGGTGAGCGTTGCTGAGGTGTTGATGCGTTATGTGACTCTGGAAGGGAGGTTTAGGGCTATTCTTGGTCACCATTTTACTCTCCTCAACCATTTCATACATGGTTTGTTCATTTCATTTCCTTTCTTTCTGTTATTGTCTTTGGAGGTCTCGGTGTACATACATTTAAAGAATAGGAAGGCCCTCATCCTTAATGAAGGGCTTATTTTATTAATAATGGAACATGTCAAGACTCTTATCCCTGCTCCTACCATCAAGGGCAAGGAGAAGACTTTAAGTGATGTGTCTGGGTCATTGGGGTTGAAGTCCTCTTCAGATGAGGAGGAGGAATGGAACAAAGAGGAGGAGGATGTTTCTCCTGTGGTTGCGACTACTTCTTCAAAGAAGAGGAAGGTGGTTGGTGCTAAGAGTAATAGGGAAGCTAAGCGACTTGCCCTTTTTGGGAGTGAGGAAATGAAGGTGGGGTTAGATGATTCTTCTCCCAAGTCTATGGAGGTGGTTGTTGGTAGAGATGTTGTTGGCGGTGGCCTTGAGGTGTGGACACAGGATAATGTTGTGGGTTTGGTTGACAAATCGAGGAGGCTGTTGATGCATATTGCTAACCTGAAGAACATGGCCTCAAAGGTTTTGATTAAGGACCTCAATGTAGTTGGTGATGATAAGGATTTTGGTGATAAGACGGTGGCAATTGAGGATTCCCTTATGTAGGACTTGTCCAAGGAGGAGCAGGACAAGGAGACTAGGGGTCGGGATGAGGAGGATGCGGAAAAGAAAAAAGCCAAACAAGTGCCTTTAAAGGTAAATCCTCTTTTCAAGGACTTTTCTTACTTTGATGATGAAGCTGCCTCCATGTATAAATTACTAGATATGGATAGAGTTGGGGCCATTGGTACCATTAAATTAGCTAAGTGGACTCTGTAGGAGTTCAATAAGATTAATATCAAAATCAGAGGTTTCAAGGAGAATCTGAAGAATGTTCTGAAGGGTTCGGTGCTAGACATTCTTATTGACAGAATGGTGGACCTTGAAGGTTCCTATTATGACTTTAAATATCTATATGATGAAAGATTGTCTACACTAGATGCCAAGGTTTTAGGTATAAATGCGGATATTAAAAAACTAATGTATGCATGCCATATCTTTGTGAAGAACAACGCTGACTCCTTGGAAGTCCCTTTTAGAAAGATTAGTGAGCTCAGGGAGAATCAAATTTATTTCTTTGAGCTTATGGAGAAAGAGCACATGACTAAGAGAAAAGGTAAAAAGCTACTAAGGATGATGACAAAGGACCTATTGTAAGAGGGTTGGCTGATTGGAAGAAATCATTTGATGCTGAGAAGATGGAGTTACTAGATATGGTTGAAAGGGATAGGAACTAACAAATTGAGGTGATCAACACTCTGAGTGGCTTGAACTAGCACCTGGTCTTTTTCTTTGTTTCTTTTTGTTTCCTACTGGATGAAGGTTTCTTTTAGGTTGTTTTATTGTTTTGTGGCTGTTGGATGCTGATGGTAGTTTTTTGCCACATTTTTAGGTTAGCACCCGCTCTGTTGTATTTTTTGGCTGTTGGGTTGCTGTTGGTGGTCTTTTGAAAATCCTTTCTTGCAACATTTTGTATCTTTTGTTGTAAAGGGTTTCGAGTGCCTTCAAAACCTGTTTTTCCCATATAATCAAAACAACTTGATTATCATTAAAATTATAATAAATGAAATACAAAAATAAGATTCCATATTTTATTTGGTAGTTGCATAAGCACTTATTTCATTACACACAATTTCATCCACTTTCAAAATCTTACATCACAAAACATATTGCTAAATTACTTACTAATTTGAGATGAGCATTATAGGAATACTTAAAATATGTCTTTATGAAAGGATCAACTCAAGAACATAGCCATTCCCATTGTACAAAATTTGATTGTCATTTAACCAAGACATACACCACCTTTATATTTATCCTTACCTTGCCCTCAATACATTGAAAATGAAACAAACAAGTCAAATAGTCATCTATGAGAACAAGTTCATCTACTTTTATGACCACCTATTGTTTGTTATAACCCCACCCTCAAATAATTGAAAACAAAACAAACATTGCAATCAACCATTCACTAGCACCACCACTTCATCTAATTTCACCTCGTCCCCAAATTTATTAGTTCGAGTCATATATGAATGCAACTATAATCATGTATCACATTGTTATGCACATAGAACATATTTTCTTCTATAGTGTAATTATAACAATATACTAGATGCCAAAATTTTATCGATATTCTATATAAAATAGAAAAACTTATAATGTTTACTATATGTATATATATTCAACAATAGCTTTTAATGTTGTATGCAAGCTTTTGGATTCAACTGTGTATGTTTTTTAGTTGATGTTTCAGATCACACTTAGTGATCCATCATTGGAAAGATGAAAAACACACACAATTGAATTCAAAAGCTTGCTTGTCTACAACTTCATGGACTGTGAAAAACTCATACAAACAATAGTTTGTAATTTCAAACAAATTATTTATCTTTCAAAATATACTCATCCTTATGTTAAAATCACCTACCGTTTATATATACATCAATCATACTTTTATAATTATACATTCCACCTATTGATTCAAATATATTTATATCATTAGACAAATACACTTAAAAATATAAAACAAATACTAACCACTACAAAACACTTATTATTATTTAATTTATAACTAAATAATATATGGCAAGCAACTTTAAGGTCAAAGTTAATACCAGTAGGAACTAATAAACTATATCTTATCTATAACCTGCTTTAAGTGATACTATGATGGGGAACAAGGGAAGCTTTCTGAACTTCATGTAAACTGTAGTCAAGACTTGAGGTCAATTGTCCCCTACCAAGCGCGTGCGACTTATGGCGCGTTAGAGAGTGGAAACGAGTCTCCCCTCTGCTCCAATCACCTCCACTGCACGCACAAGAATAGTTCATGAATAGGGGCCAACTTTACTGAACTCCTGCACCATCGTTATATCAATTATCTTCCCTCCACTGCTCTTTCCTCTCACGTAACACCAACAAAATGACGCTGGAGCAATTGTATCAATCATTGGGCAACATGATGACGCTGAGAGGATTGAATCAATTATGGGTAGCTGTTGGGGTACAGATTGGTGCACTGATTGTTGAAGAGTTGGCAGGATGGGTTATTGCGTTTGCAAAATGGATTTTCTTTAGGATTTTCATGTTTGTAAGATGGATTTTCTCTTGCATTGGAAAATTTTGTAAGCGTGGGTCATCTTTTCAGCCTTTATCGTCAAAGACAAGCTTACCCATTCCAGAACTAAATGTTTCAGAGCCCCCCATTTCAGAACTATCCGTTCCACAACCACCCATTTCGGAATTATCTGTTCCAGAACTACCCAACAACCCCGTGGGTTTGGGTTATCAAGTACAGGAGTTGAAAAGACGGCTATTTGAAGATAATTTTAACAAGGTGGGAGTGAGCGCAATGGGGGGCAGTGGCAAAACAACCTTGGCAGCTGCTCTCTGCAGGGATCGTCAAGTCAAAGGTGTGCTAAGCTCTTGTATTGCATTTTGTTTCTCAATTACCAAATTCTGTTTGGTACATATTATCTTGACTTAGTTTTAACAAAATTTGACGGTACAATGATGGAGGTATCTTCCATCTGGTCTTTCTTAGCCCAAGTGTTGGACAGCCTCCGGGATTGGCTGCTGAGGAAAATGTTCAGCAGTTAACCAATCCAGGCAGAGTTGACATTCCATTACCCTCCGGGATTGGCTGCTAAGGAAAATGTTCAGCAGTTAACCGATCCAGGCAGAGTTGACATTTCATTACCCTCCGGCATAAAGGTATCTTTGAAACACAAACGACACAAGGTTATCGGTCCTGTTAAGGAGTTTTTTTCGCTTTAGTTGCTTGTGATTCCAGCGCTTAGGTAATGTTTCAGCTTTTGTTTTAGCATGTAATTCCATGCTTAGATTAGGGGGCTTGTGATTCCCTTGCTTATGTTAGGGCTAAAATCTTCAGAGTTTAGTAAAGCTAGTTCTCTCACCCCTCCTCCAAGACCCTAAAGACTTCACTCCTTAACCTGCTTTCGACGGGGCAGATTTCTCTCTTTCTCCTCCCCGATTTATGCTTTGGGAGTCTGATGCCGATATTATCTCTGTTCCCTGCAATCAAGACTCAGAAATGCTATTCAGACCCTGTTAACGAATTCCATAATATGCTCTGTTCCTGCAAGTCATGCATTTCAAAAACAGTAGACAGGCCAAACATCACAGAAAACCAGATTATAAATCTAAATGAACAGATGAAAACCAAAAAAGGAGAGACATCAATATTAGCTTATCCTTCATCAAGCAAAAACCAAATTACAGATAGGAAAAATCCTCCAGATAAAAGCCACAGCACCAAAAACACCAATAAAATCAATTAATAAAATGTGATTTTTACAGTCCATGATAATGATACTGAGATTTCTGGATTGTAACTGTGTATGCTTTTTAACATCAATGTTTTGGATCATACTCCATGATCCATCATTAGGATGATAGGCAGTTAAAGAGAACATAGAAGCAAAAATCCTTAAAATGTGATTTTTGCAATTTTAAAAAAATCCTCAAGGTTGCCGATTTTTTCAAGATATTTTGCAAATCATTGACTGGCAAAATTCATTGAAAATTGCGATTTTTTTGCATTAAAATCACAAAAAAAATTGCCATAAATTGTCCTAACAACTTCCGTGTTGAAAAACTCTAAATTTGGTGTGTTTCTGCTATAAATCAGGGTTGCGATAAGTTAAGGGTGACCGTTGTCGACTCTACAGTTTGCCCTACATACACGGGCAGACAGGTTCCTTTCTGCTTTGAACTTTAAGATTGCAGTGTTGTCAATATGCCCTAAAATAAAGTAAACTACAGTAAAATAAAGCAAGGGATTCTTCATTAATCAAAATAAGCAATTCCAACCATTTTCACTAGTGGTGCCTATGTAAGGTGACCTTGAATGGTTATAGCATTTACCACCTCCATGCCAAGAAAACTTTAGAAGCTCACTTTGATGACCAAGTTAGTCAAAACTGTACATATAAAACCTACGCAAAGAATGAGCAGTCTACACCAAATCAGTCCAAAGTGTAAATAACTTTATTGTATCATTTTAAGTTCATTGTCTGTTTAGATGTTAGGTGATAGGTTTGACTCTATTGCCCTCAGATAAAACATTGATCGAATTTTTCCTAGAGATTTTGAAGTCCTCGTATGGCCAAGTTTGTACCAAGGTCTCCAAAAAACCCATTTGTGGTACCTATACAAAAATCAATGATCATACTACTTTGTCTTTCTTTATGTCATAGATTAATCATCATTTAAATGTCAAGTCAAATTAGTTATAGTCTTCCCCCTATTAGGTTGCAGGGTTATCATGTTTTGGTCTAGTTTTTTAGCTAACTCTTGCAAAATGTCCAATTGTACTATTCCAAAATGAAAAACGATGAGGTTCCTCAGCAAAAAAATGAAAGTATGTAAATGTCTAATACTAAATCTATAACCTGCATAGCCTATAGGCACTTTACTTTACATAGAGAATATTAAAACTAATTTCACTTCATGTTCAAAACTTGTAAAATAGCTCTTGAAGGATTTCAATCCCGCATCCATTTTTATGCCAAGCATGCAGATTGTGTTTGTAATTCAAAGACATCATTTTGCAAGCTTGAAATTAGAGATAGTGCATTACCCTGAATTCAGACTCCATTCTTTGATTGCAAGCTTGCACAGCTTTAAAGAGCATTTGCCTAAGATTTTAACCATTCTCTTGGATTGATAATGCACTGTCTTTGATTTCAAGCTTGCACAACTTTAAAGAGCATTTGCCTAAGATTTTAACCATTCTCTTGGATTGATAATGCACTGTCTTTGATTTCAAGCTTGCACAACTTTAAAGAGTATCTTCCTAAGATTTTAACCCTTAGCAAATCCTTTATTTTATCACATTTACTTTTTCATCCTCCACTTTATTTCATTCATGTCATAGCCTTCTCAAAGCTTTTGGTCACTTGTATCATTTATGACTCCTCCATACACTAGCCTTTTCCACTTTTCTCAAATGTCATTTCTGCAAAGATTTTACATTACAATTGATTCCATATCTCATATATACACTACTCTATCGTATGAGGTGCCCCAACCAATCTTTAGTTCACAACTTAAGCAAGAAACAAATGTCTTTAAGCTCAATAAACATAAACTTGATAAACAACTTGAAAGCTTTCTACAATTCATGGTTTTAAATCTCTAGTTTATTTGCTCTCTATATCTCTATGCTATGGAAATGACCTTAAATTTCAAAAAATAGTAGCATTTGTCTCTTATTTTACAATTTTTTATGTTTTTTTCGAATCCGATTTTTTTTCGATATTTTCTCAATTTTTTCAAAAAATCCTGAACTTTTTGGTTTGCCAATTTTTTCCCCAAACGATTTTTGCTGCTATGAGAGAGAAGAATGATCCAAAAATCATACACAATTACAATCCAGAAATCTCAGCATCACCAATAAAATCACTAACACCAAAAACTCCTAAATAAGGAGTCACAAAAGCCCCAAATTTAGGAACTGCCAGAAACAGTTGTTACAACCCAAATTCCACGAACAGCTACAAAGCAGCAAAACTGATGAGTACTGGGGACCTATCAATTAAACAACTGTTACATTAATTTCCCCATCTTCAAAAAGTCTGAACCTCCTGGTTCAGAAGAACCGGACTATGTAGCCACCACTATGAGGCTGTAGACCTTTTAGTAGGCCTGTCATCAAGTTATTCTCTTGGGATTCCTTGACACATTTTGAGCAATTACTAAAGCTTCCAACCCAAGTTATCCCAGTGCCAGGAGCCCAGTTCTGATTCCACCATTCGGTTGGGCAGGCAAAACTAGGCAAAGTCCCAAATGCAGAGCCAATAGAATAATCACTGCTGCTATCACCAATATACCTGAACCTATGTTCCATGGCATTTCGGGGATGGGGACGGGTGGACGGCAGGGGACACGTTTCCGGGACGTCCCCTAGGGAGCCATTTTTAGGGGACAGCAGGGGACTGCGATATATATATATATATATATGAATTTTTCAAAAATTATATATATATATTATAGAGAGAGAGAGAGGGAAAGAGAGAGATATATGTCAATAACTGATAACAACAATATCAATATGTAAATAAATCACGAGAGCAGTAGTATAACAGCATAATAAATGTCAATAAAGCATTATAACAGCAGTCTCAAACATCAATAAAACCATGGTTCAAAAGTAACAAAAACAAGAAAACCCCAATAGTGCAAATCTCTTAAGTAGAGTACATAACTTCTTAGCCTTGGATGCTGATGCTTCTCAGTTATTCAAACTACTCTTGACACACAAAGCAAATTACCCTGAAGATGGATCGAGAAGTATGCTTCCTAACATTAGTAACTAAAAGTGCACAGGTATTTTATCCAAAAGAGCTCTAACAAATAGGCATGCAGTGGGGAAACCTCAAATTTCTTGGGCCCATAACATTCTTCAAAGTACTACAATGGCTTTTGGATACCATTGAAGACACATTGAAGACACACATTTCTGGGGTAGAAAGCTACTCACACATTGAAGACACACAAGGAATACAGTAACATGCACAAAAAATATACAATACCATACACACAAAATATATGCAAATCTGATACAAACAGAAAATATACAGTATGTACACACAAAATATATGCAAATCTGCATCAAAAAACCATAAAAGCATTAGTTTTTTATGTTATTTTTGCTGCTGAAGTGTCTGTCCGTTTGGAGATGGCTACCTGTCCTCGGGACAGTGAGGGACGTCCCCAACGTTCCTCAGCCGTCCCCAAATAGATGGGGACATTTCCAGCCATTTCCTATTGATTTGCTTGGTTTGAGAACAGCAAGGGGACGTCCCCTTTGCGTCCCTTCGTCCCAGGGATGGCTAGGGACGGGTACGGCCCTTTCTGGGGCAGGGGACGCATCCCCGTGTAACATAGACCTGAACTCATGTTCATGTTCTTGGAAAATCTTCTATGATCATGCTTATACTCCCACAATTCACTATCTCCTTCAATCCAATGAGAGTGAAGGCTGCAGTCAATTGAAACTTCAACATCTCTCTTGAGGTGCACCTGTAATCTTGTTAGTTGAATCTTGTTGCAGTTCCACATCAGTTTTTGGGTGTACCTCACTCTTCAAATCATTTGCCACTTGTGCTTCCGAATCTGCCTCCAATTCCCTTCTTGGTTGACCTAGAATTTTGCTTTTCTCTTCAAACTCGAATCTAACTTCTGCTAGGAGAGACAAAGCTCCCACTTCCAATACTCCTTCCTCTTTCCATAGTTACAAGAGATGTCTCCTTCCTTCATGTTGTACCTCATAAGTGTTCTTCCAGCCATGATGGATTACTTTGCAATCATATTGCCAGGGTATTCCTAATAGCAAATGACACACATCCGTTGGCACCACACATAGCACTTCATACACATAAGGACTGATTTTGAAAGCAACAAGACAAGATTTATCACAAGTAAACTATGGTCCTTCAACCACAAAATCTTTTAAGGGTTGGATTTTGCCTTTTGGAATACAAGCAAGCTGCATTTTGCTAACCATTTGTATACTTACTAGATTGTTAGTAGATCCGCCATCTACGATCACCTTGTAAAACTTATACTTACACTTGCATTTTGTTTGACAGACACTCTTTCTTCTCCAATCAGCTTCAAGGGCCTCTTTGTACCTGGATGTCAATCTTTGCAACATTAAATTCTCCCCCATCTCTGCTTCAACCTTCTTGGTCTGATGTCCCTCTTCTTCCTAGGCTACCATCACCCTTCTGGGGTTTTAAGGGCAGTCTATAGCTTGATGGGTTTCAATGTTTCATGAATCATCTCGAGGGCTTCTAATCTCCAAAAGATTGTTGTTAAGGGCTTCTAATCTCCAAAAGATTGTTGTCTTTGTTCTCTACTTTTGAAGACTCTCCTTACTCTAAAGTCAGCCTTCTCATTCTTGCCTTCTTTTAGTTCTTCACTCATGGCAGCTTCTGAAAAAGCTTCTTTCCCTTTATTTTGATCACTATCACCCCTTTTACTCACCAATTTGTTTTTCTGGTTCAGTTTCTTCTTTGCCCTTAAAGCATATTCATAAGCTTCATCCATATTAGGCACTTTCACCAATGCAAGCTCATCCCAAAGTTGAAACTTTAATCCATTCATATATTGGGTGGCTGCTTGCCCCTCACTCTCTTGTATATCTGTCCAAATTTGAAGCCTCATAAACTATTCAGTATAAGCCTGCACTGACTCATCCCTTTGTTTCAAATTCTGAAATTCTTGAAAAAGAGTTTGCTGGTAATTAGAGGGCAAGAATCAAGCTCTCAGATGTTTAGCTTCTTGGGGCAGAGTCTAATTTTTTACCCTTATCTTCTTCTTGAACTCTGCATGTTCTCCCACCAGAGAGCTACATGCAATTTCAACTTGGATGCAGCAATTTTCACTCTTTGTGAATCATCCTCGTCAATTTCTTCCATCTTGAAGTACTTCTCCAGCTCTTGGACCCAGTCTAGGAATATATTGGTGTCGAGATCGCCTTTCAAATTGGAAATATCGACCTTTACCTTGGACTTTGGCTTGTCAAGGCTTCAATAAGCCTCTCTAGAGGGTCTTTTACCCTAGTCTTATTTCTTGAGGGTCTGCATTCCTCCTGTCCCTTCCTCAGTTCATGTGGACTCCCCTCTGGGCCATCACTGTTTCCTCTGGTACCAAAATTGATGAAGATAGAACCTCTGTTCCCTGCGATCAAGACTCAGAAATGCTGTTCCATCCCTGTTAACAAATTCTATAGTATGTTCTGTTCCTGCAAGTCATGCATTTCAAAAAAAGGTACATAGGTCAAACATCACTGAAAACCGGATTTATAAATCTAAATGAACAGATGAAAACCAAAAAAGAGAGATACAGCAATATTGGCTCATCCTTCATCAAGCAAAAACCAAATCGCAGATATGAAAAATCCTCCAGATAAGAGTGACACATCACCAAAAACACCAATAGAATCACTAACACCAAAGACTCCTAAATAAGAAGTCACAAAAGCCCCCAAAATAGGAACTACCAGAAACAGCAGGTACATCCCAAAATCCACAAACAGCTACAAAGTAGCAAAACTGACCAGTAGTGGGGACCTATCAATTAAACAGCTGGTACATTAGAGTCTAAAGGCCTTTTGTGCCTCAAACCTTTTTTTGTTTGTTGTTGAATTCGTCTCTCCTTTCCATGTTTGGTCTATCAATCAGACCCTATCTATAAAGACCCTACGGTCAAGTTTCCTGGGTGACAGGCCAAGTCCCCTTGCTTAGATTAGCTTTTATTTTTGGTGGGGAAGTGGTGTGGGCCTGTTAGCCCAATGCTTATGGCTTCAGCTGAGGAAGTCGCATGTTTTGAGCTTGCCTCTTACAAGGCTATTTCAAATTTATGGAGAGACTAGAATAGACAACCACTCCTTTACTGCATGGAGGTCTTTGTAGTCATGAGTGTGGATTGTTAACAAACTCCAAATTGGGATCAGCCTTACCCATTGAACACTCAATAAAGATGCCAAATGCCAGTTTTGATCCTTATACACCCAATGCATTCTCCTGCCAGTGGAAGGAGAATTTGGCAGAATTGATATTCTGCCCTGGTGTTTTCTAGCTGAACATGAGTTCAACCATTGTGATTTGCTAGTTACTGCATTCAAGAAATAAACAACTCTCTTAATAAGATACAAAGAAAAGAGACAGAAATGCAATACAGATTAAATGAATCAGTAAATAAACCTATTTATGTTTGTTAAATAGATTAGTAAATAAACCTTCCATATATTTCTTTATCTGTTAAAAGTGGGCTTTATGTTGTATTCTAATTATCCATTCTTCTATTGATTCTCAGAACATTTTGGAAACAAGATCATTTTTCAAAAAGTTTCACAGTCTCCAGATATTGAGATTCTTGAGAGCATATGGAAGGGGATTACTGGGGCTCGACCGGTGCCTGCTTTTCGGAACATTCAAGATGGCCGTCGAAGGCTTAAGGAATGGCTTAGTAGCAAGGAG
Organism: Sequoiadendron giganteum; assembly: GCA_007115665.2. Lineage (NCBI taxonomy): Eukaryota > Viridiplantae > Streptophyta > Pinopsida > Cupressales > Cupressaceae > Sequoiadendron > Sequoiadendron giganteum. The sequence continues at coordinate 148,612,621 of CM021107.1, read as the reverse complement.
CCACAGAATATTCTAGTTGTGCTAGATGATGTGTGGCCAGAAGACAGTAATCTTAAAAATTTGTTGTTTGAAGCAAAGGGATACAAGACTGTTGTTACAGCCAGGCACACTTTCAGATGGCTTGATGACACTTATGATCTGCCTTTGCTTCGAGAGAAAGATGCTTTGTCCCTCTTTTGCTATGAAGCCTTTGGACAACAAACCATTCCAGACAGAGGATATAACAAGACACTAGTGAAACAGGTATACCTATGTCTCCCCATGTACCCATGTATTCATTTTAATGAATCTATAAGTTCATTGAAGTTGCCATTATAGGATGGCATGATATTCTTTAGTTGAATCTGATGCAACACTGAATCAGGGACTAAGTAAATGTCTCTTCTAGTATTGTTAGCTTAGTGGAGAAATTGGGGTGGGTGAGGGAGAGGCGGGAATAGGGGGGCTGCATGAGTTCGTGCGGCCTGTTTTTATAATAATAGCAGTTTTTTGAACTGCCCTGTTCTTTAAGGGAAATGGAAACAAGTGTCTCTGCAGGATAAACTATTTGGTTAAATAGTAGAGTTGTATTAGGAGACTGCTACTGGTATGACACTTTATTTGGCTGTACATAGGAACTTCTTTAGGGAGGTATAAATAAAATGGTTTTTGTAGTTTTCATTTCTGATAATAAGAGTTCTATGTTTTTGCTGATAGTTATTTTGGTATTGCTTATCTTCTCTGTATTTTCACTTCTGATTCTGCTGTGCTTGATTTCTATTTGGTATTTCATGTTTGCAAGATCAATTTATACTTGCATTGGAAAATTTGTGAGCAAGCATGGGTCCTCTTTCCAGCCTTCAGTTTCACCTGCAAGCTTATCCATTCCAGAACTACCTGTTCCAGAACCATCCATTCTGGAACTATTTGTTCAGAACTACCCATTTCAGAACTACCCAACAATCCTGTGGGTTTGGGTGATAGAGTACGGAAGTTGAAAAGATGGTTAATTTGAAGATAATATTAACAAGGTGGGAGTGAGCACAATAGGGGGCAGCTTCTTTCTGCAGGGATCCTCAAGTCAAAGGTGTGCTAAGCATTTTGTTTCTCAATTACCAAATTCTCTTTAGTGCATTTTCATATTGGCTTAGCTTTAACAGGAATTTGACAGGACAATTAGGGAGGTATTCTGGATCTAGCCTTCCATAGCCTAAGTGTTGGTCAACCTCTGGAATCGACTGCTAAGGAAAATGTTAGCAGTTAACCAGTCCAGGCAGAGTAGATATTCCATTACCTCCAGGATAAAGGCCATCTTCAAAACATAAATGATACCCACAAAGTTATCCATGCTGTAAGGAGATATTTTAGCTTTAGTTGCTTGTGATTCCAGCACTTATGTTTCAGCTTTTGTTTTAGCATGTAATCCCATGCATGGATTTGGGGGCTTCAATTCCCTTGTTTATGTTTGGACTGATTCTGTAAGTTTTATAAGATATTTTAGCTATGAAAATGGTGCTGGCTTTTGAGCTGATCAAGCTGGGAAGTATTTTTCTATTTGTCAAACAGGAGAGTCCAGTGGTTAACCTTAGATTTTTTTCCCATTGATTGAGCCATTTGTTGTGGGAGAACTCTTTAGAGCTGGTTAAGTGGGTTATTCCTCTCCCTTCTCCTCCAAGAGCCTAAAGACTTCATTCCTTAACCTACTTTCATCAGTGCAGTTCTCTCCCTTTCCCCTCGATTTATGATGGAGAGTGAATCTAAAGGTCCTTGTGCCTCAACGCTTTTTTCTGGTGAAATCATCTCTCCTTCCCCAGTTTTGATCTATCTATCATACCCTCATCTATGAAGACCTTACACTCAAGTTCCTTGGCCAATTGGCCAAGTTCTCATGCTTAAGTTAGCATTTATTTTCGGTGGGGAAGTGGTGTGGGCCTGTTATCCCAATGCTTATCATTTCAGCTGAGGAAGTGGTGTGTTTGGAGCTTGTCTCTGACAAGCCTATCTCAAATTTATAGAGAAACTAGAATATACAACCTCTCATTTACTGCTTGGAGCTCTTTCCAGTCTTGAGTGTGGATTGTCAACAAACTCCAAGTTTGGATCAGACTTACACATCAAACACTCAATAAATAAGATATCTTGAAAGCATATGGGTGGGGATTACCAGGGCTCAAGCAGTGCCTAATATTTGGAGCATTCAAGATGTTTGTAGAAGGCTTAGGGAATGGCTTAGTTGTGAGGAGCCACAAAATATTTTGGTTGTGCTAGATGATGTGTAGCTTGGAGATGTTAATCTTAAAAAAATTGTCATTTGAAGCAGAGGGATACAAAACTATTCTTATGTCCAGACATACTTTCAGAAGGCTTTATGACTTGCGATCTGCCGAGAGAAAGATGCTCTGTCCCTCTTTTGCTATGAGGCCTTTGGCAGCAAAGTATTCCAGATAGAGGATATAACAAGACACTAGTGAAACAGGCATGCCTATGTCTACACATGCACCCATTTATTCATTTTAGTGAACCTGAAATTCCATTCAATTTGCCATTATAGGATGAATTAATATTCTTTAGTCAAATCTGATGCACTGCTGAATCGGGAACAAACCAAATATCTCTTCCAGTATTGCTAGCTTAGTGGAGAGTAGCAGTGTATTGAACTTCCCTGTTCTTTAAGGTAAAAGGGAACATGTGTCATCTGCAGGATAAACTAGTTGGTTAAATAAGTAGAGATATATTAGGAGACTGCTGCTGGTCTGATGCCTTCATTTAGCTGTATATAGGAATTTCTTCAATTAATGCTGAGGGTAGGTAGAGAGGTGCAAATAAAATCGTTTTTGTAGTTTTCATTTTCTAATAATAAGAGGTTTTTTTTCTTTTTCTTTGCTGATAGTTATTTTGGTATTGCTTATTTTCTCTGTATTTAACTTCTGATTTTGCTTTGCTCTTTTTTTGTTTGGTATTGCTCATCTACACTCCATTTCTCTTCTACTCTACCGTGTTCAATACTGTACCTGCATCTGTTGGGTTACTTTAATTTGCAGCAACAGAGGTTGTCTGCATGAGTTTGGTATCAGAGCATCCAAAGATGCTGGAAGTAGAGACTTATTGAGGAGAGTACTGAATAGCTCAGACAAGAGCTGTGGTTATGGCTATGGAGTAGAGATGGAGTTGTTAAATGATGTGACAAAGAGAATAATCAAACTGGAAGAGCTATGGCTAAGGAAGAGGCAAAAACAAACCTATCCAAAAATTGGAGTTTGAGATGGAAAAATTATGGAAGTTGCAAAAATTGGAGTTTGAGATGGAGAAATTATGGAAGTTGCAAAAATTAGTGGTTGAGTTGGAGAAATTATGGAAGTCGTAAAAATTGGAGTTTGAGTTGGAGAAATTATTGTCGATGTTGGAGCATTATGAGACGAGCAATAAGAAATCAAGGAAGCAAACTCAAAATAATGGGAAAGCAAATAAAAAGAAAGCTGAAGCAAAGGCATTCAAGGGTTGTGAAAAGATGGTAAAGATTGGTGGCAATATGTACTGACCTTGTGAGCAAGAGCTGCTTTTAGAGAGGAAAGACGTAGAGTCTAGGACACCGGAGATAGAACTGTTAGAACAAAAAAAGATTCACTCCCTCAAGGAGTTGGTAGAGTTACTAGTGGATAGAAGGCCCTTAAATGAGCTCTGCAAAAAGTTTGAGAGGAAGGAGCTCGAGACTTTTTTCCTAATGAAGTTGTGATGAAGGGTAAATCTCTGTTATCCAAAATAGAACTTGAAGAAGATGAAGAGGACAAATGGGATGAATATGTTGAGCCATGTTACCCTAAAGAAGGGTAAGGTATTGATGATCACTATTGAAGATGAGAAGATTTAGAAGATTGTGATGAAGAAGAATGCAGCCTATCATTAGAGGTTGCTCAAGATACTGTAACTTATGGAAGCAGTTTACAGTAGAGATGGAGATCTTTGGAGACCCTAAATTTGATGAGGGATGAGGGAGAAGATGAAGTCATATTGACTTTAGATAACACAACAGAGGAGCAGCAGCTAGAGTGATGTCTTGAAGATCCCAATTTGATGAAAAGAGAATAAGAACATCTCATACTTGGAGAAATAGAGTTAAAAGAACTTTGTAAAGCTTAAATGGTGAAGCTATAATGAAGCTTGATGTTGCAATAAAGACAACAGAAAATGAAGAAATGAAAGCTAGCTTAGAGGCAGACATGAGAAGAACGGGCAACCAGTTTGATTCTCAAAACATAGAGGAGAAGAAAATTGAAAAGAGAGAAGAGTAGCTGCAGTTAGGATTAAATTGGTTGGTTTAGAAGTCAAACAATAGGTTGGACAAGTGACGAGAAAAGTTAGAATGGCTTTTGGTGGAGAAGGACAGATAGAGTTTGGTCTAAACATGAAAGAAGCTAGAAAAATAGAAAGAGAACATTTGGAGGTTGATGGACTGTACCCAGGAGATGGGCAATGGTAAATGAAAGGTAATCAGAGCTAGGTGGAGGATGGTTTATGGCTCAGCAGGGTTCTGGTAGCAGAGGAAGAAATTATGTGAAAAATTGTAGAAGTAACCAACATGGTGGAAGGGCATGCTGTGGCCTTATTCTTTAGGTCAAAAGGATAGTTCTACCATCTAGCTCAAGTTTGTGAGCTACATTCACAAACTCTTACCTACTGCTCTTGCATTTTCTGGGTGTAATGGGTTTTCATGAAGGAAGATTTTGGGTAAAACCAGCTCTGAATGAGGAGGTTCAGAATTTTTAAATGTGAGGTGAATGGTGCACCACTAAATCAAGGACTAACTACATTTATCTTGCACTATTGCTAGCTTAGTGGATAAAGAGGGATGGAAGAGGAGTAGGGAGGAGTTGGGAGCAGAAGCGGCGTTTTTTCTAATAATAGCATTGTTTTGAACTGTCCTGTTTTTTAGGGGAAAAGGGAGCAAGTGTCATCTGCAGGATAAACTAGTTGGTGAAATAAATAGAGTTGTATTAGGAGACTGCTGCTGCTCTGATGCCTTTATTTGGCTGTATTTTTTGATAGTTATTTGTGTTTTTGCTGATAGTTATTCTGGTATTGCTTACCTTCACTGCATTTCACTTCTGATTCTACTGTGCTTGATTTCTGTTTGGTATTGCTCATGACTATATTTCTCTTCTATTCTGCTGTGTCCAATTCTCTACCTGCATCTGTCAGGTTAGCTTGCAGCAACAGAAGTTGTGTGCATCAGAATCTGTGTAGATCTAATGGCCATTCTTTGTTTGCCATTCTAGGATGCCATGGTATTGTTTGGTTGAATCTGTGTAGATCTGATGGCCATCCTTTGAGTTTATATAGGATGCTAACTAAAATTTATTAACAGGTAGCAGCAGAATGCCAAGGATTACCACTTGCATTGGTGGTGATTGGACGGTCTCTATATAAAGTGAGCGACGATGCTTACTGGGAACATGCCCAAGACAAGCTTTTAGAAGGAGGACCGATTGATCAAGCCCATGAAGAGTCTGTTCTCAAGAGCCTGGCAGTGAGTATAGAAATGCTTGATGACAAAATGAAACAATGCTTTTTGGACTTGGCATTGTTTCCAGGAGTAAAAAAAATCCCCGTTGATATGTTATTCGATATTTGGATTTACGCTCACAATTTAAAACAGAGTCATGCTCGCAAGAATCTGCTTGAACTTGAAAGACGAAGGTTGTTGAGCCTTTCAAATAATAATATAGGGTGAGTGTCTTATGTTACATTTTCGTTGAACTTTGTGTTTAAAATGTAACACAGAAAGATACATGCAATGACTAGAATGCTACAATTTTAATGTAAAATTAACAATCCAAAAGAACAAATCTTGCATGTCTTTCTGCACAATCTAAATAGAGGTTGGTTTCAACTCAGAATATCTAATAATTGAAATGCTGCTACTCTTGCTTGAAAAAATACAATGATATGTATCTTCTACAGAAGATTGAATGCATCTTTGATTCTTTACTCTTACGTTTTCTCAGAGAACATCTTGGGATTAATGAAGGCAGCACTTGTGAGCTATATATATTTCAACATGATGTTTTGCGAAGCTTGGCTATTTATTTGGCGGACCGAGACCAATCTGAAAACATATGCAAAAGGCTGAGATTAGATCCAGTCTGTAGCTGGGAAAACTACTCACTTGAAAATATTAAAGCCGCTGAGATTATTGCTATTCGCACAGGTTGATTGCTTCAAATTAGTTTATTGATATTCTCGTATGCATCAAGCTTCAGCCAATTTAGTGTGGTCCATATTCTTACTCATTTTTTCAAAATATTGTATAATTTTGCAGGTCCAAAGAAAGAGAATCGATGGCCTGAGGTGGAGTTTCCAAAGGCCCGTGCTCTTGTATTAATATTTGCTGGAAACGAAGTTTTTCTTCCTACATTTGTGCAAAACATGCCTGAATTGAAAGTTCTCATCATAAATAACCTGAATTCCACAAACACTAAACTTGGTGGCATGTCAGCCTTTGGTTCCTTGACTCGGCTGAAGAGCCTTCGGCTTCAGAAACTGACTGTCCCTCCACTTCAAGATCATTGCTGCTCTTTAAAAAATCTCAGAAAGCTATCATTGTGTTTCTGCAAAGGTGATAATGAAGCATTAGACCTAGGGGTGTGTTCACAGCTGAGTGCACTAGAAGAGATTAATGTTGGCTACTGTGTGGATATCAAAGAATTGCCTACTAGCATTTGTAATTTAGCTTACTTAGAAAAACTAACTATCACAAACTGCCATGAGCTTGACAAGATACCTGAAAATCTCGGGGAGGTTGGAGGATCTCTGGTAAGGCTGACGTTGGGTGCTTGTCCGGCACTCGAAGAATTGCCCGATTCAATTTGTAACCTTGGAAAACTAGAATTCCTTGACATTTCAGAGTGTCAATGCTTGGAGACGCTTCCGTCTCAATTTGGCAATCTAAGCAAACTACAATATCTTGACATGAGGGAGTGCAAAAGAATGATGAGAATTCCTGAATCGGCTAATGGGCTTACTTCTTTGCGGCGTGTGATCTGTGACGAGAACTTGGAAAGTCAATGGTCTGGTCTCCTTCCTAATACTAATACTGAAGTGACAATTGCAGAACATAAATTCGATTTACAGTGGCTGGAATGATAATTTTGTTTCAGCAATCAGTTCTATAGCAGGGAGTTCGATATCAAGACCAGAAAGAAAAAGAAAGTAATTGTTCAAGTATATGTTTAGTAATTATATTTATTTATTCTTACTGTGGAGTTTGAAAAGAAGAGTTTAATATAAGTAAAAAGTATTTAAGTGGCTCCTGTTATTAAATGATTTAGTTTTTACAATAATATTATGTAGTGGTTAGTATTGTATTTAATTTGTTTTTAATAATTTTTATGGAAGTTTATATTGGTATATATGATTTTAAGAGAGTTCATTATTAGTTTTAATTAATTAAAAAAATTATTCTTAATTATAAATGTTAAGAAATAAGAGTTATGAAAGAATTTTGATTAATGTAAGTAGGGATTTTGAAAGAGTCCAAATTCTTGTATGATATAACCAAATAAAAAAGAAAGAGGGAAACTAGGGTCTTGATCTTTTACAAAGCTACCTTAAGGCAAGGTAAAATAAGTCCAAGCTGGTCAGATATAGTAGATAAATAACATAACTAAAAGAGAGGGATACCAACCTCCAAACTGCAAAGAACAACAACAAACAAATGAAAGAGCTAGGATCCTTTGGGTCCCTTTTAGACAATACCAGGTCTAAAATGGGTTGGCCTCTCACTCAGTACTCGAACATGGGTTTGGGGAAGTGATATAGGAGAACCCTCAGTAAATAAGAGTTACGTGAAAGAGTTACACTTGTAACTTTTGAAGGGTATAAAATGCATGTTGAGGAAGTAAATAATATGTATAGATTAACATACAATTTATATTGACATAAAAGTATTGCTTATATTATTGTTTTGAAATGTTAGGAACAATATTTGCAATAAAAGTATTGGTTATATTGCTTATTGTTTTGAAATATGTTAAAAAGTAAATTATTTAGTATTGTAAAATGTTAGGAACAATATTTGCAATTGTAAGAAAGTTTAGTATTACAAATTATTTTGACGTGCAAATGAATATCAAATCCATTCTTATATGTTTTAACTTGCACACAAATGACCTTCAAATTTTCAGTTGTAACAAGATTTTGTTTCTTTGTTCTCTACTAGCATGAATAAATCATGATGCCATTTGGGGATATGCATGTGCCCAAGCTTGAAATTTGTTTTAGTGATTGTTTAATATTTGTTGACCATTGTGCATTGTTGGAGATTCTTTGTCTACCACTTTAATGGAATGACAATACTAATTGCAAAGCTTAAACCTACCTCGAGTCAGAAACCTTTGAATTTGCCTCTTTTATATACCTATAGACTTGAAACCTTCAACCAATGATTGGTGACTTTTCTAGGATATTCATCTTGTATATGCTAATCTCCATTTGTTATCCATTAGTAGATTTTCTTGTTTCTTGTATAGCATTGCTTAGTACAAAATGATTGCAATTTGAAAAGTATTAAGGTTTGTAGCTTCCAACAAAGTGACTAGTTCAAAATTTGGAGAAGTGTAGGTATTTATTGTTTTGCAACAAACAAAAATGTTGGTTTGGATATGTGGTAGTTTCAAAAGCAAAAGTGGATAAAAATGTAACCACCAATCTGGTTAAAAAATAAACAAGTCTTGAAATCGACAAGGGTGGATATATAAGTTTTAAGGTAGTTTTCAAAATGACATGAAACAATTTTGCTTGATTAGTGATGGTTTTGCAACAAGAAGTTAGAAAAAGAAAAAGGAAAGGAATGATTGACTCTTTGGATATGGTAAAAGGAGAGGGTTAGGAATAGATTGTTGGATGAGTGAGAGGTACACATGCCTAGCATTCAATTTGATTTATTGAATAGACTCGATAAGTGTTGGAACAATAATATTATATCTGTCTTCTTGAATTGGATGATTAATAACACATAAGATAAGGTTGCTATTTGGCACTTACCAAACATGATTTTCCTCTCAAATTTGGGGTGTATAATGTGTCTAGGGTGTTAGAGTACATGTTAACTAGCAATTTGTAAGCATGGTAAATCATTCTATAGTTTAGCGAATACATTCTAGTAGATTGTATCTCAATATTTAAGTGATTTCATAGTCGCAAATCTCAACATTTGTAACAATAACAAATCATTTTGGTATCATAGTAGATTCAAACTCATGGGAATTAGTGGAAAGTGGATTATATAACAATAACAAGGTCTTCAAGTGATGAAATTTTTGTCTTAGAGAATCCATATATATGAATTGACTGTTAGCATCAAGAAATTTGCATGGGTGATATAAATGCAAGGATTTTAGTCTTAAGAGATCCATGTGGAGTAGGTGATGAAGCATCAACAATGACTAAATCAAAGACATATGTAAATGGCAAGATAACAAGCTTAAATGGTTCAAAATTAGTCATCTACTGATATTCTAGTTTGAGCTTTGACAAAGAAGTTTGGGGATGAAAATATTGGGAAGAATAAAAGGGTGACAATGATTGCATTTGTGAAGAAAGGACCTTGAGGTAAGAATTGTAATTCCCCATTTAAAGTTGAAACTAATGTAGATATTAACTTTTTTGATGGTTATGCAAATGCAAATTTTTTTTCACTTGGATCAAGAATGTGAAGGTGTATATTTTAGTGTCCATGATGTGACTAAAACATGAAACAATTCCTTTGATTATTTAAAAATGAGTGGACATACTCTTGTATGGTAGGAAAGCTACCCCTCGTTGTGTAAGAAGAAGAAAACACCACCAATATATAGTTGGGCATAATTTAAGATATTTTGGTAATTTTTTTTGTTGATTTGTCATGAAATAGATAAAAAGTAAAATGGCATTATTTTAGGCAAGCCAATGCCCAAAGTATACAAGACTATATTACTTAGTGTCATCAACGGACCATTAAGTTGAGCACGGACTTGGAAGAAGAATATATCTTCACTAAGTACCTTAGAGGGTTGCATATGAACCTACAAAGGAAAGTTGTCATAATCAAGCCAATTAATTTGGATGAGGTTTACGTGTTGGCACATTACATAGATGATTAGAATAATAATGTTGGAGGGGAATCTTTGGAAATGGACAACAACAAGACAAAAACAAGCCAAGGAGAAAAAGCGAAAACCATTTAAGGAATGGAAATGTAAGATCAATATTGTAGTCCATGAGGGTAAAGAATTAATAGATCATTGTTTGCTTTATATAGTTGAAAGTCATACAAAACTAATTATTGGAAGTTGTACCTTGAGCTACATCCTAAGAATAGGCCCAAGGAGGACTCCAAGAAGTCCATGGCTACCATTTGAGATGAAATTGAATTAGATGACAACTTGGATACTAATGAACAATTGGGTTGCATAGCCACAAGGATTGTCATGAGCGAACAACAACAAGACACAATTAACCAAAATTTCATTCTTGTTCTCCCAATGAAGAAAACAAGGCTAATAATATTTGTATATCTCAATTCTCAATGTAATTTAATTTTAGTTGTGCTAGTTAATAGATTATTCACTATATGAGATTCTCAATTTTTTCCTCTATTGCCTAATCATAGAAATAATCTCTAACCAACAGTTGGGAATTATTTCTATATGAAATAATTTCCCTCTAAATTTTATGAGGTACAACTCCTTCATTTGATAAGAAAATATGCTATTTTCTATTTTTTTAAAAACTTTAACATGGGCATTCTTTTAACCAAAAGGTAGGAAAGGCCAAAATAATAGAATCAATAGAGATCTATAAAATGCTATCAATGAATCTTTATTGACCAAAACGTAATTTGTGAGAAAACAATTAGAACATAGACTAATTGCATTCCACAAAGCATAAACTAATAAACTTATCAACCAAAGATAATTTCAAATTCGAGAAGATTAAAAGTCAGAAGTGGTTCTCACATTCACAAAGAAATAAAATAACCAACGAAACCAATCACAACACACATATTATAATTGATTTCGTTTCATTCATTTATCCCAAAATTGTAGGCTCACAAACATACAACCTTCTCTTCAAATTCAGATTGCTTTCTATCTATTTCCTTTTTCAAAAATTTCTAAGAGAGTTCTTTCAGGAACATCATAGTTTATATATACATTTTCAAGAGTAACTGCTTCTTGAAAGTAATAAAAAATAAGAAGTTAAGAGTCCCTTAAACTTCTTGAGACTTTAACGTTCTTTTACAAAATAAAACCAATAAAAATATGAGATATTATTGAGGTGGCACACTATCAACATCCCCTACTTGTGATGACTAAGCAAATTATGTTGCAATTTTGGATTTTTTAAGTTTGAAAATATTTGATCACTAGAAGCATCTCGCTTTACATTTTTTTAGTTTTAAATTTCCACAAAGCTTTGTTTCCCCGTACCAAATCTACCTTATCGAAGAATGTCGTTACTTGTCCAAGGAATTGAAATAAATAGAAGTCAATATTACTTAATCTCCTCATGCTCTCCACATTAAAATATTGTCAAAAAGATTCTCAATCCGTTCCTTGAATTTTCCCTTTAGCGTTCTACATTCTCATCTTGAGAATCATCTTCTCTTTGGAGGTGAATGCCTATGCTTGAAAGATCCTTCTGAATGCCAACCATCATCTGATTACTTCCTTGAGCATTTTTCTTTTCTCTAATATGTTTTATTTCAAAAATGAGAGTTTCCATTCAATGATTTTCCTCCACGTAACACATCTACCACCTTTGGTGTCTGGGAAAAAATACACAACTATTAGTTTATATGACCCCAGATCAATCATTTCCTTGAGATTGCTGTCAGTCTTCAACCAAATAGATTCTTCTTGTTTGGTTGCAATGCTTTCATTGTAAATTTATTTCTTCAATGCATCAATATCTTCACAAATATTTTTCGTGTTTGTGACTGGCCTTTGTTCCCCTTACCAGGATATCCTCAGTCCAATCTTTTATGACCTTCCCATAAGGACTTCTAAACATGAATTTATTGATCATTTCCTTCCCACTAACAAAACTAGGATCAAAAGCCACTTCAGTTTGGCTAGCGGGTTGAATATAAAATTCAACAAGTGATCCTAAACAATTGGTTAAAACATTAACCTATTACTTTAACTAATCTTTGGTCTGCTTGTCTTTTTTTTTTGCTTTCTACAAGCTTGGCAGCTAATACCTGCAAATTGTGGACATCTCCATCTCTTGTAGAAGGTCCCAGATTAATCCTAGTAATGTTGAAATCACTTGCAGTCATTTGAATAACCTCCTTTTGGGCAGAGGGGTGAGCAACCAAAACATACATATTCATTGAAGAAGGGTCTTTCAACAGATGGGAAGTGCTTTTAGGATTTTCAACTCGAGGCATTCTTTGAAGCAATCGAGACACAATGTCTTTGTTATGCACAATCAACTCAATAATCTTTCTTTTATTGAATAGATATTGTTCTAACCATAAAACATATGGAGATGTGAGAACATTATTAGTTCTTGGGAAAGAGAATTGAAGGGACCTTCTGAGAGGAGGTGTATCAAAAAATCCAATCTAAGGGGAAGATGGATTCTCCTCAGCTTGTGTGGATGGATTCTCAGGGGCATCAAGAATAGGATAATTTGAGAAGAAGAAGAATTGCTTACTTGGGTGGTGAAGTAGATATATGGACAAATTACTCTTCTATTTCTTCCAACACATGACTCAATCTTTCCTTGTCCTTTTCTCTCCGAGTCGTCTCTATTGAAGATACCTCACAAGCCTTTTCCAAATTCCTTCTTGAGGATATTCATCATCATCTCCATTGCCTCTAGAGGTAGCCTGTTGTGTTACAAATTCCATTTTTTGACGTGATGAAGACCTCCTCTAACTATTCTTTGCTTGCTTTGTAGCTTCCTTAGCTTGCCGAGGGGAAAGATTTTGTTTTTCAGCCTTCCTTTTCATTACCCATTCCTTTGTTTGTCTAAGTACTATTGCAGTCTTAGCATCAATGGAACTTATATTTCCTCAACACTCCAATCTATTGGCAGGATGGGCTGACTTTGTATGTGGTCTATGAAGATGAGATCTATCAAATTAGATTCATCATCTTTGAGACCTTGGATATCCCAATTTAATTTAAAAGTTATAATCTATATTAGTGACAATCTCATCCACCCTCTTTTCATTATTTATTATTCATCTGCACAATTTGCCCAATAATCTTCCAAATTCGAAATGTGATTAAAACCTAGACCTAGCTGCAAATTATTCCTGAAAAAGCTTTAGCTATTAAATGGAAACCTTCTTTCACAAAACTGCATGGTAAATTTAACTATGTCCTTTTCAATAGTCAAATCATTAGAAATGAAGTTGCATTGATAATGTGATAAGCCAATGGGAAGAGGAATTCCTACCTTCTTCCTTTCATGAAATATTTTGTTCACTTCAACCACCTATCTACATATCTCAACAAGGACAAACTTGCCATCAACATATTTTGGTAGTTTGTAGGGAAATCCATCAAATCCCCCAACTCTTATTTAGGTAAAAAATTGAAATTGAATGAAATAACTACCATAGTTATTAATCAGTTGAGTAGTTTCATGGGTTATTCTCAAGCCCATGCCTCCTTGAATCTCTCTCACCACTCTCATGGTAAGGCATCATTTATCCTTCTAAAACTCCTACAACTTCTTTCCAATTACAACCAAGTATAATAATCATAGATTTGGATGGAATAATCAAGAACACCTATCAGACGAAGTCCTAGCCAAAGACTTGTGCAAGTAACGGCATAGAAAAGGTAAGAGGACATTGAATAAATACATCCCCTCCTCAAAATAATGTGCATTCCTGTTACCTTTTAGTTTGTGAAGGAGGACTATAATGTTTGAAATTTCATTTGTGAAATGACACCAATGCAACTTATTAGGTAATCAGGACTTGCCTTTCTTAGGAGTTGCAAACCATTGGTGAGCGATTAAATTCTTGCATTGGCTCTTCTTCTTAGTGAAATGCTGGTAAGGTACTATATAATCAATGACAAAAAAATAATCTCTCTAGGGCAGTTAGAGGCAAGTGTCAAAACTGTTGCCAATCAATATAACCACCAACCTATTGTCATTGGTTCTTACTTCACAGGTTTGTGGATGATGATGGTTCATGCATTGTAGAACCAATTTTTCACATTGTACTGACACGAGAAATGTAGCTGCTTGTAGCAATCCACTCTCAATCAATCTCTATGTAATTGGAGATATGTTTTCTCTTCCAATCCTCTCCCAAAAATATTGCCAATTCACATGCCCTATCTTTGTGTTGCCAATTTTTGAGATGGTGTTGGAAAAACTCAACAAATGTTCGTAGCCTAGGTATTCAAATTTCATTTTGAGGGATGTGAAATTCTGAGAAGTAATTAGGGTAACACCGAAGCTTCAAATTGCTTTCTAGATCTCTATATCTCATATATGTTTTTATATTACCTCAATTCAATTCCTAGTACACTAAGAATTGTGAAATAAAGCTAATAAATACCTTTAATTTATGTAACAATTGGTGTAACGAAATTTGGTGTTGTGAGATTTCTATTCTCTTCTTCCCCACTCTTCAACAATTCTTTGTTGTTTGCTTGTTGAAATGGCCCTTAATAATGCCTTGAATGTATTTATAACCAACAACATTTAATTCAGGGAGGGAGCATTAATGGTGCACCTTAAATTTGGTGTGTGCAATATTTCTCATTCAACATTCATTTTTTACACTTTTGAAAATTTGAAAAGGAACTACTACAAAGTTGTGTCAAAAAAATCAAGTAGGTTTTAAGGACCTTGTCAAGTTCCAACAAAGGTTTCGAAACCTCTTGACTCTTTTGAAAAACTTCGTTAAAATGACTCTTCATAGCGAGCTTCAAATGAAAACTTATAATTTAATCTAGAAGGAGTCTCGATGAATTTACTCAAGGTTGTGGAAACCTTGTTTAGTTTCGAGAGAGGTTTTAAAACCTCTAGGAAGCCCCAAAATGCTTCTTCATTGTATTCAGTTTTATTTTCAAAATTTTATGAAAACTCATGATGAAACCAAAGTATCAAAATGTGTCGGCTCCAAACTTGGTTGTGAAAACCTCGTCAGGTTCCGACAAGGTTATGAGAACCTCACCAGAAGTCGATAAGATTGATGAGACTTAAGTGTCTCCCCAAATTATATATTTTGCTGCTTTGAGTTTAAGGTTTCTTCTTTCTTTTAGGGAAAAATGGGTAGAACATTATCCGTAAGTAAGATAGTAGATGACGTTTGAAAACCATTCATCCTAGAGGTTAGCTAACAACACCATAGGCATACCACTTTCTATCTTTGGTTCATTTTTTGTTATTAATTTAAATAACCTTGACCTTTGACCAATTTAGTGGGATTTATCTCTAGATCATATTCTTGCACCTTCGCAACCCAGGATCCTCTTTTGTTGCAACCAATTTTCTACTGTGTAAGTATAATTTTTATTGCAAGATTAGGAACATAAACAACATAATGAAAATGCATAATGCATAATTTGAATTGCTTAACTACTTTCACCACAACAAACACATGATTTTCAATCTGAGAGTAGTTCAATTCATGATTCTTAAGACTAGTTCAAGAGTATAATAAGATACAATCTCTATTACCATATGCTCGTACTATTGATGTGCCAATTGTCAACACTCCCCCAAGCCCAATAGGTACATCGGGTCAACATAGGAAAATTTTGTCCTTGAGAATAAAAGAGCTTAATGAGCAATTAAAGGAGGCAAAGGAAGATAAATAAAAGGGTGAATACAACATTCATAAAACCTGATACAACATTATTTGATCCCAATATACTTCCTTATATTCTTATTGTTGGGAATTTATGCCTCAATGTTCTAGCTTGTTTCCCCTTTGGACTTGGCATTTTCCTTCATGTTTTGTGCCTTTACTGTGGCGGCTTTGATTGATTTTGGCGGTTACCACCATACCACAGGTGGTGGGTCAACTCACTACGGTAACACGGTGAGATCACCAGTGGTGGCTTTGGTGGTTACCACCATACCGCAGGCGATGGGTCAACTTACCGCGGTGGCTTTGGCGGTTACCACCATACCGCAGGCGGTGGGTCCACTCACCACGGTAGTGTGGTGGGACCGCCCGCAGTTGGGTATGGAGGTTACTGCCATACTGCGGCTAGTCAAGTGACTGACCGCAGTGGCCGTGGTAAGACTGCCAGCGGCTTGGTTGACGGTTACCGCCATACCGTGAGGCATTGCCAATAGGGCTGTGGTAGCGTGATGGTAGTCTATGAGCCAAAGCTCGAAGGAGCTCGGATGGATTACTGCCATACCGCGAGGCATGTTGGTCTGGGTGTGGTAGTGCAGTAGGAGCTCAGATGAGCTCGGGGCAGAGTTTGACCGAGTTGAACTCGGTGTCAAAGAGGCAGGTGAATGATAGGGTGACACGTGGCAGGTTGGCAACATCTAGTTGGCCGATAACAAAGAAGAGGCAGAGAACGATGAAGTCTTGGGTGAGCTCACCACCATACCGTGACAGGTATTGTTGAGATTGGCATTAGCATGGTAGGAACTCGGGTGAGCTCACCGCCATACCGCGATAGGTATTGTTGAGCTCAACGGTAGTGCAGTAGGAGCTCGGGTGAGCTCGGAGCTCGATTGATCGAGCTGGACCGAGTTGGACCGACTGTCAGAAGCGATAGATGAATGAGTTGGTGACACGTGGTGAGAGCTTTGAGATCTGGTTGGCAGAGAGTTATTTCCTGATTACGAATGAGCTGCAGTATTAAAAGTTGGTTGATGGATGGTCTGGGCCCAATTTAATGAGTGGGTGGCTCGATGCATATGCATGGGTGATGCACGTTATCAGTGAATTATGGGTGCTTGCAGGTAGGATAATTATTATCCTTGATGACTGTTGCTGACAGGGATGTGTAGGAAAGGTTGGCGCATGGAAAAGAGATTAAGTAATCTCGTGTGCTATTCTCAGGAAGATGAGTGATTAGAGAGAGAGGCGAAGTGTGTTCATGCAGTCTCGACTGTGATCACTTTGTCTCTCGTTTCTGATCAATGTGAACCTGCTGTGAGGCCTTGGGGCTATGCTGGCCGGGAGGCTGGCTGAGACAATCATTTGAGAGGAGCTGAAGGGAATCTACATGGTATGTCATGAGGACATTGTAACTGTGTGATGATTCCATTTTTATGTTGCTAGTATTCTTTCTCCAGATGAACAAGATGTAATATCCTGAAGAGCATAGCTCTGTGTTTGTATTGTAACCGTTTTAGTTACTGAATAATACAAGTGAGCTGAATGTTTTGGAGGTGGGGTTTTTTACCCGAAAGGGTTTTCCCCACGTATATCCGTGTGTTCATAGTTTTGTCTTTCATGGTTATCTATTTGTGTTGAATCTGTTATTGTTTGGCATTCACTTTCCTCAGTAGGGTCAATGGGGGATACAACTGTGCCTGCTTCTGCTTTATGGTTCAGTTGTGTGTGTCTTTGGAGTGATTTTGAATTGAAATCACTAAGGCACTGTTGTCTTAGATGGCTATCTTGATGACAAAACTGAATCCTTATCCCTAACACTTATACATATTTCATTTCTATTCTATCTCTCTTACTTTTATTACATCTATCTTTGTATACCTATATATGATACTTAGGATGTGTCCCTTACAATATTCACCTTATTCTATTAGACTTAGTCAACCTTGTTCTATTGATGCAGAGTAGGGGAAGCAACATCAAACCAATTCTAAAAAACCATCCCTTCAAAGTTTCAAACATTCTATGGTGGATTTTTGCTCACAAGGCCCCAATCTCCTAATAGTACTTCCTAACTGGTTTTTCCATCACAACTTCCTGTGCAAACCCCAAATCCAGATTGTAAAAGTATTTTTGAGTACCCTTTATGACCTTTTTCAACATATCCAAGATTTGGATGGGGATGTTTTAGAATACAAGGGTCAATTCTTGACTGTCCCATTTTGCACTAGGCCTAATTAGGCTTGTTCAACTAGGTCACAATAGGGGTTTTAATCTCTAGGATTTAGTTCACACCAATGCCTCAATGTCTTATAGGGTCTACCTCAACCTTTCCAAGCAATTCAAACAACTTCCAAATATTTTTTCCTCCAAACCCTAAGTCCTATATGGTTCTAATACCTAATACATGAGGATATTAGGCTAGGGCATCAACTCGACATGTGCTACACACCTCCGCTGCACCTGCAAGTTCTTAGAAATAAAAAAAACTTTCAATCCATCCATTCCACAAATTTTCATGAGATTTCACCAGTGGAATGGTGCAATTTTCATTTTTCTTCCCTTCAAGGCAGTTTACCTAGGGTTTCTGACTAGTCTGAGAAGAATTGGTCCTAAAATGGTAAAAAATTGATGAAATCCAATGAAACCAAGAAAAATAGAAAGTAGACTCAATATTTCATCGATTCCAATTGGATTCAGATAATGACAACACCGTACAAGACCATACAAAACACTAAAACAACAAGATTATGTTCAAAATTGCAGAAAACAAAGATGTCTTTATTGAATTTCTTCAAAATTACAAAAATTCCAACCTTGGCTTAGAAATTACAAGGCTTATTAAAACATGTACCAAAATTTCTCAACTACCTTTTGAATTACAACTACCCAACTTCCCTCGGTTACAACTGATGACTCTTCATATTCCCTGTTTTTGCAACTTTTACAACATTGACAATAGTTTGCAAAAAATGACAACTTATGCAATTTGACACTCCAACCCACCTAGCAGCCTAATATGGATTCAAATACAATGAAATGGTCTTAAATGATCTTATTACATAAAATCATTACAAGGATACCAAAAATGACAACTACATCCAACTTTGAACCTAAGGTGCTCCTGCACCATACTCCTGGGGAAAACAAACCTCAATTTCCACGTGAGAGAAAATATACAACTGTATCACCATGATTTTTGATGTCCTCCTTAGTCATCCAAGTGGAATCCTCCATAGGAAGACCTTGCCACTTGACCAAGTATTGATAGTACACCTTGTTCCTTGTCCTTTTGGCTTCTTTGGTATCCAAAATGCTTTCCAGCTTCAAGAGTTGACTTGGTGGAAAATATTTGATCCATTATTCATTTGAATGTGTTGATGAACCTACATTCTCACCTATAGCCATATACAATTTGTAAGGGTAAAGGTCATAAACATTAAAAATAAGAGAAATGACAACATTAGGAGGTAGTTCTATTTCATAGGTATTTTCTCCAAACTTGTGCACCACTTTGCATTGCCCTATCTTCTTCATGTGGATATTTGAATACTGTCCTATAGGGAACCTTTTATTCCTCAAATGAGTCAAGACCAAATCTCAAACTTTGAAGTGAACCTCTCTCCTTTTCTTATCAACATTTTGCTTGTATTTGTCTACACTCTTTTGTTGATTGTCTTTGACCTGCTAGAGTATTTCTTGCATGGATACTGCAAAATCCTCACCCTCAAAACTCCTCTTTTCCATTCCACTCAAATCTCTTAGTTCAAATATAACTCTAGGCTGCAACCTATACACAATCTCAAAAGGGATTTTACCAACACTCCTGTTCACATAATTATTGTATGCAAACTCAGCTTTGGGTAGGATTAGATCCCATTATGTTGAGTGTTCTTTTGTCAAAAATCTAAGGGGGTTTCCAGGGGTCCTATTCACCACTTCAGTCTTCCCATCAATCTTTGGATGATAGGAAGAGCTAAAAGTAAGATTTGTGCCTAGCTTCTTCCATAGGGTTCTCCAAAAATGACCCACAAAATTACTGTCCCTGTCTGAAACAATGGTCAAAGGTAATCCATGGATTCTTACCATCTCTTTGAAGAATATTCCTACAATGTATGAAGCATCATTGGTGCTCTTACAAGGTATAAAGTATTGCATCTTACTAAATCTGTCCACCACAACATGTACCAAATCAAATCCTCTTGGAGTTCTAGGTAACCCCATCACAAAAATCCATGCTTATGGACTCCCAAGGCCTATTTTGGATTGGAAGTGGTTGGTATAAACCTTCATTAGTACTACAACCTTTGGCCCTTTCATAAACGACACACTTTTCCAGAAACTTTCTCACATCACTTTGCATCCTTGGCCAATAATAATGCCTTCTTACCTATTCCAAAGTCTTGTCCACACCAAAGTGAC
Organism: Sequoiadendron giganteum; assembly: GCA_007115665.2. Lineage (NCBI taxonomy): Eukaryota > Viridiplantae > Streptophyta > Pinopsida > Cupressales > Cupressaceae > Sequoiadendron > Sequoiadendron giganteum. Next base: position 148,592,403 of record CM021107.1, on the reverse strand, counting down.
CTACAATGCTTCCACTATGCTTTTACTCAATCAAATTATCTCTCATAGAGCATTTGGGAATACAAAGTTGGCCCCCCTTAAATAGTAAACCTTCTTGAATCAAAAAATCAAAATTCTCTTCATGAAAAGTTCCATTGAATTGATTACAAGAAGCATAAATCTCTTTAAAATCATCATCCTCTACATACATTCCTTTTAGAGCATCACCCCTTACACTTTGTAACTAAATTTCTTGGACCAACAATGTCCTCCTGCTCAATGCATCTACCACCTTGTTTGATTTCCCTTTATTATGTTTGATGGTAAAGGTGAAGCTTTGTAGTTACTCCACCCATTTCACATGTCTATGGATGAGCTTGTCTTGGCTATTGAGAAATTGCAAGGTATGATTGTTAGTAAAAACAATCAATTCTTTAGGAAGGAGATAGTGCCTCCACTTCTTCAATGACTGTACCATGGCATACATCTCAAGATCATATGAGGAATAATTTATCTTAGCTTCTGTGAGAGAGGGGGACCACCCATTGCAAGGCCCCAGGTCACAAAAGGCCAAGAGCAGAAAGGATTCCCTAACCCACCTCAGTTTAAAGGGAACTTAAGATGACGAGGATGCAAATGATTATGATTATGAACCCTTCGATCACTCTGAAATCCGAATGTAGGAAGGGGACCAGATGAATCGACCTTTAGAGTTAGATTCATGTCTCAAGAAGCTCTCTATCTGAGGATGAAAGCCCAGTTCCTGGGATGACAGCGTGGTGCATTGGCGTCTCACAAGTGTGTTGGTGTTCGTATGGCCAGAGAATTGAGAAGATAGGATTCTTGCTCAAAAGGAAGACTACTATCCTAGTCTAGAGATGTTCAAAGTGAGACAATGAGATTAAGAGGAAAGAAAAGAAAGTGTGAATATAATAAGAGAAATGTATTACCACCAAGGTGACGAAGATGATTTCGTAGAATGCTCTCCTTGCTAGCTTGTTCCATGCACTCTCCACCTACACACAAGGAAGGGAGAAATTGTTGGGGCTGTATAGGGGCCTGCCTCAGTCAGACCCCCATCTTGGTGTTTCCACCTCCACGAACAACCAAGTTTGGAATAGTATAGAGTAATGATAAAGGAAAGAAACTACAAGCTACATATGCAAGAAACACTACAAAACAATAAGTGCTTACCCAATAGAAATAAAAAGGAGAGAAGGGAGGAGATTTACCGCCTCCGTCCAAAGTGCTGAAGGCTTGTGGAGAAGTGAATGAGAGGGAATCAAACCTATGTTTCCACGGTGTATGTCCTGTACTCGCCTTGTTGGAGTGACAAAGTGTTGAGTTGCTGTAATGGAGTGAAGGATGCTGCTACAAAGCTTGGAATGAATGCTCAAAGAGTTTAACCAACTTGCCAAAAATTCTGCTGAAGAGAGATAATGGATGAAAGGGTGAAATATATGAAGGAGAAGGAAAAAATGGCCATATTTGTGTCGATCAGTTGAAGAGGAGCGTTACTCTTCAACTTCCAATAAAAAATGTAACGCCTTTGCAGTCTCATATACATGAATCTGCCAGGGACATAAGCACGCTGCACAAAAGTCTATGCACCGCGCGGGCGTCCCCGAAAGAAATGCCCTTACCGACACACAAATTAGGCACCAAGTGGAGTGTAAGCAACAGTCTTAAGTGGAATTGAACCTTTTCTTTTGATTTTATAAGGTGTTAAAGGGAAAAAAGGAGATTTGCACTAGGGTACAAATTCACGTTGATACAACTTCATTCAAATTTTTATTGAAAAAGGCAACTGGTCTATTTTCCTTGCTTAAGAAAACACCTATAGCATGACTACTTGCATCACATTCAATGGTGAAAAGGGTGGGTTCATGGAAATGGGTAGCCATTTCGTGGCCACATTCAAAAATTTTTTTTGAAAAGTCATAACGCGCTTGCATTATGGCTCGGCAACAAAAACCCAGTAACATGAGCATGTTATAACATGCTCACATTATTGCTTGTTAAAAGAAAAAAAGAGTGAAATGCTGGCATTTTCATTTCGACTATTTTTTCTTCCCCCCGCGGCCAAATCCCCCATTTTTTCACGTTCACATTCTAGGAGGATCCATTCAACAAAATTATTCACCAAAAATTGTTATTTCATCACAACAATCGCGCCACGATGACGAGCGGGTGTGAGAGGTAAGGATTGTTTGTTTTTTGTTTTGAATTAGTTAGTTTTAGGTTGGATTTGATATATATTTTTTTGAATTTTTAGGAGATGCAAATCAACCTGCAAACCCTCAAGATCCTCAACAAGAAGAGAAACCAAATCCTCAAGAAAAAAATCCTTAAAATAAAAATCAACCACAACAACAACCTCCTCCACCAATCACTCAACCCCCTCCTAGCACTCAACAAAATTTAATGAATGAAATTGAGAACACAAAAAAGAAAATTGAGGATCTAATCAGTAGGTTGAGTGATCCAAATGGTTCAACCGCAAAAAGAATGACCCTAGCACATTCATTGAAAGATATGCTAACAAATTTAGATTCAATTAGCAAACAAATAACTGAATGGCAAGATAGGAGGCAGGCGGCGAGGGATTATTATGCAAATAAACTATCATATAAAGATGTAAAGGATTTAAAAATTACAAAAGGTGATTTGTGCTCACTATTCACTGACCCACACACAAATCAAAATCTTACCCTCAATGCGAAGAGGTTTCCTATTCATTGGTGCCACCACCAACATATTAGGGACTACTTTTATGATAGGTGGTACATGGTCTTCGATTATCCACCGTGCAACAATTGCGAAGTCCCGCAATATTTCCTTAGGAAACTATACAGTGAGTTCATATTGAAAAAAATCCCAAATTATTTTGATATGAGGGATTTTCAGGGGAGAGGTGGGGGGTCAACTCAAGATAGACCCGGTGCACAGCCGGATCCTACACGGAAAGGTAGACAAGCTCTCACTAGGCCACCTCGTGAGCACGTTGTTATGCCTTTCGTCACGAAGGAAAGTATTGACATAGAGACATTGCAGGCGATCAACACTTTGACCTAGAATGTCATCCATCATACTAGCCCTATTATACAACACCATCTAAGGGAGTCTTCGAGTGGTGGCCTCCGAACCCATGTCTGTCAATCTTGCTAGGCGACTTGTTCATATGACCCCACCGACACTTAGGAAGCTGCTACACAGGATCCATCTGCAACTATGGAGATGGAGAGGGCAGCTGACATATTGCATGAGGCATATGGCATTGATAGTCAAGTAAAAGTTAGCATGTTCATTGAATTTAATTTATTAAATTTTGATTTTGAAATGCAAGATTAACTAAAAATGTTTTATGATTTTAATAAAATTGCAGGGTCACAATGTTAAGACTGGATACACTGCCCCCCCACCTACTTATTTTTGCAGTACACCTATCATTGGGGTATGTAACTAGTAAACAACTATAAATTTATTACATGTTAATAACATTGTTTTATGAATGGTATTTTAATATGCGATTTTGGATGTTGAATAGGCTAATATTGGAGGTTTTTAGGGAACACTTCCCAGTGGTAGTGGATTTACTCAAACCTACATGGAGGTAATAGAATAAATAGTTTAACTAATGAATTTTACTTAATAGATTTGTGTAGTTTATATTCACATTGTTGATTACGTTGAATAATTTGTTGTTTTATTTTCAAATGTTGCAAGATGAAACACCTCTAAATGTGATAAGGGCAATGGAGATTGGTGTGTCATCTTCTCTACAATCCTCGATGGCTCTGACAGGGGAGGTATGAGGAAAATTAGTAAATTTCAATTTACATTCGTTGTTATAGATGTTAGTTAGTGAAAATCAAACCATTATTGATTCATGTAGTTTAATTTCTATTTGTATGGTTTATACAGAGCTTGAGCATGCTTGAGCTTGGGCGTGAGAGTATTTACCTCATGGAGAGAGGTCATGAGATGGCGATAAGTGATTTTTTTGTCAAATATATCATTTTTTATAATGTAATTTCTATATATTCATGTCTTCACTTCTTATTGTAACAGTTAAAACTTCACCATGAACTAAACCCTAGGAGGAGTAGCAGGAGCACTGCTCGAGCACAAAAAAAAGGAGTGATAGACCTATCACCATCTGATTGAAAAGGAAAAAAAAAGAATTTAGTTCCAGAGCATGGAGAGCAATGAATTTTGATTCCAGAGCCCTTTGTTGTATGCCTACATGGCAATTTTGTACATATTTTTTATTGGACATATTTGACATTGTATGTCTATATGGCATTCTCGTAAGCCTATATGACTATTTTGTACATATATTTCATACTTATATTGACATATATTGATGTATGCCTACATGGCTATTTAGTTAATACAAATATATTTTATCGATGGTGTCCATATTTGCATTCTAAATTGATTTAATAGATATGAGTCATGTGTATTCAAGTGTATAATTTACAACTTACATGTATACTTTGTGACTTATGTGTGTTCCAATGTATACTTTGTGGCTTATGTGTTTTCATGTGTATAACTTGTATTTGTGCATATAATTTGTATTAATTTGTGAATACTATGTATTCATGTGTATACTTCTTGAGGCTTACGTGTTTTTGAGTACTTGTGCTTCCCTTATTCATATGTACATGGTTGAATTATTCACATGTATAATTATTAATTGGCTAGCCCTAGCATTGATCATTGTTGTCCTTCATGGTTTGTCTTGAATATTAATTGATTGATGCTAAACAACTTTATCTAAAAGAAAAAAAATGTGTTTTCAATTGGCATTCCATGAAATGATTCATAAAAAGATTCTAATATGTCCTTGATGTGTCACCATATAAACATGTTGAAGATTTATATGTCAAATTTTTGCAATATTATTTCTTGTATACAAAATGGACTTGGGAGAAAGCAAGTTATAATTTATAATACAAATAAGAAATGGACTCAACGCTGTCCTAGACCCCCAGATAGGTCTATTAACAAAGAAACATGCTCTAAATCACTCTTCCAATTACAAAGCACCATTGGTGATGCATACTGGCTCAAAAAATTTGTGATTTGACACAACTTCTCTCAAATATGACCACTAAGACTCTAACACTCACTTGACTCAACAGGGTAACTCAACTACCCAACCATGGAATCTATCAAACCAGACATGACCAGAACTTGGAACAAACTTGGAAACCTCCCAACATGACCAACCCAACTTAAGACAACTCACCTTATGCTTGGGAACCACCTTTGACCTATTGCTTCCAAACTAGGCCTCCTATTCCTTGCAACCTAACCAACTAGGAAAACTAACACAAGAACCAATAAAAAGGAATTAACCAGACCAAGGACATTGGTTCTAGGAATCTTATACCAATTCCCACATGTCCTCAAAGGGCCATGCCTTGACAACGAATGACAAAGCCATGACAAGCCAAAAAAAAATGCTACAAGGTAGGACTAATTAGGCTACTTCTCACGAGCAATCAAGTACCTTGGCTCACCCTAACACCTCTCAGCCACAAAAAGGTTCTTAAAATTTTTTCCAACATATATCAAATTCTCCCAAGAACCCTTGTCACAAAACACTTATGAAAACAATCAAAAATCAGATTTTACACAAAATCAGGCCTGTCACATAGAGATGTCAGGCCTTTAATGTCAAAGATTTATCTCCCACCTTCAAGCCATTCTCTGAAACCAACATGGAGTCAAAATATATATGGTAATCTTCCATTCCAACTAGATCTAGCCTTAGCACATGGTGGAGATGGAATATATGAGGGAATTTCACTCAAAACCTTGGTTTTTGAGGCTTTCAGACCACTTGCAGAAAAATGATAAGAACTCTCCTATTTCTTTATGGTTTTGCACCAAACCACTGCCCATAGAAAAAAAACTATGCTCTCTTTCAATCCATGTTAGCCTTGGGATTGTACATGAAAGCTACAGGCCGTACCAAGTACGGGATCAACAAGTTTGTATCAAAAATGAGAGAAACAAAGAACAATGTGAATAATTCTTATTAGATATTCTCCAAAAGTTCAACACCAACCTCCATTCAAGCCTATCAAGGATTTAAATTGTTTTTCACACCCTTCTCTAACTGATCAATGCCCTCAACTAACTAAAAACCAACTTTCAAAACAAGTAAACGTTGCATTTCAAATTTGTTGCTTTAAGCAACTTACAAATTTGCAACTTTAGTCTCCTCCAACCTAATGAATACAACTAATGAACTCTAAACCCACACAAATGGCTTATAAATAGCCTTATTACATCAAAAAAACTCCATTCTTGCACAATCATATACAAATTCACAAATTTGCCTTCAAAGGCTACAAAGACAACTTCTAGTGCAAGATTGAAATTTTTACATTTTTGATCACTAGACCCAAAACTAACCCCAAAACATACCTAATGGTCTTAATTGACTTTATTCAAGACAAAGCATGCTGAAAATACCCACAACAACCTATTGACCAACCTATTCACCGTCAAGTAATCAAAGATTGAGGGTGAGGTGTAGGTGCTCCTGCACCTATCGGGCAACATTGATCATACGATTTTTGTGTGGAATACTCAGACTTCTCAATCGTCATTTGTATGTTTCTTTTTTCCATTGTTTTAGATGTCATCATAAGGGATTAAGCTGGTTAAACATAGCTTAGATCAATTTTGTGTGTTTGGGTGTGAAAGAGGACCATGCCTAGCGAAAATGTACCCATCAGGATGCGTTGGAGCAGTTACTTTGGTCACACGAATTGCAAAATAAAATTTGCACCACTTTGCAACTTTGCACTGCTTCAATTTTGACACTTTTTCCATCAAGTGAAAAATGGCCACCACAAGAAAATGACTCTGAGATAACAAAAAATGAGAGAGGTTATTGTAGAGGGGCCCAATGCGATCCCATAGGCTCAGATGAAGAGGTCATAAGTGTCATAGTTTCTAAGTAATATCCCGTCAAAGTTTTCTTCCCTTTTGCACTTTGGACCCTTAAGGGATCGATCTAGTTAAATGTAGCTCAGAGCGATTCAACATGTTTGGGTGCGAAAGAGGACCATGAATAGTGTAAAAATACCTATTCGGATGCGTTGGAACAGTCTATTTGGTCACACAAGTTGTAGAACGAAAGTTGCACCACTTTGCAACTTTACATTGCTTGCATTTGATACTTTTCCATCAAGTGAAAATCCACCACCATGGGAAAACCACTTCGAGATAGCCAAAACCGAGAGAGGATTTTGTAGAGGGGCCCAACATGATCCTATAGGATTATATGATAAGTTTATAAGCATCACATTATTCGAGTAATAGCATGTTGAAGTTTGTAGTCATTTTGCACTTTGGACCCTTAAGGGATTGATCCGGTGGAATGTAGCTCAGAGAAATTCTGCATGTTTCGGTGCGAAAGAGGACCATGCCTAGCATAAAAATACCTATTTAGATGTGTTGGAATAGTCTTCTTGGTCACACGAGTTCTAGATCAAAAGTTGCACCACTTTGTAACTTTGCACAACTTGAATTTGACACTTTTTCCATCAAGTGAAAATCCACCGCCACGGGAAAACTACTCTAAGATAGCCAAAATCAAGAGAGATTTTTGTAGAGGAGACTAAAGAAATCCTATAGGATCAAACGAGAAGTTTCTAAGCATCATGGTATCCAAGTAATAACATGCTGAAGTTTGCAACCATTTTGCACTTTGAACCGTTAAGAGATCGTTCTAGCGTAACATGGCTCAAAGCGATTCCATGTGTTTCGGTGTGAAAGAGGACCATGAATAGTGTAAAAATACCTATTCAAATGTGTTGGAATAGTCCACTTGGTCACACGAGTTGCAGAGAAAAAGTTGCACTACTTTACAACTTTGAACAACTTGAATTTGACACTTTTTCCATCAAGTGAATCTGCCGCCACGAGAAAACCACTCTGAGATAGCAAAAAATGAGAGGTTTTTGTAGAGGAGCCCAATGTGATCATATAGGATTAGATGAGAATTTTCTAAGCATCACGGTATCCAAGTAATAGCATGTTGAAGTTTGCAGCCATTTTGCACTTTGGACCCTTAAGGGATTGATCCAGTGGAATGTACCTCAGAGCGATTCCGCGTGTTTGGGTGTGAAAGAGGACCATTCCTAACATAAAAATACCTATTCAGATGTGCTGGAACAATCCACTTGGTCACACGAGTTGCAAAATGAAAGTTGCACCACTTTGCAACTTTGCACTGCTTGCATTTGATATTTTTTCGATCAAGTGAAAATCCGCCGCCATGGGAAAACCACTCTGAGATAGAAAAAATTGAGAGGTTTTTGTAGAGGGGCTCAAAATGATCCTGTAGGATTAGATGAGAAGTTTCTAAGCATCATGGTATCCAAGTAATATTATGATGAAGTTTGCAGCCATTTCGCACTTTGGACGCTTAAGGGATCGATCCGGTTGAACGTACCTCAGAGTGGTTCCACTTGTTTCGGTGTGAAAGAGGACCATGCCTAGAATAAAAATACCTATTTGGATGTGTTGGAACAGTTCGCTTGGTCACATGAGTTGCAGAGTGAAAGTTGTACCACTTTGCAACTTTGCACAACTTGAATTTGACACTTTTTCCATCAATTGAAAATCCGCTGCCACGGGAAAACCACTATGAGATAGCCAAAAATGAGAGAGGTTTTTGTAGAGGGTCCCAATGCAATCGTGTAGAATCATATGAGAAGTTTCTAAGAATCACGGTTTTTGAGTAACAGTATGCTGAAGTTTGCAGCCATTTAGCACTTTGGACACTTAAGGGATCGATCTGGTTGAACGTAGCTCAGAGCGATTCCACGTGTTTGGGTGAAAAAGAGGACCTTGGATAGCATAAAAAATACCTATACAGACTCATTGGAATAGTCTACTTGGTCACATGAGTTGCAGAATGAAAGTTGTACCACTTTGCAACTTTGCACTACTTGCATTTGACACTTTTTCCATCAACTAAAAATTTGCTGCCATGGGAAAACCACTCCGATATAGCCAAAATTGAGAGAGGTTTTCGTAGAGGGGCCCAACACGATATTTTAGGATCAGATGAGAAGTTTCTAAGTGAAAGGGAATAAGTTTTATGGGGTTTGTGTTGCTTCCCCTATAGAGTTTGATGGAAAAGGGCATGAAAAATGAGGTTTCGTCCTAGGGTTTGATAAAATATTGCATGTAGAGGTTTCATAGATATTTTACAATGTCAAATATACATTCGAGATTCTCTTTAAATGTCTACATCATACGCGTTGATTATGAGGTTAACTTCAATTGAGTAACTTGAGATTCCCTCGCTAAGCTTCACACTCTCTTTTATAATGGCCTGAAATCAGAATTGAGATTTGTGAGGATCATCAAAATAAGGATGTTGCATTACTTTTTTGGATGAGATTCTCTTTGGTGGTTCATAAATCAACATTTTATGCAACGAGAGATCAATGAATTTTTAGTAGCTTACTTACAACTACGCGAAATAAAAGAGAAAAAGAAAGAGCATCCAAAATGGAAATGAAATGAAAATAGATGGAGGACACTTAAAAATAGGCATGTAGGTCTCAAAACTTAGTCACTCCTGGTCATACATATTCACCAGGAGTTCCAAGATACCAATTGCACACAACACCTCTCATGAATAGAGTAAGTTCAAATTTGAGATGCTCTTATAATGTCTACATCATAGCTGCTCATGATAAGGTTAACTTCAAATTAATAACTTGAAATTCCCTCACCAAGCTTTGCACACACTTTTCTAATGGCTTAAAATCATGATTGAGATTTGTCAAGATCATCAAAATAAGGATGTTGCATTGATTTTTTTGCTGACATTATCCTGGATGGCTCATATATCTGCATTTCTTGCAAGGGGACACCAATCACTATTTAGTAGGTTACTTAAAAATAGGAAAAGTAAAAGAAGATGATAGCATTGGCATCAAACAAATTAATGTGCATACAAGTATTAATTAATAAGAACCAATCTGCATATACTTACAAATTAATCCAACGAATCATCCGGGTTTGCTCTACTCTTTATTGTGTCAAGTATTGCCTCAAGGTCAGACTCACAGACCTTCCACAAGGTCTTGTTCAAAGGTCTAACCCCATATTTGGTCAAACGAACATTGGATGCCATGACAAGGTTCAAGTAATGAAGAATCTTATGATGCGTTTTAAAGTCCTGAAATAGCCAATTTTTAACACTCGAATGTGGGTACCTTCTAAGCCACATTCCAGTAACCACAACTGAGCCTGTAGGGTATTTGATGTTTTCTCCATCTATAACTGGGGCCTCCAATTTCCTTTTCGCCTCAACACAATGACACAAGTAATAGTCCATTCCCTGTTCATTGTCTCCATCTACAATTACTGCATAAACATGCCTTGCATTGATATGTGCAACAAATATTTTGAAATTAGTGAACAATACGAATACACTACAAAGTAAGATAATGATATGGAATTTCAACAACTAAGCAAGTAGATATATCACCTAGTTGAACTATATCTGATATGTGGTTAAAGTCGACCGATGATTCCATCTATGTTAGTTCCAATGTCGTCATAGGGTGATACGTGTGAAGTGGGCTAAGATAAATTGTCAACCATTTGTCAACCCATTCCCTTGACTCATAATCATTCCAGGCTTGCATTATACATGAAGAACAAAAGCATGCCATCTTTCATGTATCGATACTCCATGAACCTGCATTTGAGCTAAGGAAAGAGTGTACCTCACTCAATCCTATTAGTGTACAACAGTCCTCATATAGTGCAATGTTAGTATCATCCATCAACCAAAAAAATATACGAACTGAAGACATGCCTTCATTACCTAGACCCATCAAAGCATTACACCACTCAACGATTGATTTTGCATCTGTCAACTTTGCACTATTTGTATAGTTTAACTCTTATCGTGCTAATGCTATTTTCATGCATGCTCTCACACCATCATGCTAGCCCTTTCCATGGGAGACCTCACAAAATTTACACATATGTTGAACACCTATAATGTCATGCATCCTGCACAACCAGTAGAACATGCGCGAGTTCTTGAATTGTGCTGCACAATTATCTGACCATATTATATGTCAGTCATATGCTATGCCCCTCTGATCCAAACCACTGTTGAACATATGGAGGCAACCTTGCATGAACTGTGGAGAATGTTTGTGATCATCACTAATGTAAAAGTGGTACTCCCTCAATACCTTCCTTTGGTCATTTGTACTATTAGATGCATGAATGAATGCTATGTGCACAAATATCGAAACTTGTGTAGAGTTGTAATACTATGATTGTACCTCACATTGTGGTTGTAGAGTGTAGTTATCAGAAAAGTCAACCACTGGTACTATGCTGCCAACTGGAAAGGTTTCCTTGCATAAATTGAATTGTGTGTCCAACCATTAGGCTCTATGGGTATGCATTGCATACTCAGATAGTATATTGTCATGAAACAAGGACATAAAATGGTACACTGGAATCTTCTCAATAATCAAATCACACATTTTTGCTTGAGACGCATCTTTTGTAGCATATGCCACTATTTTATACTTCCCGAGCTCTACTATTTTGTGTCCCACCTCATCTGTGCTTTCCATATGTTGACATACTGGCATATGCTAGAATCCACTGCAATGATCGCATGAACCATCCAAGCAAGTTGTCCTGTAGAATATTTGACCATCCTCTATTTCACATAATTTTTTTGATAAGAACTCTCTTGAAGATTTTGGTGAGTTTCTTTGCCACAATCTTGCAAAACATCGTTAGTATGCAAATCTAAACATATAGAATGATAAACATCATAATGGTTAGAGAATTCAATATGTAGTCTACAAAAGCAAGTAGTGCATGTGTGATTTATCTTGACATAAAAAGGTTTAAGTATTTCAAAAAATCTTTGACAAATACTAATTTGAGGATAATCATTTTCAAATTTAAGAAAAAATTGGGTTTGAGTTATATCCAAAAAATGCTTTGGATGTGGCTCATGATTTCGACAACCGATTCTCCTTCTTATCACATCCCTTTGATTCAGAGACGACCTTGTGTTATTCTTCCAATACTCTTCAATTACTGTTCTCAAGGATTTGACAACTTCTTTATCTTTTCGTGACAGTCTCCCTTAGAATGCCCATAATTAATTTGAATCAATGCCCTCAATTCTTTGCCACCTGTGAATGGATCTTGATAAATTTTTTCTACTAATTCCTGTTTGTTCACTCATCTTTCTAATGAGACAAGCTCTCTTTGTTTGAAAACTTACCAAAGTCGATGTAATGACACGTCTGGTAACATTACTATCCTTTGAGTGCAAGGTCTTACCCACACTCTCATAAGCATCCATTAGATTCTTCACAATAGTATCTTCACTCGATGCATTTGATGTTCTCAACCCAAGAGTCTTCATGATGCTCCTATATTGTACACCCTGCATCATTTCAACAAATAGTTGACATCTTGCGGTCTCATTTAGACTTTCAAATAAAAATTTCTAAATCTTGTCACCATATCTTCTACAAGTGTGTGCTAGAATCTTACCTTCCATCTGCTGCAAAATATCCTCATCAATATTAATCAGATACTTTGGATTTCTATGCAAAATTCCAAGTGGTGTTCTCCTAGGTACATACATCTCAACATCAAGAATTTCATCAATATTTAATTGAGGTGGGCTAGATTGCATACCTTCGATTGAGGGTGGAGAAGAAGACATACCTTAAGGTTCACGTGGGGATGATGGCATACCTTCTTCGTCAAATTCGGTGATGATGTACAAGCTCAGCTTGAGATGTGTTGGATGGTGTCCAACAATATTGACTTGCAGTAGATGGTGTCTCTCAATATTCACTTCCGGTAGATGTTGTCCCTCCATATTCGCTTGTGCTTAATGTTGTCCCTTCATATTCTCTTATCGTAGAGGGTGTGTCTCCAACTATGGTATCCGAATATGTCTTACCACGATGCTTTCACATTCATACCTTTTGTGCTGCCAATTCATTTTTAATTTGTGATGGTTGAGGCTCCTCTTCAATTGGCTTGTTTTCATCAATCGTTCCCAATTTCTTCTTTTCACGATATGCCGCCATCTGAAATCTCTCCTTTTCTTTGAAGGTTTCGTTCTCTTCATCTATTAGTTTCCTCTTTGTCCTTTTATTCGGAATGGTGGATAATTGTATTTGTAGCATGGACAAGCATACAAAATTTCAACTTATTTCATATATATGTATACAAAATTTGGAAGAATACATGGTGCGGGAGCACCATTGAATGAAAATTGTCAATTCAAGAAGTTGTTGTCTAGGCTTTAGGAAAAAATCGATGCAAAGAATGATTATGAATATTTTAAGGAAGATCATCAATAAATAGGCGAGGGAATATTGTTTGTGTGTAGGGGAGGTGTAAAAGGGTGTTGGGCATGAAGCCCTAGAGTGAAATTTTGAGTTTTCCATGAGATTTCGAGTGGTTTTGATATGCTAAAGTGTGTTTTTCTTTGGGGAAGCATCGTTTCTTGTTGAATTGAGTTTGTGCAGAAAATTTTAGACCTGTTTTAAGTATTCATAATATTGTGTGAGGGTTGGATGTGTGTTTTCCAATAAACCATTAGTTTCTTGGGTAAAAAGGAGGGTTTTTGGTGCATGTGAAGATGGGTAAAAGAAAGGTTCTTGTTGTTTTTGAGTCTAAGATATTGATATATGTTAAATAATTTATATTAGAACACTCTTAATATGTATTTATCTCTTTTGTGTCATTATAGGTGTTTAGGGGGGAGATTTGGGTTGACATTTGCAAAAAAATACATTTTTGGCAAAGTTGTCAAGAGATAAGTTAGTTAAGAAGTTACAAAACAAGTTAGATATGTTGGGGGATTATGTTGTGTGCTTGGAACTATGTTGATGTATAGTGGTGGGAACCCAAGATACAAATTGACACAACTTCTCTCAAATATACCAACCAAGACATCAACCTTCAATTGACTCAACATGACAACAAGGTTACCTATCAACCATGACTCATCATTATGAATCAAAATTGAAATTTGATGCAAGAAAAGAGTGTAAAAACCTTCAAGATTTCAGAATCTTGACATTCAAACACCTACAAAAATAAGATCAAACAAACTCTTCTAAAAGCCGCTTTGACCCAAAATTGCCTTGTAGGCTTCACAAACCAATTTTAGGGATTTTTCTCACAAACCTCCCAAAAAAAATGTCAAAAAAATTATTGATATAGATATCCATTTCAGTGGTATGAGACATATAAAAAATCAAAATATTACTCTTTTAAGACACTTTCCTCAAAATGACAAATTTCACTGTTTTAGGGCTCAAATTAGCCAATTTTACAAAGGGACCCCCTCAAGAACCCACTGCCAGGCCTCCATGGTTGAAAAAATTATTGTATTAGGTTTAAAAACTAACAATTATCAAGGTTCTAGGACCCAAAGTACTCATTCCATCAACAAGTTTCAAAACCCTCTCTAGAACCTAGGAAATAAGGGTTTTTAGGGCTTCTTACTAAAACTCTACCTTCCACAACTTCCCAATTCAAACCAACTTCCTAGAAACCTATGTATAGGTCCCCCCAAGCTCAAGGAACCCTCATATTCCCTTTGAAAATTATGCACCCCTCTTTCTTAGGTCTGCACCAGTATTTTCTATGAGAAAATAGGGTATTTCCCCTTAAACAAACATCATTCATGAGAAAATTTAAACTTGTTCTTCTCTACTCCTAAGAACATCATAAGTAAATCCTACATGGTCACCCCACTGAGTGACAAAGAGAAAAATAGGTGGGATGCTATCTAAGACATTAAATTGCCCTCAAACCCTTGACTGCCCAAGAACCCAGTTTTTAGAAATTTATGAATTCCAAGCACAAAGTTCAATGAAACCATCTTCAAAGGGAGCAAAATGAAAGTAGGAACATTAATTTATGGAAGAATATAAACTTCACACCAAGACCTTCATTTGTCTTAAAAATTGCTAACATTGGCAACTTTTGCTAAATAGGCAGCATTATGCAAGTTTGTTGTCCAAGACACCTAAGACCACTCAAACACCTTTATTTCATCCCTAATATAAATTCTAGAATCTTGTATTTCACTTCCATTTACAATTTGAATAATTTTCCTTCAAAGATTATATGGTAAAACTGACAATTTTCTGAAGCAAGAGTGCATACTTGCACATTTGATCACCAAACTTAGAAAATCCCTAAATACATGAAAGATTGGTCTATTTAGACCTCATTTTCAATAAAAGCTATGAAAAAGCATCTAAAAAATCTTGAACTCACCCAAATACCTTAAAACAAACTGTCACCAAAGTAGATTTTGAAACATGGTTGTAGGTGCCCTTGCACCATGGGTTTGGAATACTGCTAGGGGAAGCATGCTAAAAGGATGAATTTTGGTGAGATATTTGGAATGTGTATTCAGTTTATTTCAATAAATAAAATGATGATTATAGTGTCTTGGATGTCTAGATAAAGGGTGGTAATTACCTTCCATGATTTGTTGTTATTATTCCATTTAAGTTGCATGATTGAGCACTTCAATTAGTGAATCATGAACGAAATGAATGGTTCTAAGTTTCTAATCAGGTTTATGCTATGTTACAATCAATTTTATGATGGTTAATATGTTTTTGAGTCTGACAAAGAGTTGAAGCCAATTTCTAATGTTTTGTGGGAATATGAAATCAAGTGAAATTGAAGGATTTTGATGAAAAGATGACCGAGTTTGTTGGTTGATCTTCTTCAATTTAAGTTAGGGTCAAAATAACCCTTGATGATTTGTGGATCCTAGTAGATGCTCTGCATCAGGTTTAAAATGGTAATTGGCAAGTGTATATAATTGTGTAATTTAAAATGTGCATTGACAACCTAAGGTTATAATGACAAACAAACAATGATCAACATGGAATATGCAAAATAACAAAAATGAAAGAAATTCATAATATAATGAAAGAAAATGTGTAAATAATTCACATACCTAAAAAAATAGACTTTCAAATAAAGGAGTTCAAGCCAATTATGTAGCCTTAGCTTCTTCTTTCTTCAAAAGCTTGTTCCCCTCCAAACTTCAACTGTATATTAGTTTTCAATGGAACTCAAACTTGAATATGTATTTCAATGTGGAAAATCTACTATTTCATGCAAAGGTGGTAGAAAGATCATGGAAAAGGTGATGGAATGTGAATAACATGCTTGCACACTTCACAACATCATCAAAAATCTACTTTTTGTCGAAGCATGGGCAAAACCAGGAGAATATGTAGAATGTGGGCCTTGACATCATGGGTATATTGAATTTTTTTACCGTTTTTAAGGGAAGATAAAACACAAGTGCGTTATAACGTGAGCATGTTATTTCTTGCTAAAATGGCAACATCTCCACTTCTTCAAAATGCGCTCATGTTATATGAAATATGGTTTTTTAAATAGATTTGTTTTCTCCCTCTTTGTCTATACCCTCTATCCTAATTGTAAATATCTCTCCTGTACCCTTATAGTAGAGGAGATAGAGGTGAGTGTGTGTGTTTGTGTGTGGGAGAGAGAGACAAAGAGGTAGACATAGAGGAAAAATATATAGTAGAGAGTGAGGTAGGGTTGAGGGAATAATTTTTTTAGGGTTTAAGGGGTCAGGGTTAAAGGTAGAGGGTGTATGGTTGAAAGAAAGAGAGTGGGAGAGAGAGAGAGAGAGAGAGAGAGAGAGAGAGAGAGTGGGAGAAAGTGGAAGTGGGAGAGAGATAAAGGGTTGAGAGTGAAGAGTTTAAGGGTATACCCTCTTAATCCCTCAACCCTCAACCATTAAACCCTAATCCCTCAATCCTCAACCCTTAAAACCTAATCACCAACCCTTAAAACCTTAAACCCACTTAGTAAACTCCCTACCCTAATCCCTCAACCCTCTTGACCCTTAATCCCTCAGTTCTTAAACCCCTAAACACTCAACACTCAATCCTAAAGCATCAACCCTTAAACCCCCAATTATTAATCCCTCAACCATCAACCCTTAAACCCTAATCCCTCAACCCCTATACCCTCTTAATCCCTCAACCCTTAACCCTTAAACTGTAATCCCTCAACCCCTATACCCTCTTAATCGCTCAACCTTCAACCCTTAAACCCTAATCCCTCAATCCCTATACCCTCTTAATCCCTCAACTCTAAACCCTTAAACCCTAATCCCTCAACCCCTATACCCTCTTAATCCCTCAACCCTTAAAACCCTTAAACCTTAAACCCTAATCCCTAATCCCTAAACCTATATACCCTCTTAATCCCTCAACCCTCAACCCTCAATCCTTAAACCCTAATCACTCAACCCCTATACCCTCTTAATCCCTCAACCCTTAAACTCTCAACCCTTAAAACATAATCCCTCAACCCCTATACCCTCTTAATCCCTCAACTCTTAAACCCTCAACCCTTAAACCCTAATCCCTCAACCCCTATACCTTCTTAATTCCTCAACCCTCAACCCTTAAACCGTAATCCCTCAACCCATATACCCTCTTAATCCCTCAACCTTCAACCCTTAAACCCTAATCCCTCAACCCCTATAACCTATTAATCCCTCAACCCTTAAACCCTATTCCCTCAACTCCTATACCCTTTACCCTATAACCTCTTAATCCGTCAACCCTAAACCCTCAACCCTTAAATCCTAACCCTTAAACCCTCTACCCTCTACGATCAATCCTCTACTCTCTACCCTCAACCCTAATCCCCCAACCCTTAAACCCTTAAACCCACTTAGTAAACTCTCTACCCTAATCCATCAATCCTCTTGACCCTTAATCCCTCAATTCTTAAACCCCTAAACACTCAACCCTAAAACCTCATCCAACCCTCAACCCTTAAACCCTAAACTCTTAAACCCTCTACCCTGTACCCTGTACCCTCAACCCTCAACCCTCAACCCTCTACCTAAAAAATAATCCCTCAACCCTTACATGCTTAAATTCAAGAAAAATATCTACCCTAATCCCTAAACCCTCAGCCCCTATACCATCTACCCTATATATTGGACCCTCAACCCCAATCCCTCAATCCTCAACCCTATACCTTGAACCCTCCACCCTCAAACTTAAACCCTCGATCCTCAACCCTCAACCCTCAACCCTTAAACCCTAAACCCTTAAACCCTCTACCCTCTACCCTATACATTAAACCCTCAAACCTCAACCCTTAATCCCTCAACCCTCAATCCTTAAAACCTAAACCCTCAACCCCTATATCCTCTACCCTTTACATTGGACCCTAAACCTAATCCTTCAACCATACACCCTCAAACCTAAACCCTAAACCCTTTACCCTCAACCAAGTAAACCCTTAACCCTAAACCCTTCAACCCCAAATCCTTAAACCTTCTACCCTATACAATCAACCCAATACCCAATACCTTCTACCATCAACTCTATTCCCTCAATCCTCAACCCTTAAACCCTAATACCCTAGAAACCATCAACCCTATAGGTCCTCCACTCTAATCCCTCAACCCTATACCCTCAAACCATATCACTTTCTCTCTATCTATACATCTCACCTCTCCCTCCCTCCCTCCCTCCTACCCTCTCTAATTGTCTCTATCTACCCTCTCCCTCTTTCTACGTATCTCTCATTCAATCAATCCCTACCACCCTCTATCGCTCCCTCTATCCATTTCTCTCTATGTCCCTTCCACTCTCTCCCACTCCCTCTCTCTCTCATGTATCTTCTTCCCACCCCCTCTCTCTCTCAAGTCTCTCCCTTTGTCAACCTACCTAGGTAACTCTCTCTTTGTCTCTCTGCCCTCTCTCTCTCTATCCCTCCAACCCTACCTAGATAAGTCCCTCTCACTCCACCCCCCTCTTTCTCTACCTCTATCAGGTCACTCCCTCCCACACCCTCTCCCTCTCTCATGTCTCTCACTCACACTCACACTCCCCCTCTCTCCCACTCCCTCTCTCTCACACTCTATCTCACTACCTATCTCTCAAGTCTCTCCCTCTCACCCCATCACACTCTCAAGTATCTCCCTTTGGAACCATACCTACATAACTCTCTCTTTCTCTTTGTCTCTCTATCTCCCCTCTTTGTCTTTCCCTCTCTCTCAATTCTCCTTTTCCCACCCCCTATCTCTCCCTCCCTCTATCCCTCCCACCCTACCTAGCTAAGTTCCTCTCACTCCAACCCCTTCTCTCCCACTGCCACTCCCTCTCTCTTAAACTCTCACTTCCACCCCCTCTCCCTCTCTCCAGAATCTCTCTCTCTCTCTAAATTCTCCCTCCCTCTAAATATATACATAAATACATACATACTTACATACATACAAGAATAATACACATGTACATACAATCCTACATCTATACAAGGATACTTACATATATGTGTAGATACAGTCTTACATACATATAGGCATACATACAATATACATGCATTGATACATACATGCATATATACATACATACATACAAGCATGCATACATGCATACATACATGAAATACAAGCATACATGTACATACAAACATACAAATATATCAACATACAATCAATAGACTAGCATTTAACATAAAGGAGGACATAATGCGAGCATGTTATAACGCGCTCACATTATGTCTTAGTTGAAATGTTTTCTGCAAAAGCAAAAAACCATGTCAAAATTGAGATATAACATGAGCGCATTTGTAGCACGCTCACGTTATATCTTGCAATAAGAATATCCGAGCCTTAGGATTGGTATTTTCCTTGGAATACCAACCCAAAGGATTGGAGGGCATTCCCAACAACTAGAGACGTGTTTTACAAAATCTACCATATTTCACATAATCGAGTTCATGCTCACCATCAGGATTGCATGTGGTTCAATATTGAAAAAATCAAACACATGGGTAATGTTGGGTTCTCTCCTAGGTATCCAACGATGTAATTTTTTTCACTTTCTCACAATGTTAAGCCTTTCATCCATTATTTCTTTTGTTTGTATGTCTCTTTTTTGCCAAAAAGCAGTGTTTGTTTTGTTTGTTATAAATTAACCATTCATCGAATTTTCAAATAAATTAAATTTTTAGAAACTACACTCTATTCTACAAATTTTTAAAAATAAATAAAAAATTTAATTACTTTCCAAAATTTGTAGGGGTAGCACAGCCAAAATTCTATTTTTAAGGAAGTGTCCACTTCGAAAATTAGTAAAAAATCAAATATTCATTAAAAAATTATCAGAAAAATCATGCATCAACTACATACTATTAGCTAACTTCTGAACATTGTGATTCTAAAAACACTAAAAGAAAGTTCATTGTACAAGGGTCATACAAGAGTTGTTATGTTATGTTTTTCTGACAAAAACATCATCAATTTGTGTATGTCCCTCTTTTGAACCCCTTAATCTCAACCATTTTAAAAATAAATTAGTAGTTTAGAAAGTAGACTCGGAGCATTTTGATCCTTGTTTTTGTTCCATCTCAAAATTTTGAGTGTAACTATCTCATTTTCACGTCCAAGGTCAGTATTTCCCAATTTCAAAAAAAAATTGGCCACTTAAGTCCCCTTTTTGGGAGCCATCTTGGTGCACTTACCCAAAACCTTATCAAAACTAGGCAATGTCAAGATGGGATGCTCAACAACTTTCATTTTTAGAAATTCAAAACTCTTATCAACTTCCTTAGACCAAAAATAATTATTTCTTTTATCACCTTTTATTGTATCAATCATAGGAGCACACACATGAATGAAACTTTATGAATTTTCTATAAAAACTAGCTAATCCATGAAAGCTCCTTACCTCAACCCCTAATTTTGGTGTAGGCTAGCTTAGGATAGCCTCAAACTTACTTGGATCTATCTTCAATGTGCCATTGGTGACCACAAATCCAAGGTAAACCAATTTTGTTTTCAAAAACTCACACTTCTTCAAGTTTATCATTAGATTTTCCTCATGCAACCTTCTCAAAACCAAATCTAAATGCTACACTACAGATGCTCTTCTTTAGTTTTTCTAAACACAAGAATATCATCTAGATACACTACCACAAATTTACCAATGAAATTTTTAAGTACCTCATTCATCAAGCACATGAAAGTACTAGGGGCATTTGAAAACCCAAAAGGCATTACCATCCATTCATACAACCCTTCATTTGTCTTGAAGGTTATTTTCCATTCATCACCAGGCCTAATTCTGATATGATGACAACCACTCTTGAGATCAATCTTAGAAAAGTAACAAGCACCACCCAAACAATCCATTAGGTCTTCAATTCTTGGAATAGGAAATCTATACCTTATTGTGATCTTGTTGATTTCCCTTGAATTAGTGCACATCCTCCAATCTCTATATTTCCTAGGTGCTAAGACTGGAGGAACAACACAAGGACTCAAAATTTCCCTAGTCAACCCTTTGTCAATAAGTTCTTGCACTTGTCTTCTTATCTCTTCATTTTGTTGTGGAGTCATCTTGTATGAAAATTTGTTGGGCAAACTATCCCCTAAAATAAAATCAATTTGATGCCTTATGTCTCTCACAGGTGGAAATATATTAGGAATCTCATCCACTACTATTTCATCATACTTCTTTAACAATGCTTTCACCTCTAAAGGAATCTCTTCCTTCTTTTCTACTGTTATGAAAAATTTAGGCCTTACTATGACAAAAAATCCCATATTCTCCTCTTCTAGGGTGTTAGGAACTCCTTCTCATTGACCAACATCACACTAGGTTCTTTCATGTGCAACTTTATCCTCTTCTTGCAATGGTGTGAGAGTGAATGAAATCCCATCCTTTTCAATAACATAGGTGTTGTTTTTACCATAATGCTTGGCCTACCTATCATATTTCCAAGGCATCCCTAAAAGAAAATGACAAACATTCATTGGGATGATGTCACACAAAATCTTATCCTTGTACCCTTCTATGTGAAATTCCACCCAACTTTGTTAATCTATTAGGACTTGCTATCCCTTATTCAACCAAGAGACCTTGTAAGGAGTAGGATGTGGTATTATTTTTAGGTTCAACTTCTCTACCATCTCAAGAGAAACCAAATTATCTATGCTACTCGAATCAACAACACTTTGCAAAACTTACCTTGGGACTTACATGTGGTTCTAAAGAGAGATTTCCATTGTGGAGGTTCTTTCACCATAGGAAATTTGATCAATGTTCTCCTTACCATAAGAGATTCACCAATTTTTGGAGAAGCATGCTGTGATGGAGAGTTTACACTCTCATTGTCATCTCCTTGTACAAACTAAGTTCTTCTTTCCCCTCCATGTGAAGTAGAGGGATGCTTTTTATGACATTTCCATGCTTGATGGAAAAAATTATTGCACTGATACCACTTCCTTGTGAATCCACTTGATCCTCTTACTTGACCTCCAAATCTGCCCCTATTATTGGGTCTCCTTCCCCTAAAACAACCACTTGTATCAGAATTTTGTTCTGGAGGCTGGCTTGTCTCTCCTTGTGGTTTTTGGGACTGATCTCTTCCTCCAAATGTTCCTCTACCTCTGAAACTTCTTCCTCTTCCCCTACCTTTCTTCTCTTGCCTTTTCTTTAGCTTATCCTCAGCCTTAATGGCCAATTGGTAACATTCTTCAACCATTCTTGGAGTGGTGAGGCTTAATTAATCTTGGAGGTTGTATCTCAACCCATTCATATATCTTGCTACTATTTCTTCATCATCTTATGTATGACCCGCCCTAATACTCAATTTGCAAAATTCCTCTATATAGGTTTGCACATCCATCTCCTTTTGCTTGAGATTTTGAAGCCTCTTAAATAATTAAATGAAGTAGTCATCGAGAAAGCATTTTTGCTTAAGTTTAGCAACCATCCTATCCCAAGAAGTGATTTTAGATTCCCCTTTCTTCCTCCTCTCAAATTGTACATAATCCCACTAAAGAAAAGCGTGGCCCTTCAATTTTGTCTTGGGCAACTTCACCCTTTGATCTTTTGGCACATCTTCATAGTCAAAGTAGTTATCCAATGCTCCTATCCAATCCCGAAGCTCTTCACCATCCATATTTTCTCCATACATAGGTAAATCCATCTTGATCTTATGATCATCTGCCTTTACTACTTTTAGGAATTTTTTCATCCTCAAGTCATCAGGATCCATCTCTTCCTTGGACCCTTGGGAACTTTCCTCTTCCCCTTCTCCTTGGTCACTCAAGTCTCTTGTGACCATACCTCTCTGCTGAATTTTTTCTAGTGTAGTAAGACTCTCTTTCATCTCTCTCATCTCTCTAGCATGATTTTCATTCTCTCTAGCATATTTTTCCTTCAACTCACTCACTTATCTGGCAATGGCATTCCCTTTTGGAGGCATTTTGTTCTTTCTTCAACTCAAATTTTTCACTTTAGATCATACCTATGCTCTGATAAAAAATTGATGCAGATTAGGGGAAAGTAGCATCAAACCAATTCTAAACAACCAACCCTTCAAAGTTTCAAACATTCTATGGTGGATTTTTGCTCACAAGGCCTCAATCTCCTAGTAGTACTTCCTAACTAGTTTTTCCATCAAAAATTCCTGTGCGGACCCCAAACCTAGATTATAAAAGTATTTTTGAGTACCCTTTATGGCCTTTTTCAACATATCTAAGATTTGGATGGGAATGTTTTGGAATACAAGGGTCAATTCTTGACTGTCCCATTTTGCACTAGGCCTAATTAAACTTGTTCAACTAGGTCACAATAGGGGTTTCAATCTCCAGGATTTAGTTCTTCACACAAATGCCTCTAAAATTTCTTATAGGTTCTACCTCAACCTTTCTAAGCAATTGAAACAACTTCCAAATATTTTTTCCTCCAAACCCTAAGTCCTATATGGTTCTAATGCCTAATACATGAGGATATTAGGCTAGGGCATCAACTTAGCATGTGCTTCACACCTCCCTTGCACCTGCAAGTTTGTAAAAATAAAAAAACAGCCACCACTCCATCCATTCCACCAATTTTCATGAGATTTCACTGGTGGAATGGTGCAATTTTCATTTTTCTCCCCTTCAAGGCAATTAACCTAGGGTTTCTGATTAGTCCGAGAAGAATTGGTCCTAAAATGCTCAAAACTTGATGAAATCCAATGAAATCAAGCACAATAGAAATTAGACTCAATATTTCATTGATTCCAGTTGGATCCAGATCATGAAAAAACTATACAGGACCATACATAGCATTGAAACAACAAGATTACATTCAAAATTGTAGAAAACAAAGATGTCTTTATTAAATTTCTTTAAAATTTCAAAACTTCCAACCTTGGCTTTGACCTTCCAAGGCTTATTAAAACATGTACCAATGGTTCTCAACTACCTTTTGAATTACAACTGTCCAACTTCCATTGTTTACAACTAATGACTCTTCATATTCCCTGTTTTTGCAACTTTTACATTGACAAGATTTTGCAAAAATTGACAACTTGTGCAATTTGACACTCCAACCCACCTAGTGACCTAATATGGAATCAAACACACATGAAATGGTCTTAAATGACCCAATTACATAAAACAATTACAATAAATCCAAAAATGACAACTACATCCTCTATACACCTAAAATTGGTCAGGATAATCGATTAATTAAATACAAGGTATTTAATTAATGAACCCTCTTGATTTGTCTACTTATAAATAAATTGAAAAAAATATTTATATAGTTCATATTCTTAATTATTCCTATCTAAAATCATTTTCCTTCATGATTTAATTAAATAAACAAATCTAACTAATTTGTTTTATTTGATTAATCCATCTCATTAAAATTGAATTAAAAATTCAATTTTGTCACATTCCTACATAATTCTCTAACCTCCTTCCACCTCATCATCCACCTCACCATGTGTCACATGAATTTAAATACTTCTAATTTATAAAATGGGAATTTAAATGAACAAACTCCTAGCAAGATTGGAGACACATGGCTTCTTCCTCCATTTGATTCTCTTCAACACTTGGCAAAGTGCTCTTTGAAAGGGAACCATCTCCACAATTCTCTCTAACTTCTTCATCCTCCATCATCGTTCTTTCCAGCTGAAATATTGACCATCGAATCCTACCACATCAAAATATTCCTTAGAAACCCTATAAATACAACATCATTCTCCAAATTTTCATAACACATCTTTGAGCAAAGTTACTTTGCATAAATCATATGAGAGAATTTGAGAGCATTAGAGAATTTAGATTATTCAACATTTAGCATAGTATTTGCATATCAATTTAGGATCATGGATTAGTTTTTATTTACTTTTCCATTATCATAGTAGTCATATCACAAAACTTGCACCATAGCATAATCTTCATTTCTATCTGCTGATGCCAAACGTTGGCAAGGTAACAACCTCTTGTGGGAAACTCAGATTTAGGGGGGACCTATTGCGCCAAATTGAGTGACCTTCGGATTTTAAAGAAGCCGACTTCTTCTATAACTGGTGTTTTAGAATGGGAAAAGGAAGACGATATAAAACAAAATATCTAACTAGGGCGATACACCAGGATTTTAACTATAAGGCATGATAGACCTATCCTGCAGATATGGTCTAAGGGCCCGCTAAGAAATTTTCTATGTCCAAAATAACCATTATCAAAGATAAAGACCTAAATAATTTATTTCATAACATAAAATCATTTGCACAGAGTCTTGCTGAACAGAAAGAGTCGAAGACATGATTCTAAATCAACATCCTATTCAAATCATTGAAGTTGCAAATAAACTATTCAAAAACAACACAGTATAATGTTATCAATAGTTTAAGAAACAAAAAAGCCAAATGACAAGGGCACAGTTTGTGAGTCTTTACAATTATCCAACAAAACAAAGGCTTGGTGTCCCCTAAATTATTGTGCAGATATTTTGAACTAGCAATAATTTTTTTCTATTATTACTCCTTTTCTACTTTTACTAACTAACTGGTGAAAAAGAATCCCTTTAACTTCACAAGAGAAGTAGTATATATAGCCAAGGGCATCCACCACTTGAAGATTGTAAAAATAAATCCATCATGAATCATAATGCTTTAAAAAATGATTCATTATGGCCATTGTAACATAAAGATTCCCAAGCATGAATCCAGTCATTCGCCAGCTCAGTATGTGCAAGATCATGATGGGCCAAAAAGTAGCGATATGTAAGTGATATGATGGCCCATGTGGCTAACGACTTTTTTTTTACCAAAAAATGATGAAATGAAAAAGGTTTTTAAAGGAGATTCTCAGATTTTCACCAATATAAATTATGCTTTACTTTGAATTTAATAAATAATTATTATTCATTTTCTATTTGAATTACAACTAAAGTCTTGATTGATAGGTTGATTGAAAAACATCTATAACTTTCAAACGCTATCACATTTTTTGAATCTAAAACATTCATCACATTCTATGCTTAACATACTATAGGATTAAAAAAAAAATGAATTTCATGAAGTTTTGACCAAGTTAAGGTGGTCAGACATACAAGTTTTTTATATTTTTTAAATGTTGTAATAAAAAAACCATAATTAATTATTTACTTGGAAAAAAATTACAAAAAAATATGCATCACATCAGGACATGAGTCCTCTACTTATATCTAAAATATTATAAAAAAATATTATCATTTTATTGTGGTTAGGGTGGTCAGACATACACCTACTTCTTCTTATTTTCCTTGAAATTTAAGTACTACTACATTGAAATTTCAAATTCTCACCAAGTAGATTTAAAAAAAAAAAAAACCTAGTACTTTAGAAACTACATTCAATTTTCTGCAGATTCTATTCTTACATATTTTTGAAATAATATAGATAAATTATTCAAATTTTTACGTCAAGTTGCCTTATTCTAATTTTCTAGATTTTCATCACCATTTAAGGCCCTATTTTTTTCATGATGATCCTGCACATACCCAGATAGATACATCCCCTGAAAAATGATGGATGTGGTCTCGATCAATATTGTGCAAACAAGTGTCATCCCATAGCGAAAAACTTTATAACACGTGGCATAGTTTGGAAACTTGGCATTTGCATCACTCTTCCCTTTTATGTAGCCACGTCGAAGGAATACGCGGCAAAATTTCACAGCTCATAGTTCATCCTCCTTTTATTTTTATGAGAGATTGTGATGAGAAGACATGTGGCAACATTCTTGTTCTTGGCACCGCTTGAGGCTTCCACCAAATTTTACACGGGCGGAGGCTACGTGGCAGGTAGTCGGGGCCCAAAAGAGAGTTATATGGAAACATGCCTAACACACTCGATTTGTTGACACATGGGAGCAAGTTGAGGCTTGGAAGAGAAGGGAAGGGAAGCTTTCCTTTGGTGGGTGATTTAGTGACACATGGCAGTACTAAACGAAGAACACCAAAAGTTTGGCATGAAGACCATTTAAAATTATTGGGCATGATCAGAAGCCAAGCAAAAACACTAAAAAAAACCCAAAGGGAGCATGTGGTAGATTAAAATATCCATAGGTTTTGGCGACTACTAGGGGCATTTCACCTGTAGAACGATGAATCCAAAATTCTTTGGTTTCAAAACTAGGGCTTTATTCATTGTGCATTTGGAGTTAAAGCTTAGAAAGAGCGACTTGCAAGGGTAACCAGTCAGCCTCAGAAGGCATTGATATGGCACACAGGATTCTGTGTGCTTCATGTAGGTCAATCAACTCTTTAAAAGGTAGCACCGAACATATTCCAAACCTGTGCTCAAGCTAGAAAAGTAGCTATGCGATTTGATTAGTTACACCCTCAATATCCCCAATGGTAGGAGGTTGGTCAAAACTCTGGAAGACTGATGAATCCTACTTCCTTTCCTCAATTTTGGCTGCAATCTTCTCCATGGTAGCCACTAATTATCAGGAAGAAACAAAGAGGGAAAGCCCATCTCGGTAGTTTGGAAAGTCTTGTCTGAACGTTGTCCATAGTCCGCCCTAATGTAACCGAACATTGTTGAGCATAAAGGGTGGCCTCTTGGCAGTGGATAAACTCCTTTGCAACCCCAACGATTGCTCTTCGATTCTCGATCCCTGCTCATTCTAGATCCTCGCTTGGAACTGTGTATAGCTTGTCTAGTAGCCTTTTTTCGTCAGGAACCTTTTACTCTATGAATTGTGGGAATTTATTGATGGTCCCGTGGACTTCCCTACATAAATCTATTTCGTTCACCATGAATCAGAGTGTGGATTGGAGGGTAGGTAACAAGGCCTTGAATCTTTCCCAGTAGGAAGTGTATAGTTGTTGGGCTACCAAGCAGAGGTTCGACTGTGGGGTAGGAGTTTTAACAATCTTCTTTAAGAGATTAATTTTTGCATCCTTTGTCTCAATCTCCTATGTTAATACTCCAATTTGTTCTGCAATAGAGGTGAGATTATCCTTTAGGTCATTTTGTCCAGCCAACCACCTTTCCTCAGTTTGGTTTCAAGTTGCAGACTCTTGATCTAGGGAAAGCCTGAACTTCTTGATATCTTCCTGAAAGTGATCTTGTGCGTTTGCTTGGTTTGCCTCTTTTTCTTGGACCATTTTCTCCAGATGGGCATTCAATTGTTGTAACTCTTTGGTATTTTGCTGAACCTCTCCCTTTGACTAGGCCAACCTATTAGATAATTCCTAGTTTCTCTATTACAGTTTGGCTATCCAATCAGATTATCGGGCTTGAAATTTCTCGATCTCTCTTTGTAAGCTAGCCTGCTTAGCCTACATATTTTGTGTGAGGAACACCTTTTCTACTTTCTATGCTTTGTCCTTGGTTAGAGCAACCTCTAGCCTTGCCTTGACAACCTTGAGCTCGTCCTCCACCTTTTTAAATTTGTGACTAGAATTAAGGAAGTCGGTAGTCACCACCCATTGCGTTGCCTCCATTAGCTCGACCTTGTCCTGTGGTTGGGAAACATGCAAGTTTAGTCTAACGACATGGATATCATAGTCATCGGGTTGCATTTCCCCCTATGGTTTGATAATATTTGGATGCAGGGATGTGAAATGCAACAATTGTTGAGCTTCATTATAAATTGCATGGACTCTGGGATTTGTTGGCCTCTTGGCATCCTTTGCTTGTCACTTCTAGAGTCAGAGAGCTCGATATTTCTTTGTTGTATCACTCTAAGAAAATAATTGAGCCGAAAATATGATGCATTCACCTACAAAGGGGGCGTTAGGAGGGACAATGAAAGGAAATGAGAGGTGGGTGACCTTAGATGTTTTCTTCTTTGGAAGGGAAATTGTGAGTGGAGAGAAAGGAGGAATATTCCAAATCCTTAGCGATGAAGGCATGGAGGGACTCATGGAAAATGGTGGTGGAAAAGGAGATGCATCGATTTCTGATGGTTGTGATGGTTGAGTTGGAATCAAGTCTGATGATGTAACATGGAAAACAACACCATACAAAAATGGGATGGAAGGCATGGATGCAAATGAGGATGTAGAAGGGGTGCCTAAAGGGGATACAACTAGTGGCGGGGGAGCCCGAGGGGGAGTGAAATCCATCTATCCGATATGAGAGGAAAGGGGAAAAACTCCCAAAGTCATTGCAGAGGGGACAAAGAAATATGTATTCAAACCTGAACCGATGGGTGTTGCAAGGACTGTAGAAGAAACAAGAGACTATGAGCCAAGAAGAGAGAGAGAGAAAGATACCTGAGCAACCATTTTCTTTTTTGATGCTTGGCCAATCACAACCTCCTACAGACCATCTCCTGAAGCGGTATCAGTGCGCTACCTTTTTCTCTATGGAGGGTTCTCCAAATCTACCACCTTCTTTAGTTGTTGCATTTCTCTAGGGTTAACCATGGCTACTGGTCGAGACTGTGATGACCTAGATCCCAAATTATTCACCTACATACTCCTCCTAATCACAGTACTAGGCCGTGTCGCTGCTTTCCACTTTTGCTTCCCTTTGTTAGAGTGTGGCAGGACATCCTCAAGGTTAGGCTCCTCCGCATCACTTGCATTAGTGTCTAGATGTTCTTGGTACCAGAGGGTGTCAAATTGATTATCGACATCAAAAATTGATGCATCCTAGAAAGGGGCATCGAGGTTCTTAATCTCTTGGTGGTAGATCCAAAAGTCATTTATCTTCTCTGGTTTCCAATTATGCTCCTTTATCAAGCTGCTTTGGAGGGTAGTACCTATATGGATATTTTCATCCACCTTCCCTTTGATGACATAGAAATTGAGCCATGATGACCTTTGATTATCTATTGGCATGAGCACCAAGTCCACCCAAAATTTTCTATCTTCAATCAGATTTCTCCATGCTTCCCAGTATGGCCGAGGGCTATGCTTCACCTTAATGGATGTGTCACCCAAATCATCCTTGGGGTTGTAGTCCCATTTATCGCAAATAAAAACCAACCCAAGGTGATCCATCTTAGCCTCAAGTAGCTCTATTGATCTCTTCTTTTCCATGATCACTACTTTGCAGTTCATGGGGCAATAAAAAAATCCTTTCTTTTTCTTCTTCGGGTCGGAGCAAATGTTTTAGTCCATAAAAACCATCTGTCAGAAGACTTCAAGGGCTAACACCTAATTAGTGGGGGATGCGGGGAGTCAAATCAACTCTCTGCAAAAGCCACACACTCAGACACATGTGAAATCTTCACTGAGGAACCATTCACACTTATGGAATAGGGATCACATCCAGCTGGTCTGATCACCCGATAGGCAATAATAGTCACCATCCTCACTCAGGTCGCACAAAATAGGATCCAATATTTTTTTTGAAAATTTATAATAATTGTAAGTGGAACAAAGGATGGGAATCCATACCAAAACCGACTTCCAATTCTTTCTCTCGTCAAATATTAGCAACTCTATTTTTTCCCAAAAGAAATCAAGATTTTGATGTAGAAACATATAGGCAAGAAGAGAAGGATACCTGAATTTTCCCACAGTTTCAAGCTCGCCAATTTTCTTCTTCATGTCTTTGATAATCATCTCCATGAAATCATACTAGAAAGGTTCCTTCTACCTCTGGAGCTGGAAACCTAGGCCGAATTGAGCCCCATACATGATCTCTTCATTATCAAAGCTACACACAAACACTATCATGGAGATAGCATCCTTCATGTATGCCAATTTATAGTTGACACAATGATTAAAAATTTTCAATGGTTGCTTGCTATCCTAGGGTCTCCTAGTCTCAATATTATAAAATTCAAGGGCTTGATTCCTACCCCTCCAAAATTTAGAACCCTTTTTCTGGCTAAAGTGCTCCATTAGCCACTCTCTGGTGCCAACCTTAGGAATGCACATGTGCTTGAGAGCCTCCGCAGTTAGCACCACCCTCAATTTCCTTCCTTCAATGGCGCTAGTTTCCGAATTGAAGCGTCAAACACTTTCATGAATCATCTCTGGGCAGTGGTGCACATAGGGGACCATATATTGGGGAAGTCCACATTGCCATTGCTTGAATGGTAGTTGGTTTTCTTGGGATTTCTTCATCCTAGCAAAAGAAGCTTCCCTAAGACCTTTAGGTTTAGTCTTGAGGACATGATCATAGATATTATCCCACTCTTCCTTTATCAGACTAGCATCTTTGAGTTGACCCTTCTTAGCCATTTGTGTGTGAATCCATTTTGGTTTATTTGGAATCCTTGGGCTAGCATAGGATTTCTACTCCTAGAATATATTGACCATAGGTGCAATGATTATCGCGTCAACCAAGCTTTGAGATGCTTGGCCTGATTCATTCATTTGTGGGTTCTAGGTTACTTTAGGGACAACAAATGCCATTTTCCTCTTGAACTTCTAAAATTTTTCCACTTGTCTTTTAGCAACTCTACACTTCAAAATTCTCTAAACAATTCTTGTATTCAAAAGCCCTTTTTAAAAAAAAAACAATCACATGCAATCCTTAGCTTTTCTTTCCTCCTCTGAGTGGTAGATGATAGTTTCTTTTTACTACATTTAATTTGGCATGTATTGTTGACCCTTGGGTTTATGCAAATGAAATACTTTCTATTTTGAAATGACAAGGCTCCATGATGACTTGAAGTACTTGCAATCCTTGACGCAATTTTTTCTTGGAAATTGAGCCAATGATTTCAAAGCAGGTTAGGCATCGTATGCCACGGTAATTAATACCCCAAATGAAATGATTATGTCAAAGTAGGCGATAACCATCACATAGATCTATATCTTTTCTCGAGCTTTGATGAACACCCAGAAGGATGACACCTTATCATTCGACTGAAAAAGGCTACTACCAAATGCTGCCAACAACCTGTGCTAATTAATTAGCTTGCCTACATCAAATCATACCTACAATCACAACTTGGTAAATAATTCGAGTGAGCCTTGGTATAGTATTCGAGGTAGTACCTAGTTAACCTCATGCTTATGGTATGTGGATTACCGCACTTATCCCTACTACTTCTATAAATAGGCATCTAGTCAGTAGGGAGATTAACTTAGCAAGTTTTAGTAGAATCCTCATTAGGTGATTGGCTTAACATTTGGTAATTGCAGTCTACACAGTATTTAGAATAGAGTTTGAATTTAGACACTTTGCATAGGATTTCTACTTGACAGTCATATAGTATCTAATGCCATGGACACCCCCATCAAGCTAACCTCTCCTAATCTGCAAATAGATTTCCTTGGTGAGATTTCAAATAGGTGTTTGAAAAGGATATCAAAGAAAAAACATTCTTTGGCCATCGTGGCTATGAAATGGGTCATTGGTCATGAATATCTCAAATATGAGGAGAAGTATATGGTAAATACCGATGTGAGCTCTCACTTCGTGGAATATCTACTCAACATTCAAGTCCCCAAGCTGCTTATCATCTGGTTGGTGACAAAAATATTTCTGAAGAAGTACTTGAATGGCCTTGGAGAGGTATTAGCACATGCTACCTTTGGCAGGATACCGACTGCGAGAGACCTACGTCGGTTTGTTCAAGAGGATGCAGTCGTTCCATGGTTGCTGATTCTAAGCAGTTTTCACCTTCAGTCACAAGAATTCCATCACTAGAAGGTTCCCTGTGCTTGTTACTTTCTACTCTGGATCTACAACATGGTGCCGTTGTACAATATTGACTGGTATACTAACTTTAGGAGCCTAGTGCTCCCTCCACCACATGTCAATTCTGCTCTGGATGGTGCTATTGGCGTAACCAAGGATGAGGTGGTATTAGATGATCCTGATGTTGTTCCTACTATGAAAGACTAAAATTTTTCTCCCTTGTTGCTTTGAGACCGAAATTTGGTTAGTTTTTATATATAGCCTAGAAAAGGCTTTCACGATATAAGTATATACTCTTTTGAAGTGTGGCCTCTAGGCCATTTTTCTATTGTACTCTTCATGGTATATAAATATAATGAAAGTATAGCTTGTGTTAAACATATCTGCCTTGCTGCTTTGATTTTTAACCCTTCTGGCATATGTATTATTCTTTGTATTGTATTGTAAGTCTTTGTTGTATCACTGATTTAGGAAGACCGACCAAACAAACAAAAGAAAAAAGAAGAAAATGAACACATTAATTACATATTTACATGGTAGGATTATTTGAACGAGCTTTGGAATTTCAAAGTGAATTCTCCTAATGGGAAACCCTTTACATTTTTCTTTCTAAGCTCTTTTATTCGAGTGCCTTGTGTTGCTTGAATCATTACGGGCAAACCCTTCTTTACCATCAGATTTCCCGTGTCGGTCAATTCTTGATTCCTGTTGACTGGATATTACCACCAAACCCTTGCTATCCAGCCTTTGGTCTAAATGGCCATTAAATAGGGAAAACACACTTGCACCTACTATGTCACATAAAATTGATTCCATAGAGGATGGTGAGTGATAATTTCCCATTGGTGTTTGGTTTAGTTTGTGGAAATTGATACGTAGGAAGATATCTCCATTCTTCTTTCAAACTGGGATGCGGCCAAAAACCCAAACACTAGGTTCGGTCAAGAAGACAACTTGCGTCAGGATTATCTTTTCCAACCTTTGTAGATTTATCAGCACTTCAATATTGAGACTTGTTAGCCCTCTTGTTTGATGCACTGATTTAGTCTCTTTTTTTGGTGCTATCATGGGTTGGATGATGCTAGGATCATATCATCTGAGCCTATCATATGACTAGGCTGATACCCAGTCACTTTCCTTTGAAAAATGTATGCACCTTTCCTTTCCTTGATATGGGATGCTCTTTCCCATTTTAAAATCACCTGTATCTCTATTCTGATAATCCATAAAATTGATTTCATTTGCTACGAAATTTCTCTTATTATTTATAGTATTTCCAAAAGGGGAACCCTCGGGAGTGACCAACTCTCTGAAAATTTATGGAATCCCTACTGGATGTCTTGCCTGTCATCGCTCTTGATGACCCTTGGCTTTTTTTTTGATTGGTAACTTCTATCGTCTGCAAATTGATCTGGGTGATGTGTTCATTGCTAACGAAAATTGGCTAGTTCTACCCCCCATCTCTATTTGTGAGTTGAAGTGTTATTTGCATGAAGAATTGATTTTGCATCGGGGCGACCGCTAGTTTAGATTGGGATTTGATTTCAGCCAAGCCTTTTATATCATGATTCCATTCTTGAGGAACAAATTTAATATTGAAAGTTCCAAAGATTTTAATTAGGTCCCTGAAATTTTCTTTAGATGATCCCACATGGACATCCCTACTAGTATAGATATCCTGAGCTTGGTTAATGATTAGTTCAGGAAATTTGAACAAATCATGCCCTTTTGCTTGATTGAGTCCAAACCTAACATGAAGTCTTCATTTTCAACCTTGTTGCTGGAACAAGAAAAATGGGGTTGGAGGGACATGATTGTATCCTTTCTACTTTGGGAAGTCAAGTATACTTTAGCTTCTATATCGATCTTGTATCTTGCACCATCAAAATGTAGCAACCATAGTTCGGTCATCGAAAAGCCTTTGGGTTTTTTTGCCACTTTTGGGATTGCTTGATCCTCATCATAAATGACATAAGTTTCTAGTCCAGTGGCATGATAATTGCTGAAAGGATATTTGTCAATAAAATCGCTTAGGAGAACCTCCTCCTAATCGATCTGATCTCCGGTGATTTCTTCATCTTCTAGAAGCTCCATGTAGTACATCTCCTCCTTGGTTATGGAAGTGTGATTTGATTCAAAGACTACCCTAGCTTTGTCCACAACATGTTCAGGATGCAAAGGTTCATACTCTAGTTTCATTTTGGATCCATGCTTGGTACTTATAATTAGGTGTGACCAATCTAAAAAAAGGTACCCACCTAGCTTGGAAGTGAATTCTTCGGATAGGCATATACCAAAAATTGGAGGGATGTCAATGATCACGGTATCCTACTTGACTATGATATTTAGATAGATAAACAAAGTTAACAGAAGGTCCTTAATGATCCCCACAATATTGACCATATTACCATCCAGTTGCATGAATCCCTTATTCAAAGGTTCATAGCTTAATCCCAAGGATTCAACTATTAGTTTGGGCATGACTGTGGCACTAGCACTAGAGTCAATCATGGAATTATGCAATAATATCTTACCCACAATAAGGGTCAAGAGAAATGGCCTCGAATTTAGTTTTTCTTCACTGATTTTGAATGCCGATTCCTCTCCAAGATTTTTCTTAGGGGATTCTTCTGCAGTATATGCTAGAACTTTGGCAAGTTGAAATAATTCAGTAGTTTCCTCTTGAAGTGTTTGCTCCTTCAGTCTTGCGATCAGGTCATCTTGAAGAGCCCTTTGTAATAGTGTATTTTGTTTTGGCATAGCTAGGATTTCCCACAAGGAAACATTAGTGGATAATTTCTTTAACTAATCTACCAGATCCAACAGTGGTAGACTCTGTTGCTTTTTCTCCTTAGCTCTAGTGGTTATGGTCTTCTTTTGTGAAAGGCTTTGTATCACTATCATAGGGGCACTAGCCTGGTAGGCGGGATAATTTTTAGACTGCCGACTGACCAGTTGTGGGACCACTGTTTCATCGACGAATCTCCCTTCAGAGCATTTGTTGTAATCAGACTGCATTCGTGGGGTTTCAGAAGTGGATTCTTTGAATGTGAACAATGCTTACTCTCCTTCCATCCATGAGATGAGGGTGTGGTCTGGAGCTATGTCAGTCTCTTTTTCTAGAGACATTCCTTGTATTTGAGCAGTGAGTACTGCATTTTCCATTTACAGAGAAGTATATGCATAATCCCCACCATCCAATATTGTGCCTTGACTACGCTGCTCTGCTATCTTTTGTTGCAAATTGCCACATGGGAAATTTTGGGGCATATGCAAATCTCCACAAGGAAAACACCCGGAATTACTATGATTGATCAAGTTTTTTTGTCTCATAGTCAGCTCTTTGTTATAACTTAGGCTGGCACTCTGCAATGGAACGGGTACTAGCACTATTTGACTTGTCGTTGGTGCCTAAAAATTTTGACGAGTGCCTCCTTGGAATTGGTTTTTTCGGTAAGAGGACCTTCTACCTTGATAATTTTGATGGGCCAACTTGCAAGGAGCTTCTTGGTTCCATTTAATGATAGTTATCTCATTAGCCATAGCCCACAACATTTCCTTTATGTCACTCATCTCATCTTTTGATGAACTAGTTGCGACATTCAATGGTGCGCTTGCATATGTGTACATATATTGAGGAGGAGTAGCTGGTGTAGTAGGTGGTGTCACCTAGGTGGAAGCTAGCATCTCAGGGAATATAGGCATGATGGGTTGAGGTGGTATCTTCCCAATGTCGATTAGATTGTTATCTGCCTTCATCGCTATGCTATATGCATCTGGTAATGTGGTTCCACCAAGGGATTGAATCATCATCGAAATGTCAGTGCTGATGGATTTCAGGTTAAACATAAATGCCAAGTCGAGTGATGGGCGAATTGTAGCTTGATATCTTTGCCAAGTTTAGTGGAATCGTGTGTTGAAGTTAGTCAGGGCCTCATATAGGGCCCACTTGATGATCTCTAGCTAGTGATACTAAGAAGATCTATCGTCATCGTTTGAGAATCTCTCAAAAAAGGGGTCTCCAAGTTGATGCCATGTGTCGATAGAGTTAGTCGGTAGAGTGCAATAATAGTTTGATGATTTTCCTCTTAAAGAGGCTATGAGAAACCTCACCGCTATGTTTTCATCTATTACTTCATGCACCAGACACACATTCGCAACATCTCACAAATGTTCAGATGATGTTCTTGAGCCATCTCTGGTAAATTTAGGAATAGAATTGAGGGCAAAGACCAGAATGGGAGCCCAAATGGTAGGTTCTACTCGGGAAACAAAAGGACTCCTGGCATCCCAAGCCACATAATTTTGGTTGGCGATAGGAAAAATATCTAGTGGGGGGTTCAAGATGTTTCTATAATGTGTTCTACTTGGTAGTGACCCTAATGGAGGTACCAACAAACTAGGATTGTTTACTGTTTGGGATCTTGTTATAGGTCGATGGATCATCTACTTGCTTAAAGCTTAAGTATATCTTTTCACAGTCCCACTGGTCGTGCTAGGAAAAAAACTGTTGATGCCAAAATTTGGCAAGGTAACAACCTCTTGTGGGAAACTCAACTTTAGCGAGAACCTATTATGCCAAACTGAGTGACCTCTGGATTTTAAAGAAGCCTAATTCTTCTATAATTGGGGTTTTAGAATGGAAAAAGGAAGGAGATATAAAACAAAAGATCTAACTAGGGCGATGTGCCAAGATTTTAAGTGTAAGGGTACGATAGACCTATCTTGTAGATATGGTCTAAGGTCACACTAAGCAATCTGCTATGTCTGAAATAACCACTATCAAAGATAAAGACCTAAATAATTCATTTCATAACATAAAATAATTTGCACAGAGTCTTGCTAAACAAAAAGAGTCGAAGACATGATTCTAAATCAACATCCTATTCAAATCATTGAAGTTTCAAATAAACTATTCAAAAATAAAACAGTGTAATTTTTTCAATATTTTAAGAAGCAGATAGGCCAAATTACAAGGGCATAGTCTGCGAATCTTTACAGTTATCCAAAAAAAAAAAGGCCTGGTGTCCCCTAAATTCTTCTGTATATATTTTGAACTAGCAATAATTTTTTTCTATCTTTACTCCTCTGCTACTTTCACTAACTAACTGGTAAAAAATAAGCCCCTTAAATTCACAAGAGAAGTATATATAGCCAAGAGCATCCACCACTTGAATATTGTAAAAATATATCCATCATGAATCATAATTCTTTCAACAATGATTTATTATGGCAGTTGTAACAAAATATTCCCGAGCATGAATCCAGTCATTCGCTAGTCAGATACATCCTCTGCAAAATGATGATAGTGGTCCCGATCAATACTGTGCAAACAAGTGTCACCCCATAGCGAAAATAGTTAGAACACGTGACATAGTTTGGCAGCTTGGCATTCAAATCACTCTTCCATTTTATGTAGCCACGTTGAAGGAATATGTCGTGACATTTCACAACCCGTAGTTCATCCTCCTTGTCTTTTGATGAGAGCTTGCGATGAGAAGACATGTGGCAACATTCTTGTTCTTGGAACTGCTTGAGGGGCCTGCCAAATTTTACACGAGCGAAGGCTACGTGGCATGCACTCAGGGCCTAAAAGAGAGTTATATGGAAATAGACCTAACACAGTTGATTTGTTGACACATGGGAGGAGGTCGGGGCTCAAAAGAGAAGGGAAGGTATGCTTTCCTTTGGTGGGTGATTTAGCGACACATGGCGGTATTGAAAAAAGAATGCCAAAATTTTGGCATGAAGGCCATTTAAAATTATTGGGTACGATCAGAAGTCAAGCAAAAACACTAAAAACAACCCAAAGGGGGCATGGAGTATATTAAAATATCCACACTATCACAACATCTTTATCATAGTATCATAGCATAAATCACATTTCTCATCAAATCATGTAGGAACTAGGATTATTGCATTTTATAGCATCCATTCTCTAGGTTGTCGTTCTACAGGTCATAGTACAATTAGGATCTAAGAGCCATTATGAATCAAGGAATCCTTAGAAATAGGAAACAATGGAACACATTTAGGGATTGATTGTGTTTTGAATTTGATTAATTTCGTGATTCAATCTCTAATGTAATATGTCTCATTAATTGTGTGTTCTATTATTCATTTACTCACATATTTACAACACACACATCCAACTTTGAACCTAAGGTGCTCCTGCATCAGATCCACATTCCATTTGTGACAACTTGCAATAAAATTATCATACCTTTTTCGACTCTGTTCTATCTTTTGTTGTAAGCTCTACCAAAAAAATTCAATGTATCTTGAAGGGAAATCTAAATCTATGTTAATTCTTCAAGTCAATAATGTAGCACCCTATCAAAGGGTTGACACCTTAAATAATATATCAAATCAGGATTTTTCAATATATGCCTTGTGAAGAAACCTAGGCCATACCATCATAACTACACATTTTTAAGGAAAATTAATGATAGAGAGAAACCATGAATCAATGTGGGAAACCATTATGATATGAAACCCTATTTTTATCCAATATTAAACTTATTATCATGTTCATAAGGATAATTTTGAAATAATAAAACTCACCATCATCATGCACAATGCTCAATATTCCAATTCATGGGTACTTAACATACTATAGAACTTAGGATCTAGAGGCATTTTTGTAAAGGTTATTTTGGAGGATTGAATTTATGTGAATGATCTTAGAATAGGTATTGATTCATGTGTGGGGATTTTTGAGGATCTACCATAAATTCTAGCATCCTCTATTAGTGACATATTGCTCCCTGAAGAGACTAGCAAGTTCTTCCCTATCAGATTGGCATGATGCATAGTGAACATTAGACCACTAGGGAGATATTTTTCATTGGGGTCATGTGTTCTCATATAGCTATATAGGGATATTCACTTGGATATGTAAAAAGATGGGAGGAATATATGATTTGTGATAATTTTATAGATTTTTTCCTACAAGCATGTTATAGTGCTAAAGTTAGTTGGAGATAGTTCAAAGAGGGCTAAGAGTAAGCCTTATATTTTTTGAATGGGGAGGGATGTAGATATATAATTACTTGGGAAACTTAGTATATTGGAGAATGGTACTGAAAGAGGTGTATGTAGTGGAGTGATGACCATGTTTGGGCTATGAGGATTAGTTGGAGGAGCCACAAAAATGGCATGGATAGAAGGTCTAGTAGGAGTAAATGATATTTGGATAAGATTAGCTACAAATTTGTAAAATAAAAATTCCCTAGAGGTAGAGTGATATATCTTGGTGGGAGAGGGATGAAATTATGGAAAATAGTACTAGTGTACAATGACTGAGAGAGAGAGAGGGTTTGGTGGTTAGGAGGATATTTTAGTGATTAAGAGGCATAATTTAGAGATTAAGAGGGATCATATGAGAGAAAAGAGGGATGGCCTTAAATATAGCATGATTCCATTTTGATATAGATACATGGATATAGGAAAAGGCATAAAGTTTTAGAGGTGATAGGGACTAGGCATGAATGATCATTATTGGGACCTCAAGGTTTGACCTAAGGATTATCAAAGGTGGCTAGGGATTATAGAGAGATGAAATGAGAATTGTGAGAGGCTTAGTAATATAAGTATTTATATGAATATGTAGTTCTAGAAAATTAAAGGGTCCCCTCTTATGTGGAGATGACATCATCAAGTGCTATTGGCTTAACTAGATCATGCATATTAGTATCAATCTTAATACCTTGACCTCATCCATCTAGAAGGTTTCAAATAGATATAACATCACAAGGAGACATGGCTTGCTAGAACTAGCTAGGTTAGATCCATTTTGATATATTATGATTTGCATACATGATGTACATATATTGCTTTTTTTTTTGGAGCTTTGATGCACTCTAGAGACTAATTTTGATGGTATATATATGAGAGTTACACCATAATTTTAATTTTATATTTTTATGATGCTTTTTATGTGATGACTATATATATGCTTATGCTTATGTATATGATGTATGATGCATATATTATTTATTATGATTTATATGGTATAACACATATTTTGATTAAAGGGGAAAAATAAGTTTTGAAGGGACTCATATATTTATATGGTATGCCACATGTTTTTGAAAAGTTAAGCAACATTTATAGGGCGTTGTACCCTTCACAACGAGCCACAAGGGCCAAAAAGGAGCAAGTCTAAAAAGCTAACATTAAAGAAAAATGTAATAGAGACAACACTTTAACAACACAAATACCACAAAAAGGTAGCCAAAAGTTAGAACACCGGCGTAGGCAACAACTAATTGGCATTATCCTAGTTTTTAAACAGGAGGTCCATGACATCATCACCAACCTAGTCTTTGTTCTCTTGGCCATTATTTCCCACCAAATTCTCCTTGATAATAGTGGACAGGGTGCTAGTGACGAAGTGGTCCAACTTCATTGTGAATTGGGTCAATCCACGAAAATTTTTGCTAAGTGTGTCCATTTTATTCTCCAAGGCACACGACTCCTCCCCAACACCCATAGTCCTCGAGATCTCTTCAGGCTCATCAACTAGGGGATGCGAAGAATGAGAGGCCAAGATTTATTTTGGTAACTTGCTGTCCTCTGGGGTAAACTGGGGTCCCTCCACATTCTCATCCTCATCCTTGTACTCTTTGCTGTTAGACCGCTCCTCCTCCGAATCATCAATTATCTCTCTTTTTACTATTTTTTTCCAGCCTCCCGGATCTCCTTATGGTGTTCTCCCCACCAGTAATTACTGTGGCTCCCACAACAATATCTCCTTTAGAATCTTTTCCAATTATGTTCTTTCCCTTCCCCTCCCTCACAATCAGCTCTGACATACCTTTCATACCATCCTTCCCTTTTTGGGTAGTGTTGGCCCTGTAGGCAGGCTTTGCCTGGGTGGAATTCAATTCATAGAGATTGGCCTCAACACTAGCATGTGCCTTACCCAACCCTCCCTTTAGTTTCTTGGTAGCCAGTTTAGCTTTGGGGTTTCCTGCGGTACCTAGATTGGATTTCTGGAGAGGGATTTTTGACTCATCCAGGGAAATGTTCACAATAGATAGGGGTTCGATATCATCAATGCACATAACCAAGATAGCTTTGGGAGGAAAAAGGGCCAGGTGGAAGTGGTAAAGTCTTAGGATGAGCCCCTGCTAGAGCAGAAGAGGCGGGAGGTCACTGGGCTTAAGGCTGGCTAACTCTTTGCATTTCTCGACCGAATTTTCCAGGTCCATAAGTAGAAAGAAGGGAAAGCTACGCAACATTTTATGTCTTAAATGATTTAACAGGGGAAAGTGATAGAAGAAGTATGTTTTGAACCTACCTTCCAAGGTGACATATTTCATCAATGCTAATCACACCTGGTCCCAAGGCTTCATAA
Organism: Sequoiadendron giganteum; assembly: GCA_007115665.2. Lineage (NCBI taxonomy): Eukaryota > Viridiplantae > Streptophyta > Pinopsida > Cupressales > Cupressaceae > Sequoiadendron > Sequoiadendron giganteum. The sequence goes on along the minus strand of CM021107.1, from coordinate 148,550,075 downwards.
GAGCTTCTCACTCAAAACCCAACTGGTTCTGCATTGGTTCCTTGTTCCCCATGAAGAAAGCTTTCAAGATTTCATTGTCCAACTTCTTAGTGTGCTTGGGGTATTTTTTCCTAGTACACAACATTTCGATGGCTTGCACATAAATTCTTCACTAACTTCAAAATAAATACCACTCATCGTGACCCTTCAGTCCTTCCACGAATTAGCAAACTGACTAGACAAATTAGGGTCATGGCCAACCAAAATATCCATGAGAGGAGCAATGCCACCTTCAAATAAATTGTGCGAGACTAAAAAATTATTCTAGAATTCTTCACAGTTATCCGGCTCAATTTGAATGCGGTCACCTCCCATAATTTCAACATGCACAGAAAACCAAAAAATTTGTAGAATACACAAAATGTTAAAGCCAACAGGACAACAAATATTCATCACATAGTGGTCATTTAGGTGAGAAATGTGGCAATGGGTAATGACGCTAGCGTGCAGATCACACACACGGAAGGGAAAATCACCATAGGGTGACTCGATAATGGAGTTAATGTGGATCTTGGAAATATTGTGGCCAACTAAATAGGAATTGGTAGGCATGCATGGTTCCTTCACCTTGGAGTAGGTGTGCGAAAAACAAGACAAGTTGGCCGTATGGCTAAAAATAGAAACATTCCTATGAGTGTAATTTGAGACCCACACTAAACTAGAAAGCACGAAGGCGCTAGAAGGAATCATTCCTTCATAATGAGGAGTCAAATAAATATTTAAAGTCACAATCTTACGAAGGCTATGATGAGTTAAAACAAGATATCACACGATCCCCAAGAGGAGAGATCACATGATACGACCTCTCAAATTCTTCAAAGTCACGTACTTTCTTATTCCCTTCATAAAGCCGTCTTTTTTATTCACATTACAAGCTTTAAATTTTAAAACCCGCCACCTGTCAGCCACCTCAGTAATAGAGCTCATCCACCTAGCCCAAAGGACAAACAAGTGGGTCCCCCAACCAACACCCCACACTCGAATATCTTTAAACACATGATGAGCCGTAAAGTTAGAATCCCTCCACCTATCAGCCATATCAACGTTAATGCTCATCCACCAGACCCAAAAGATAATCAAGTGGACCCCCCATCCAACACCCGAAGATTTGAAATCATCAAGCTAATTGGTTTTTATTCTCTCAAGATGATATCTTGAATTTTTGGTAGTATCTTCTCCATTCTCCTCAAAAATTTAGAGTAGTCCCAGCAAGTGCTGAGATTAGCCAATGAATCTGCCACTTGGTTGCCCTCCCCAAATATATGTCACTTTTTTACCCCTGAGTTTGGATAAAAGGAACCTAGTGTCCAACAAGATATCCTTAGTATTCCAGCCAATTAGTTTGTCCATATTCACAACATCAATAATGGAATTAGAGTCTCCTTGAATGTGGAGATTAGAAATCCCTAGAGAGACAAAAATTTGGAGGCCCATGAGTAGCGCATGAGCTTCCTCCACTATAGAATACTGGAACCTAATACCTCTAACAAATCCCACAACCATAACCCCCCCGAGGTCTCTAATCACCCCACCAATACTTGCCCTATCGGGGCTTCCCTTAACAACCCCATCAAATTGAGTTTAAACTAGCCTATATTTTGGAGGCTCCCATTTGGTATTTTCCTGGCTAAGAATTTCAAATTATCAAATGAGTTAGCCTCTAACCCCTGGTGCCAAGCCTTGGCCATTATAATTTCATAAACAAGAGGTCCCTTCTCTGAGAGTTTCCCATTAAAGAGGGATATGTTTTCCTTAATGAGCCTAACACCAATGCCAAAAACATCCTTAGGAATCCTCTCAATATTCCTGAAGACCTTGTTGTTCCTCTCCTTCCACAGACACCAACCCAAAATAGGAGGAACCTAATTCCAAATTGCATTAGGCAGGGGATGGGAATAGGGACCACGCCAACCTAGGATGAAGGATAAGAGATCCTTACACATAACCCAAGTGACACCAATTTTTTCAAAGGCCAACCCCCAAACTTCAGCAGCAAACGGGCAGTGTAACAATAGGTGACTGTCAGTTTCCTCCCTGCACTTACAAAGTAAACATCTATTGGGAATATTAAATCCCCGTTTCCTCAAATTATCCCGAGTAAGAATCCTGTTATGGCAGGTCATCCACCAGAAGAAATTTATTTTAGGGATCATGTCATGGTTCCATATCTTCCTCCAAGGTTCCTCTGCAGTACTCTGGTTTGTCAACAATTTGTATGCCGACCTAACAAAAAGATCCCCCTGTTTGTCAAAGGACCAAAGAAACTCATCTTCTCTATCATAGGAGGGAAACTTGGTGATAGAGAGAATCTTCTGAAGGGACAGAGACAAACAACAAAGGTCTTAAGACTGGGGACAATAGAGGATTAAGTCCTTCCAAGCCCTAGCCCCAGGGGGTCCAGAAACATAATCACTGATATGGATACCAAAATACCTCTGAGCTGATCCCAAAAGAGTCCTAAAGTAAGAAAAAGCCAGAGGGGTATCAATTAGCCACATATCTTCCCAGAATCTGATCCGATTTCCATTGTCCATTTTCCATTTAATCCCATTCCTTAAGAGGCATTGTGTGCTGTAGATGCTCCTCCAAGCCAATGAGCCCTGGGGGTGAGACTCCGAGAGGCAATTGATCAAAGGCCTATCTTGAAGATATTTGGAATTCAAAATTTTGCACCAATCCTTAGTGTTTCTTAACTGATCCCAACCAACCTTGGCCATTAGTGTCTTGTTAGTGTTGACATTTTTCCTGACTCCTAGGTCACCACAATTTTTGGCTTGGAAAACCTTTTCCCATTTCACCAGAGCGAGTTTCTTCTTATCCTTAGTCCCAGACCAGAGGAAATTCCTTTGAATTTTTTCAAACTTATCAACAATGTACTTAGGCATCTTAAATATGGAAAGTAAATAAGTTGGCATACCTTGAAGGGCTGTTGTGAGCAGTTAGAGTTTGCCAACATGGCTTAGGATGGAGCCCTTCCACTCAGCCATTTTTCTTTAGATTTTCTAGAATCGAGTTCCAGAACTTAGGGGTAATCTCCTTAATTGTGAGAGGGAGCCCAAGGTAAACCAAGGGGAGGGATCCACTAACACATCCTAGGACCGCAGTCACTCTGGTTCACAAATTAGGCGTGCTGTTAAAGAAATAGATCATGATTTTATTGTAATTGATGCTTTGACCAAAACATGAGGCATAATTGTTAAGGCATGCTTTCCATTTCCTGGCTTCCATGACAAAGGCTTTCACAAAAAGAAAAGTGTCATTCACAATTTTCTGCACAACAACCAGATCCAGGGAGGAAGCAACTCTAATGCCCATAATGGAGCCTTCCAACAATAGACCGATATAGTTCCTGCTGAGCACATCATCAATCATGATGAAGGGGTAGGGAGATAGGGGGTCGCCTTGTCTGCTCCCTCTTCCAGCAGAGAAGAACCCAAAGGGGGACCCATTAACAAGAACATAGTACTTTACAATATTTACACACTCCATAATGAGTTTGATAACCAAATTTTTGAACCCAAACTTAGCCAAAACCTTTGAGATGAAATCCCATTAAAATTTATCATAAGCTTTAGAGATGTCCAGTTTAAGGGCCATCCTCACATAATTACATCTATCCATAAAATGGAGCAGCTTGTGGGTGGTCAAAGTAGCATCAAGAATATGCTGCCTAGTGACAAAACCCTTTTGGGTAGGACTAATGATTTTATCCAAAAGGGGCTTGATACGGTTCACTAAAATCTTAGAATTGATTCTATAAAAGGTGTTACATAGACTAATGGGCCAAAAATCAGTCACGGATTGAGGCTCACCAATCTTAGGAATAAGGGAAATGAAGGTGTGATTCAATTGTTTAAGGATTTTACCATATTTGAAGAAATCCCTAGCTGCTAGCATGTGGTCCCCACCCACAGTATCCCAGAATATTTGAAAGAAGGTAGGAGTAAAACCACCAAGGCCTGAGGCTTTGAAAGACCCCATGCTAAAGGTAGCCAGTCAAACTTCTTCTAGAGAAACAACACTGAGAATCCCCACATTATCTTCCTGGGAAATGATGGTAGGTAGATGGTTGAGAAGCACATTTTCCAAAGCCAAGTTTGGTGCCTTAGTTGGGGCTGAATAAGCCTCTTAAAAGTAGTTAGTAGCAGGGTGATCCCACATAAGTGGTTAACACTTTTGTGGAGGAAGGGAAAACTCATTTTTTGTGTCTACAAAAAATGAAGGGGTTCGGTTGAACCCAACTGTTCGGGCGAACCTTTATATGGGTTTGGTCGAACCCTATGGTTTGACCGAACCATATGCTCAATCGAACCCACCCCACATATGAATGAAAATATTAAAATAAGGGGGTTCGAGCGAGATAGGGTTCGGTCAAACCCCCTTATTAGGGATTTAAAAAAAAAGTCGCTGTCATTTTCATGACGAACATAGACAAATTGGAAGCGAACAGTGTAGCAAAAAATGTGTTAAACGAACCCAAATGTGGAGCATGTGAAGAAGAAAACACCACCTTCGAGCAACCTCCATCACCCTCCAAGGAATCCTCCCAAGTTGGTTGCATTGTTCCAAAGCTACCATTTTGGCCCAAGCAGGGAAAAAGTCATGGAATTTGGCTTTACAGCATGAATTGCATTTGCTTGAAAGTTTCTAAAGAATTTTCAAAAAATCCATTTACATAGTTATCGATTTATAGCTGCTAATTACATTTTTTTTTAATTTAAATTCTTTGATGGGTATCCATACCCTCTTCCAAAACCCCCATTTTTGCACAGGCATGATAACAATTTATATGTTTTTATATTAAGAAAAAATTACAAATATGGAACTCAATTATTAACTTAAAACCTCAATGTCAACACAAGAGTTGAGACAAAATTAGACAAAATGTTAGTAGGAGCAAAGATCAAAAGAATTGAAGATACCCATGGTAGATGAGACCAAACAAAGAAATCACATTTTCTTCATCTATGATACCTAATATTCCATAAAAATTATCTTATTCCAAGTGAAATATGGGTTTTCAATATAATGTGACAAGAATATCACCAAGTCTTGATGAAAATTTTATAATTTTTTTCTTATTAGTGGTGCAGATTATGAAATTTATGCTAAATTTTAAATTGTAGGCTTACGACATTCAAATAATTGAGCTCAAGTTAGATAGATTAGTTGAGGATAAATTTAAAGCATAACACTATCCAAATAATGCCTCAATAACTATCACTTAACTAATATTACATATCATGCACAACATGAATAATGCCTCAAGAACTATCACTTAACTAATATTGCATATCATATGACATCATGTCACATACAAAGCATACTATCCAAATAATGCCTCAATAACTATCACTTAACTAATATTACATATCATGCACAACATGAATACTTCCTCAAGAACTATCACTTAACTAATAATGCTTATCATATGACATCATGTCACATACCAAGCACACTAATTTGAGTCTCCACTCACTAGGTGTCAAGATACTAATCCATGAAGAGATGGTTAGTAACCAAGTGAAAGGATTATCCTATAATTTTGATGTTTTATACTTCCTATGTAATGATAGATAATAAGGGCATACTAGCGTGCATGGAGAAACATAGGAAGTTTCTAAATATTTGTAGAGAACTATATTTTGTAACCTAATATGTTTGGTCTCCCACTAGGAGGCTATGGCATGGTTTTGGGAGAATAATAGTTACATAAACTTGAGACCATCATTTACAAATTCTTTAAAATGTGGATTCAATTTACTACTAGTTCCCACAAGTACACTCTCATAGGGGTGAAATTAGGTTCCACACACCTCATTAGATCACATAAGATATTATTGGGTAACAAATTATCAAGTTATTACCTAAATAAGGTATCATCAAGGGTAACATAGAGAATTTATTAAATAAGGCATCATTGGGTAACAACTTACCAAGTTATTATCTAAATTTGTTACATTGAATCAATCATCAAAATTACATGAAGTGATAACCAAAAATATCTCAATGTTTATAGATTCCCATATATTATCACCTCAAAATTTTCATAAGATCATGAACTTTAGTTGATTCCAATTAGTACACCAAATAATATTTAAGTACCTTGATATGTTTTAGTGAAAAATACCTTGAGACTAAACAATAGTGCACAACCTTCTTTAGGTGGGGGTCATTCAACCTAGTGTGGTCCACACTCTTCCCATGTACTCTTTATTTAATAAAAAGGATGGTTCATGTTGTTTAAGAGTATAATTTAAAAATAAAAAAACCTCACAACCAAGGATATGTTTCCCAATCCTCTGATTTTCGAGCTACTCAATGAATTCCATGTAACAACTTTATTTTCCATAATATACTTAATAGTATAGCTATCACCACATCTTTCTACTTGAAGATGACACTACTAATACTAAACTTTAAGCTCATAGGGCCAAAAAAACTGTTTTGAGGTGTGTGTTTATTGAGATTTTTTCCTAGTTCTTATATTGTGAATGTGAGATTTTTTCCTAGATCTTGTGGTGGTGTGTTGGTGGCTTTCATTATGTCATAGATTTTTATTTTCTTGAGGTTTCATGATTTATCCTATAATTAATAGAGTACAATTTTTATGTCTTATTCATCATCTAATTACCATGTCTTAACCATAATTTTAATTATACTTTAATTTTTGATATACCAAAGTTGGTTTCTAATCTAACTTTCTTGTTATACTATATTTTTAATAATTTTAATAATTGATTCCATGTTTATTATTTTTTTTTGATAATTGAAAATAATTGTTTTGATTATTTTGAATAACTGTATTTGATTGGTATAGAATTCAACATAACATCAAGAAAATAATAAAAGACTCAAATATCAAAAGAGTATGAAGTTGAGAATTCAAAGAAAAGATAATAAATGATACAACTTCATGAAACTAAGAAATTGAACTCCATAGATGAAGATATATAATATTTTCCAATTTAATTAGATCATGAAACATTTATTCAAGGTATGGATTTAAGAAGAATTTGGAGGAAAAAAGGGAAAATGTAAACCTTCATGTAGTTAAGAAATTGAATCACAATACTATAACTCCACTCAAATTGAAATATTTATGTATATAACATTCATTAATCCAACCAAAAATACAATGGAAGATAGAAGGACCTTGAAGTGGTATTATTTTAAACTAGTGATGATCATGCACTTATTCTAGAGAGTTGTGCAAGGTTAATTTTAGATTTTATATGGAAGTAGTAGGAGCATCATATTCGGCTAGCATATTACATATAGTCAAATAATTGTGCATCAGAAGTTTAAAATTCACATATATTTTATTGGCTAATTAGGATGCATAAAAAGAGTAGTGTTCAATATATATGGAACTTATTTGAGGTTAGACATGGAAATTTGAGCATGATGGTGTAGGAGCATGTATTTAAATAGTCGTAGTGCATGAGAATAGATGAAATATAATTTAGATAGTGCAAAGTTGATAGATGAAACACCAATTATACATTAGTGTTTAACTCTATAATTGGTATAGGTAATGAAGTAAAATCTATTTCATAAATTTTTTGGTTGGTTGAAAAATATAGCATATAAATATGAATATGTTTTCACATTGAAAAAAGCGATTTACACATATCACTTTGATTGATCCAAAATTTTTTTTCACTTACTTACACATATCACTTTGATAGATCATGTATTTTTTGGATCATGTGTTACACCAATGTATATTATTCTCTTTATATAGCTTCAAGAATGTTGGTCCATGCCTCAGTGTCTTTCTAAATTATTATATTTTCAATATGATCTACCTTATGGTTTTCTATAAATTATATAAATATATTGGCCTCTTTGCATATTTTTCTAATCAAGAAGGGCCTCATACAATCCAAAATAAACAATTATTTTTTGTAACTTTGAGCTAAGCCCATAATTGGTGATCTTCTAAAAGAGAAAAAATAATTAGAATTTGGGTTTTTCCTTCAATACCCACAAATTTAATGATATGTTGGCACAATATTATTCCCTCAAATAAGTCATCTAACTCAACCTCATTATGTGTGGATGGTGGAGTATCTTAGATACAACTCAGAGGAGATTACCTTTGTCATTTTTTATTATAGAACCAACCCAAATTGGAGTTCAATTACCTTTGCAAGCCCCATCCATATTTATTTTTTATCTTCCAAAATGAGGTTCCAACCATCTGATTTCCATAATACCCACCTTACTCAAGCAATTGGAGAAACCCAATAGGAGACTGAAACCTAACTAGTTATTTGTCATCATATTGTCCTAGCTAGTGAACTCAATTGCTCTATGTGAAACCATTCTAAATTTGGTTGAAATATTCTCATAAATGATGATTTTAATTTTATTTTGTAAAGAATTAAATTGGATGTCCCTATAATTAAATATTCAACAATTTATTTATTTCCATAAATTCTAACTCATCTTAAATGGGCTAGCCTTCCATATTCTATCCCAATTGGAATTAAATGATAAGCATATTCCCAATTGATAAATAAAGATAAGAGATATTGTGAGAGGGAATTAGACCATTCTAACTCACAACAATGCTAATTCTAGAACTTAGAAGAATATGAATAGTTGAGTAATAGATGATTGGAAGATTATTTAGTAGACATGCATAGTAGAAACCTAGATAGATATGTAAAGAAAAATGTGTGAAGTCTATATCCTATAAGTATTCTCATGTGAAATTTCATCTAGGAAAATGCACTAGCTTTTGGGAGGCATGATTTCCCCAACACAATCTAGAAAGCCAACCTAAGGAATTTAATATTAAATTTTCCATTTGATAACTTGATTTGATTGAATAGTAATCCAATATGGCTAAATATTTTATATAATATTATATACTTTTCCTATGTGGTATATAATTTTTACTTGTGAAATTCATCCATTAAAATACTTTTGATTTTATGTGGAATGGGAGCCAAATCAAAATTATTTCAAGTCCACTATAAGCCACTTGGATAATCCACATGGTTCAAATAATTAAGCATATAACCACCCTAGATATCTTCTATGATATCTTTACATTCATATAATTCTAAATAGGTAATTAATCATTTATTTTTACTTTCCATTCTAGATAGCCCAAGACAAGTGGTTTGAAGTGAGTGATCTACTTTTAAGCATGAAGTTTCAAATAAGAGAACCACTAGGCAGATTATCATTGATTAGAACTTTGTCTTGATCATTTGAGTCAAGGTATTTGTTTCTTAGTATTTATCTCCAATACACATCAAGCTTGTCATACATTTTATAGATCAAATTGGTGTAGAAAGTATGATTCCATTTTGATAAGACTTTAATTCACGAGCCATCAAGACCTTTGGGAAGACATATAGTGTCCCATTTAATAAGAGGAATACACTTACTTTCATTCAAACCACCCCATAATAATTTCTTTATTGTTTTATCTAAATCTTGAGAGATCTTCAAGAGGATCAATAAACAGGGCATCATATAGATTAGAATGTATTAGATCATAGCTTTAAGCATTAAGATTCTTCCATCCAATTTCAAAGGATTCTATTTTCATGAAGTAGATTTGTTTTGGGAAGCACTAATGTTGTCCTTCCATAGTTTATAAATCATATTTACAAGCTTATCATCTGTCTCATTTTATTCTCTTATTTGTGCCTTCAATAATGACTAAATTGATTTTATATGACCACCAATGTTAAGTAATGATGCTTTCCCTTTATTACTAGTTGTAGGAAATAAATCTTAGATGCAACCTTTATCAATGTTTTTTAAACTATCTTTAATGGCACATCTTGTACTAGAGTGCACACTTGTAAATTTAAATTTTAGAATTGTTTTAGATTATGTTTTTTGTGTAATCTAGTAATTTGAATATTTTGATTATTAAAAACTATGATAGATGTTGAACATGTTTTTTGTTAATGGTATGGAAATATTATTGACGAGTAGATGAATTCTTAGAACTGTTTTAGATTTCTATTCCATATATCTAGATATATTATTTAAACTAAGGTCTCATTTCTCCTTTAGGTACACATATATACATATATAACATGGAAAAAGCAGATGTTCCACCTCTAAAATCTTTGTTTGCAAATACCACTAATGAGATTAAGAAATTGAAAGACTCATTAGCACAGGGTGAAAACCTAGGGATATATTTTGAACCATGCATGCCAATATTGCATAGTCTAGAAAAACTAAGAGATGAACTTGAGAGGACTAGTGCGTTTTCTCTAGATAAAGTAGCTGCTATTATTTCCCACATGCGGGAATAAGTACATGGTGAGGTTCCCCTTAAAAAAATACAGGATAGTGTGACCAAAGAAATGATAAAAACCAATTGTTTTCCATTTTATCAAAGTGCACATAAGGTTAGGGGATACCAAGTCACTAGATGTGTCGATTGTGCTATGGAATCATTGATCTACCCATGATTTCTTGCAGCACATGGTCAATACCCAAAAAATGACCAGATTCCATTATATTTTGTTCAACATTTGTATGCTGAGGTCCATTTGGGCCTCAAAGTCAACTACCTGGACATTCCACCATATGCTGGTCAGGGGTGTGGCATGATTTCTGACATACCCAATTATCATCGAGCAAATAGACCGGCCCTAATGTTTAGGGTATTGGTTGGTGAGAGGTCTCCTGCTCTCACCCCATCTCTAGCCCCCATAGAAGATGAGGCTGTTGTTTCTTCCCAAAAGGAAGCAATTGATACTGTAGGTGACATTGCAACTACCACCACTAGGATATCTACTGATCGTGTAGGTTAGTATTTGATGTCTAGATGTCCCCGACCCATGCCATCTTAGCACAATGGACCATCATGGATCCTTTCATAGAAATAGGAATCCCTACTCCTACAGAGCTTGAGGCACTTACGGGAGATATGGCATGCATGACTCTACATTGTTTGGCTGAGGAACTCTTGGAGGCATATGCCTTCATTGCATTAGACTATGGGATCAGTATAGAGCATGTTAAAGATTGTTTGGCATGCAGAACTCGTTCACTTCCAGGATCCCATCACTCTCAACCCAACTCTAGTGCACATCAAGATCCACCATCTGATCATTTGATAGTTGCTGTAACGCCCTGCCTCACAACCCTAGAAGAAGTTGCAATTAACTACTTAAACAGACTAATTTTTTTATTGTTTAAGTTCAATTTACATGCAAGTTCACTACCTAATGCCAACAACCTCTAAGGTTACGAGACAAAGGTTATATAGAACCTCAACAAAAAACATGAATTGAAACCATATCAATTATTTACTTAAGAAATTAAAACACATACATTCCATACCATAAAAATTACCTTAATACATAAGAGATAATATGAAATTTCATTTATCTATAAAAAAAAATACAATTACATCTCTCATTCCCTGAATGAGGCAAGTTCAATGAACACAATTACAATTACAACTTTCCACCTTGATAAAAATCGAGGGTTAATAAATCACAAGAACAATTGAAATGAAATAAAGCACGAACTGAAACTGAATCCCACGAGCTCTCCAACAAGAAATATTGTCCACATGAACATGAAGAAGGCCCAACAGATTAAGGTGCATGCCACCCAACCAAGTGGAACCAAAAGGCTCACCCCCTGTGCTAGGAGATAGTAACAAGGAATCCTAGCCAAGGCCATCTACCTCTAGACACATGATAACACGTAATTGAACCAAACTGACACAACCAATCAAATATACCACACAAGTACAACACAAATACAACACAAGTACAACTCCAACATTGTCACATTGCTTCTAGATATCAAATAGATCAAGTATGTTACGAGAACCATAAACAGAGAATCAAATACCAATTGTTGTCCTAGACAAAGTGTCATCACACAAATCGTCATGAGTTACCCACTGCAGATGTTCATAGGCTCCGACCCACATAATGGGTTATCCTTGTGGCCTCAACTAATCCTCGTTCCTCATACTTACTAATGCGGGATCAAATACCTGTCATAAAGACCAAATAGATAACCTTTCCATTCCAGGCCTTCCCACTCACCCCAAGTCTAAACAAGCACTTGTGACTATGAGTGAGCATATAACTTATCTTGATTAGTGTGAAGTACCACCTAACTTCTAAGTAATTTTCTTTACTTATCACTTGATTAACTACTTCTGAATGTTACCCAATCTTACCTCTTACGGGCTCTGGCCCCTAATGAAAGCCACTCTTCTACTTGACAACATACACACCATCTAATCACCAAGGGTACCAAAGTGTAAAATAACAAGATATCACGACCACTCCTTTCTCAGGAGGCGACATAAGTCAAAACCCTCTCCTAACATTGGAGGTAACAAAAAATAGCCAAGCCACTCCTTACAAGGAGGCACTAAACACCTAATCCACTCCTAACCCAAGGAGGCATAAATCATCCCCGTTCGTGGAAACCAAGTAATTAATTGATAACGTAACATGCACTACCCAAGGGATTCAAAATAGGCTGACAACATGAAATGACAACCCACATAATTAAAACCCCATCTGGAAGACTCAACAACCCCTTCTAATCAATTTTCCCCAAAGCGATAACAAAAGAAATTACATTTATACAAGCAATTTAACTGGAATTAAATCTACTTCGGATTTACTAAATCCATTTCTTGTACTAACATTTAGTACTTAATTGCCTTAAGAAAACTGAATTAAATACCGTCTCTTTCAGACGAAAGATGAAATTTAAACCAAATGTTTCATTCTCTAATTATTTTGAAATAAATATAAAATAAACATTTATTACCACCATTCAAAAAATATCGTTTTAAAATAAATAACTATTTCCCTTGTTCGACATAACTATTTCAAAATTAATTAACTCATCTGATTAAACATATTCCTTAAAATCAAATATACTGATCTATCAAAATTTAATCTTTTAGAATCAATCCAATATTTTGTCTATTTTAATTTAATATACAATTCCATGATTACACTTAAATCTTGCCATCATTTAAATAATTATTTATGTATATATTTTTAAAAACATATATACATCTATAACAAAATTAATATCACAACTATATAATACATATTAATATATATATCCCCTTGGAATATATATTTATATACCTATGTATATATAATCTATATATTATATAAATATTAATTATTTAATATTAATATATATTAATATTTTTTAATAATATTTAATTATAATATTAAACATTAATATATATAATTTATTATTTTATATATATTAATATTTAAATATTATAAACATATAATATTAAATATTATAATATATTTTAATATAAAAAAAATGAAGGGAAAGAAACATGTCGCATTATTTTAGAGCCGCACATTTCATAAGGGTCGGTCGACTGTGTTTACACACAACTGACCCCCATTAATAGGGGCGACTGTGTGTAAACAAAATCGTCCTTGTGTGGGCCACGACGATGCCAGTGAAGGGGAGCACATTGGGTGCGACCCCCCCCACTCACCTCCTATGGGGGTGTGGTGGGGGTGAGCCCCCAACAACCCCCCCATCTTTGGTTTTTTAATTTTTATATTATTATTTTTTAAAAATAAATAAATAAAATTTCGATAAAAACCCCTGCGGATTAAATCCACGATTTTGGCCTGGGGTATGATTTTTTTTTCAAAACAAATTTGATAGCATATCCCCAAATGACATGGATGCAATATATATATCTATTCTCAAATGAAATTAGTAGAACTAATAGAGGAAATAATACATAAAATGACCACTTTTAAACCAAGAACACCATTTTTTCTTGAGAACACTCGAATAGAACAAAGGTTTTTTCCAAGGTTTTGAAATAAGATCTAATAGAGGTTTATTTTTTTAATATAAATCATTTGAGTTTCCAAACAATGATTTTGCAAACAACAATTCCAAAAACATGAACCTTTTCAAATTCAATAAAAAATTTAAATAACATGAACCTTTTCAAATTCAATAAACAATTTAAATAACATGAACCTGGTAATCCAAGAGCTTGAGAAGATGTCCAATGGTGCAACGGTTCTTCCTCTGATTCCAACTCCTTCCAACAGTTCCTCAAAGTTTTTTCCAAATCCAATCCAAAAACCCACAAAACCAAAACCCTGATCTTCCTTCTTTTTTATTTTTCTTTTTTTTTTCGCCCAATTTTCTTTCAATTTTTCATGCTTATAGTGAAATTCCATGAAAATCAAGAAATATCTATTCAACAACCATCATAAATTTTTGAAAAAAAAATAGAAAAAATCTCCAATTTCAATTTTTGCATTCAAACTTTTCTAAAAATGAAATTTAAACCCTTTTCTTTAATTTTCAATTTCAACCATTAAATCCATAAATTTCAAAAAGCATAACTTATCCAATTTCAATACAATCAATTTAATTAATTAGTAAAATAAATCTAATCCTAGATTAAATTATTTATTAATGAAATTAAATTAATTAATAAATTAAACCACATTTCTAACATAAAACCAGATAAATTAATCAACAACTTAAATGCACAAAGCCATTTAATTACCCTTTTCAACTTGTAATTAAATAATTGAAGAGAGAGAACAATATTAAAGCAACATAACCTGACTAAGACCCAACAACACACTATGACTAGGGTGATGACTTGGCACGAAAAACCTAGCTACTATTTCCCAATTGAATATCGTTGAGCAATGGACACACTCAAACCTGTGAAACCAAGTGGAGTCGATGTCCTGTACCTGTCAACCTACGAACAAAGAGTATATCCACATGCATAATTATGTCATAATTAAAACACACTGTGGAGAGGAAATCACGGAATTGCAAGGCACTCACAAGCGAGTGATGCAATACTGTCCCCTTCACCAATATAGTGTAACTAACTAAAAAATCTAACATACTAATATAATCCAAAGCATAAAACATCATTTATTCAAATATCCACTTTTGCTAATTCAAAACATGCCATAATGATAACATCATAATAAAAGACAATCACATCAAAATATAACATTCATGTCGCTTTATAGATAGTGATCAAATAGTAACCAAGCACCATAGTAAAGGTACTAATAGAAAATAAAGCATAACAAAACAGAACATTGTTCACACAACAAAGAAAAATGGAGGGGTATTACATCTTCCCTCCCTAGGGTTAGGCTTACTTCTGGAAGCCTGCAAACAAGTAGGGACATAACTCCCTCACACAAATTGCATCCAAATCAAAACCTCGATCCCTGAGGATGAGCATCCTGCACTAGATGAACAAATCCAAAAGTCTCAACAATAGCTCCCTGATACCCAGGCTGACGGTTGTCAACCACAACATAAGCTCGATGAGATCTACATGCATCTCCTACTGTCGGCTCTGAAATTGCTAGTACTTGACCAAATCTAGAAGTGTTCCAATGCAGATAGTTCCTAGCAAGGTGGCCCTATTGGCTGCAAGAGTAATAACCCATGTTACAACCAAACCTTCTGTCTCCTAATGGTGCAGTAGACTACTGCATACTACCCCAATCAGCCACAAACTATGAACTCTGGGTTGGCTGCTCCTTTTGATTGTGCTTGTTGCACCACCAGTTCTGGTTCCTCTTAGGTGAAGAACCACCATCATCCTGACACGTCTGAGAGTCCTTGCACTTTCCAAGTGCACTCTCCTGCTGCTGATCACTTTGCGATGGTCCCTGTTGAGATCTAGAAGGTGCACCTCCCTGAGGCTAACCTCCTCAAGCACTAGACCCTGCCGTTGAACTACTGCCAATATGTACACCCATGTGGCCTCCAAGTGCCATGGGCAGATTCTCCTCAACAAGACGTGCTTTCTCCATTGCTACCTCCATGGTTTTGGGTTTGAAAACCCTCACACCACCACTAAGATGAGAATTTAAGCCCCTGATAAAATGGTGCACCAAAATACTCTCATCGTCACCAATCCCTGCAAACTATTTGTGCCCATAAAAGCATCGCTCATATTGCTCAACAAATAAGGCCATCTAGCGCAAGGCATGAAACTCGTTGCCTCGACGCTGATGCCGATGCTTAGATTGGAAATGAGCTCTGAATCACTCTAGGAAGATCTCCCAAGATACTGAGTGAATATCAATATGGAGCTTCTGCTCCTCTAGTCTCAACCATGTGGATGTGAACCCTCTCAGCTGAATGATAGCGTAATGTGCTTTGGTGTTACTGCCATACAAGTGCATAACAAAACACCTGTCAAGGTCTATGAGCTAATTCTCGGCCTCTAAACCAGTACTTGATCCATCATACAATGGAGGATATGCCCTGAGTAAGTCCCTCATATGCGACTCAGACTGGGGTGGAACTTTCCTCACAAACAGATTAACTCGAACCTCAACTGGCCTCAAACCAAGCAATGCCAAAGCCTTCTCAAGCACTCTACGCGCAAACTCAATCCCTGGTGGATCCTACTGACGATCTCTGACCCTTGGTGCATTCTGAGATGCATAATGATATTCTTGGTCTGGTATAAGAGGAACAAGAGGAGGAGAGTCATGCTGACTCCCACTACGACCGCCTATACGGCCATGTCCATGCCCTCTACCTCTTTCGCATCTGGGAGGCATAATCCTGCATAGACACATCAAGGTACTAGGTAAGGTACACAAATTAAAAGCCTAAACATCTAAAATCTTAATGGGTCCACCATAATCCTAGAGTACCCAGTGTTTAAACCTAGGCTCTGATACCATGTGTAACACCCCACCTCACAACCCTAGAAGAAGTTACAATTAACTACTTAAACAGACTAATTTTTTTATTGTTTAAG
This sequence comes from Sequoiadendron giganteum, assembly GCA_007115665.2. Lineage (NCBI taxonomy): Eukaryota > Viridiplantae > Streptophyta > Pinopsida > Cupressales > Cupressaceae > Sequoiadendron > Sequoiadendron giganteum. Next base: position 148,533,244 of record CM021107.1, on the reverse strand, counting down.
TTCAATTTACATGCAAGTTTACTACCAAATGCCAACAACCTCTAAGGTTACGAGACAAAGGTTATATAGAACCTCAATAAAAAACATGAATTGAAACCATATCAATTATTTACTTAAGAAATTAAAACACATACATTCCATACCAGAAAAATTACATCAATACATAAGAGATAATATGCAATTTAATTTATCCATAATTAAAAAATACAATTACATCTCTCATTTCGTGAATGAGGCAAGTCCAATGAACATAATTACAATTACAACTTTCCACCTTGATAACAACTAAGGGGTAATAAATCACAAGAACAACTGAAATGAAATAAAGCAAGAACTGAAACTGAATCCCACGAGCTCTCCAATAGGAAATCTCATCCACACGAACATGAAGAAGGCCCAACGGATTAAGGTGCATGCCACCAAATCAAGTGGAACCCAAAGCCCCACCTCCCGTGCTAGGAGATAGTAACAAGGAATCCTAGCCAAGGCCATCTACCTCTAGACACATGATAACATGTAATTGAACCAGACTAACACAACCAATCACATGTACCGCACAAGTACAACACAAGTACAACTCCAACATGGTCACATTGCTTCTAGATATCAAATAAATCAAGTATGTTACAAGAACCATACACACAAAATCAAATACCAACTGTTGTCCTAGACATAGTCATCACACAGCTCATCATGAGTTACCCACTACAAATGTTCATAGGCTTTGGCCCCTATAATGGGTTATCCTGGTGGCCTCAACCAATCCTCGACCCTCATACTTACTAATGCGGGATCAAATACCTGTCATAAAGACCAGATAAATAACCTTGCCATTCCGGACCTTCCCACTCACCCCAAGTCTAAACAAGCACTTGCGATTATGAGTGAGCATATAAATTATCTTGATTAGTGTGAAGTACCACCTAACTTCCAAGTAATTTTTTTTAGTTATCACTTGATTAACTACTTCCGAAGGTTACCCAATATTACCTCTTACGGGCTCTGGCCCCTAATGGAAGCCACTGTTCTACTTGACAACATACACACCATCCAATCACCAAGGGTACCAAAGTGCAAACTAACAAGATATCATGACCATTTCTCAGGAGGCGACATAAGTCAAAACCATCTTCTAACATTAGAGGTAACAAAAAATAGCTAAGCCACTCCTTATAAGGAGGCACTAAACACCTAATCCACTCCTAACCCAAGGAGGCAGAAATCATCCCCATTCGTGGAAACTGGGTATTTAACTGATAATGTAACATGCACTACCCAAGGGATTCAAAACAGGCTAGCAACATGAAACGACAACCTACATAATTAAAACCCCATTTGGAAGACTCAACAACCCCTTCTAATCAATTTCCCCCAAAGCGATAACAAAAGAAATTACATTTATACAAGCAATTTAATCAAAATTAAATCTACTTCGGATTTACTAAATCCATTTCTTGTAGTAACATTCAGTACTTAATTGCCTTAAGAAAACTGAATTAAATATCGTCTCTTTCAGATGAAAGATGAAATTTAAACCAAATGTTTCATTCTCTAATTATTTTGAAATAAATATAAAATAAAAATTTATTACCACCATTCATAAAATATCATTTAAAAATAAATAACTGTTTCCCTTGTTCGACATAACTATTTCAAAATTAATTAACTCATCTGATTAAACGTATTCCTTAAAAATCAAATATATTGATCTATCAAAATTTAATCTTTTAGAATCAATCCAATATTTTGTATATTTTAATATAATATACAATTCCACAATTACACTTAAATCTTGCCATCATTTAAATAATTATTTATGTATATATTTTTAAAAATATATATACATCTATAACAAAATTAATATCACAACTATATAATGCATATTAATATATATATCCCCCTGGAATATATATTTATATACCTATGTATATATACTCTATATATTATATAAATATTAATTATTTAATATTAATATGTATTAATATTTTTTAATAATATAGAATTATAATATTAAACATTAATATATATAATTTATTATTTTATATATATTAATATTTAAATATTATAACCATATAATATTAAATATTTTAATATAAAAACAAATGAAGGGAAAGAAACAGGCCGCATTGTTTTAGGGCTGTGCACCACATAAGGGTCGACTGTGTGTAAACACATTCGTCCCTGTGTGGGCGGCGATGATGCTAGTGAAGGGGAGCGCGTTGGGCGCGACTCCCCCCACTCGCCTCCTATGGGGGCGCGGTGGGGATGAGCTTGCAGCGACCCCCCCCATCTCTGGTTTTTTAATTTTTCAATAAAAACCCCTGCAGATTAAATCCACGATTTTGGCCTAGGGTATGATTTTTTTTTCAAAACAAATTTGACAACATATCCCCAAATGACATGGATGCAATATATATATATATATATATATTCTCAAATGAAATTAGCATAACTAATAGAGGAAATAATACATAAAATGACCATTTTAAAACCAAGAACACCATTTTTTCTTGAGAACACTTGAATAGAATAGAGGTTTTTTCCAAGGTTTTGAAAGAAGATCTAACAGGGGTTTATTTTTTTAACATAAATCATTTGAGTTTCCAAACAATGATTTTGCAAACAACAATTCCAAAAATATGAACCTTTTCAAATTCAATAAACAATTTAAATAACATGAACCTTTCCAAATTCAATAAACAATTTAAATAACATGAACCTGGTAATCCAAGAGCTTGAGAAGATGTCCAATGGTGCAATGGTTCTTCCTCTGATTCCAACTCCTTCCAACAATTCGTCAATTTTTTTTCCAAATCCAATCCAAAAACCCACAAAACCAAAACCCTGATCTTCCTTCTTTTTATTTCCCCCAATTTTCTTTCAATTTTTCATGCTTATAGCAAAATTCCATGAAAATTCAAGAAATATCTATTCAACAACCTTCATAAATTTTTGAAAACAGAAATAGAAAATATCTCCAATTTCAATTTTTGCATTCAAACTTTTCTAAAAATGAAATTTAAACCCTTTTCTTTAATTTTCAATTTCAACCATTAAATCCATAATTTTCAAAAAACATAACTTATCCAATTTCAACACAATCAATTTAATTAATTAGTAAAATATATCTAATCCCAGATTAAATTATTTATTAATTAAATTAAATTAATTAATAAATTAAACCACATTTCTAACATAAAACTAGATAAATTAATCAACAACTTAAATGCATAAAGCCATTTAATTACCCTTTTCAACTTGCAATTAAATAATCGAAGAGAGAACAATATTAAAGCAACATAACCTGACTAAGACCCGATGACATGCTATGACTAGGGTGATGACTTGGCACGAAAAACCTAGCTACTATCTCCCAATTGAATATCGTTGAGCAATGGAGACGCTCAAACCTATGAAACCAGGTGGAGTCGATGTCCTTTACCTATCAACTTGTGAACAAAGAGTATATCCGCATGCATAAATATGTCATAATTAAAACACACCGTGAAGAGGAAATCACATAATCGTAGGGAGCTCGCAAGCGAGTGATGCAATACCGTCTCCTTCACCAATATTGTGTAACTAATAGACAAATCTAACATACTAATATAATCCAAAGCATAAAACATCATTAATTCGAATATCTACTTTTGCTAATTCAAAACATGCCATAATGATAACATCATAATAAAATACCATCACATCAAAATATAAAATTTACGTCGGTTTATATATAGCGATCAAATAGTAACTGAGCACCATAGTCAAGGTACTAACAAAAAATAAAGCATAACAAAACAAAATACTGCTCGCACAACAGAGCAAAACGAGGGGGTGTCACAACTGCACAGACTATGGGTTTTACTAAGATGTTGGTTGGTATCGGTTCGTTATCGCTGATGCCATCTCACCTACATAGTCCTCTCCACTTACCATTTCTAGCATGGAATGAGATATATCAGATGGATGTAGATATTGGTTCATCGCTTGACCATATAGTTGATATGGTGGAGGCGACCGTTTTAGAGGACTTAAGTCATCCGATATTAGATGATGTGCATGTATGTGTGCATGTGCATGTTTCAATTCATTTTTAATTATTTTTAAATTTTAGTTTTAACTATATATTCATGTACTGATATATATGAATTTATATACTTGTAGGTGGACATACCTCATGTCACTCCTAGCCTTGTTCCAGATCATGTACATCGACGTGACTCTGTGGATGAATCTGCTACTAGTGGACATGTGAGTTTTAAATTTTTATATATACATCTGTATATGTACATGAATATGTATGCATAGATCTAGATACATATTTAATATAAATTATATGTATTTAACACATTTTGTACACCATTTTATTTGTAGGGCTCAACACATCCATCAAAGCAAGACCATTCTCATTTAGATGATCGTTCGACTAGGAGTCGACATTTATATTAGGCCCTGCATTAGATTTATGATCTTTACTACATGTATTTTCTTATATGATGATCTTTCTAGTATTTTGACGTTTTATTATCTCTAACTTACATTTTCTATATATGATGATTTTTAGTATTTGACATTTCCTTATATGATGATCTTATATGATGATCTTTAGTATTCCACTTTTGATGATCTCTAACTTACATTTGATTTTATGATATACATACATTTGGAACTTTGCTTATAACATGTTACATGTTTATACATTGATAAATATTGATATGTTTACATGTTTATATGATATATGTATACATTTGCTTATACTCAATATACATACATGTTCTTATTTGATGATCTCTTACAACTTACATTTCCTTATATGATATATACATTTGATCTCTCTAGAGTAGAATTTTAGGAAATTAATTCCACTTTATAATTAAGTTCATTCATGTTGATCACAATAAATATTTTGCACATGCATGCCCATTGAATAAATTTTAATAAGCAATCAAAAATTATAAAATAAATGACTCCCAAGCTCAAGTAAACTAATGATATTTTATAAATGAGTGTATTTAATTGAGCCTACAATTTATCAATTTCAAGGACAACATGTTCTTCTAGTTTTAAAATTTGATAAAAATGATGAAATTAAAATCTTGATATAAAGTAAGAAAAAATAAAGTGCAACACAATTAAAATCTTGATAGAAAGTAAGAACAAATAAACAAATAAATTTTATTCTTTGAAACATTAAGAAAATTCAATTCAAATTATACCTCTATTATATTTTTGACTTGTAACAAAATTCTAAAAATTACTAGATATGTTGCATATCTATACATTAAATAACAACAAATTCCACAATGAAATAACTTGTTTGATTACCACTTGATTCATTTAAACTAGTATTTAGGGAACATGAATAAGAACTATGGTAAACAATTGGTATCTTTCTTAAGGAGTTTCAAATTCCTATTCTTATCATCACTAACATTCAAGTTGTTATTAATGATCAAATCCCTCTTCCTTATTAATATATATCTAGATAAATATATATTTTTCACAAGAGAAGCCTCAAATTGATCTATATAAATATAGGGTTTTCTCCTAGGAATATACCTAATAGGAAATAGGAAGATGAAATCATGTGTCCATGTTATGACTTGACAATAATCTCCAATATGATGCAATGATTCAATAAAGTTATAAATTAAATTAAAAAAATATTTAAATTTAGATAATTGCAATAATATTTAACATGTTACATTTCAATAGAGAAATTGCTAGAGTATACATTTTTATTAGAAGTTTTTTTATAAAATATTCAACCCCCACTTGAAACGAAACCACTTGAAATACCCCACCTCAAAACCCCTCCACTCCCTCAATCCACTTGAAATAGAGTTTGAATTGGATTTAAAACCTAATTATTTTCATATTTATTATCCTAGGGTGTTTATGGTGGCATGTCAAAACATAACATAAGGGCACATGCCAATTTAATTTGATACACCTTATAGAATAGAAAATAAATTAACTATAGATACATAGGTCAAACTCTAAGTCATGTGAGAAAATTATAATAAATAAAATTAGAAAATTAGATTAGAATCATTTTATATTCAAATGATTCCTACCATTATAAAATTATCCATTATGTTGTCACAAATTCAATACACAAGTAGTCATAATCATTCCAACTAGTTATAAGAGACCTAAAATAAAATCATAAAAAAATATAATGGACATGTAAATATGCATATAATTAGAGGAAGTAAATAATTTAACTATAGATATTTATGAATCCTGAATCTAAGTTTAATGTTTAAAAAATACAATAAATCAAGTTAAATAATTAGATTAAAAATTTCTTATGTTCAAGTGATGACTACTGTAGGAGTTCATTATATAATATGTTGTCACATGTTAAATGCCCAACTAGTCACAATCATGCCAAGTAGTTGCAAGGTCTACCTAAAATAAATTAAACTTGCCTAAATTTTTCAAATGTATGTAGGAGATGAGTGAAGGGGCCTAAGAGGATGGCTTAAGGGTACATGCAATCACTTGCTAATTTTTTTAGGGCATGAGAAAAAATAATTAATTATAATATTAACCATCTTGATTAAATATATACAACTATATACATAAATACAACATTATTGAAGATATAAATAAATAAACATGCTCTTTTAGGGATAATTGAAACTAACACTAGAAATTTTCTTCTACTCCCACCATCACTCTTCCAATGAATTTTTTTATGACAAGGTTTGCACATTATGTACATAAAAAGTACTTGAATTCCATGGAACAAATATATAATTGGAAATATCTACTCAATTTAAGGTTCTCAATGTATTTCAACCCCTAATTTGTGTCCAATCAAATTTAAAACACTTGTCATCAACATATATTATAAGTAACTAAAACAATCCAGAGTTCAAAAAAGTTACTATAAGTTCTCGTCTTGAACATGTATGTACATGTAAAAGTGAACTTGAAAATCATGGATATAATCTAACTCAAACATTTTGGTTCAACCCGCTCTTGAATAACATGTAATTTTTTTTGATGGTCATCACTATCTAGTCTCCACTTTTTTCATCCATGTGCATGTGGAACTGCATAAAGATGTAGCGCAATAGCAATTATAAGGTGACTATATTGATATACCTTGTTATCAACTTGATAGTCCACAAAATGAATCCCATGTCTAACAACTTTGACTTGTTTTATATATATCCCTTGCACAACAACATAACCTACATGGTAAACATGAACCTCAGGTAATACATGTGCATGTGTACAACATTTTCATGCTCAAGGTTTGTACAATATATATTTAATGCTTTTAAGGTAATGTACACATGTACAAAATGTATATATATAATTTTAAATTCAAACTCACTTGTGGGAAATAAAATTCCATCATTTGTTTCTGGTCGTGTTAGCTTATTCACGTCTTCTGTGCAACACAATAAATAATAGCTAACACCTTCTATGTTTCTAGGCTCCGGTATGACTGCAAAAACATCTCCTGTACACCAAATTTACACAATAAAATTCTAAAAAAATTAGAATTGCTTCTAGACTTTAAAGATCATTAAAATTATATAATATTTAAATTATTGAAAACTTATACATGTACCTTTTCTAATCAATCCTGAAATATGGTCATAATCAATTGAAATCAAAGGAATGTCTTGAAATCTTTCATCCTCATTTTCATCGTATGTGTCAAAAATGAATAATGGCACCATATCCCATTTACTAACATATTCAAGTTATTCATTGTTGCATGCATGAGAGTTTCCCACAATGCACTCAGTGCAGAAACAAGAGTAATCCCTCATGTATAATGTCCATCCAAGGTGACTATCTGAACTCTTAACACAATGCATAGATCTTGTTTTTTCTACCCTCTTGCATCCATGCATTGATATTCTATCCACACCTAGATACATGTACTTGCAAAAAAATTATGTGAACTTGAACATGTGTGTGTATATATATATGTGTAAATTTTAAATTTAAATAAATTTAATTTTAAAAAAATGTAATTTATACATACCTGATATCTCCCAAAACACTCTATGTGGAATGCTTCGGTTTGTTCTTGAAGATGTGTCAACCCCATTTGATGCAAAGTGTTTCTTGAACCATTCAAAAAAATCATGTGCATCATCTATATGATCTTGTGAATAACTCATTTGATGCTTTCTTAAAGCACGTTTGATGCAAGCTCCTACGCCATCATGCTCACCCTTTCCATGCCCACTCTCAAAGAAAATCCAAACATGTGGTATGTTTTAAGTTTCATGATATCTAGAAAGTGCATAAAATGGCCGTGATGATTTGAATTGTGTTGCACATCCATTTGACCATACAAAATGCTTTTCAAATTTTACACCCTTGCTTCTCAAATTTTCAAAAAAACATTTTGTAAAACAATGTTGTACAAAAAGTGTGTCATGCTCTTTATCATTACTAATATAAAAGTGATATTCTTTCTTGATGGACCATTGTTCATCTGTACTCTCAACACCATCCAATTTCAATTGTGCATGTTGATAACACACATGAACCATAATAGTGACTTTCTTTGAAAAGTAATATTCTGATTGCATCTCTTTTTGATGTACAAAAGAGTAATTTTCTGCAAAGTCAACTACTGATAGAATTGTTCCAAGTGGGAAAGTATCTCTTAATGTTTTGATGTGTTTTCCACATAGCATAAAAGAAATGTTCTATGTATGGTTGTATCAATTTTTGAAAATCTTCCATAAATTTACCAATAGGTATCTCCTCTTCTACATAGTTTAACCTTGTGGATTGTTTCCCAAAATTTGTTTGAAACTTTACATACTTGTAACTCTTGCAATTTACTGTCTTTGTTAGGTCAAAATTTTCATTTGTTGAAGAAAAGTTAGCCAAATTTCCACATGTTTCACAGAGTCCTTTTATGCATTTTATTTGAGGTCCATTTTCATGATCACATAATAGATCCTTTATGAACAGACTTACCTGTTTAGGAGGTTCCTTTTGAAAATCATATCTTTCTTCTCTCATCTTTCGAAACACCTGATAGTAGAGATCAAATTCAATGTGATAATGACAACAACAAGTTTCAGAAACTTGTTTATCTTCACATAATATGGCTTTAACCTTTCAAACATTGTTTGCTCAATATTTATATGAGGATACTATTACAAAAGTTCATATACATCTCAAGCTATGTTATGTCTAGCCAATGTTTAATATGTTCTTCATAAATAATAGGTCCAATCCTATGCCTCATAACATCTCTAGTATTTGATGACAGACGGGTCTGATCATTCGAAAAACTTGAGATCAAGTTCCTAACAACATCTTCAATCCTATCAGAATGGGTAGCTCTACACATAATTGCCCAATTGCCTTTAGAACTATCATCTAAAACCTTTCTCTTTTTCTCATATTTTATTAGTGTGGTTCTACTATAACCAAATTCAATGGAAAGTGCTGACATTTTTCTTTTTCTAGATATTTCTTTATTTAAAACAGATGTCAAAATCACCTTTCTTGCAATGGCCTTATCCACTGATCAAGATCTTTTCCCAATGGAATCTAAACCTTTTTTTTAACATTTTCAACAATATCTTTTTGTAGTCTCATGTGTTTCCTCTTATTCGATGCAGGATTTACACCCAACAATTGTAATGACTCTTTCAACTCATCACGAAGAAGTAAACATGATAGCAATTGGGTTTTTTCAAGTGTTTCAAGATGATTGAAATGATCATGGATTATTCTATTTACAGATTTAGTCATTGACCTCTTACTTGTATTTTTAGGTTGGTCGGCATAACATTTCAGTTCCTCCATATCCATTTCAAGTAAATGATCTAAATTTCTATAAGAAATTTGTTTCCCTACCTTTTTAGCTAATTTTATATGCTCATCCATTGGTCTAGAAGGAAGTGATCCTGATCCCTCTCCAACATGCATTGTTTGAACTTGGGCCTCCTCCCTATCTTCAAGGTCCATGTGTTCTTCAACTGATTCGTTTGGTCCAATATCTAGATTGGGCTAGACTTCTACTTGAGAACTTCCTGCTTGTTGAGCCATTTGTACATGTCACAAAATATTGTGCAAAGAAATTGAGAGATGATGATATATAAGTGGAGTTGAACATATGAAATCAAATGAAATCAAAGATTCTTGAACTTAAGAATTCCATGGAAAAAATTAATTTGAAAATAGATGATAATCAATTATTAGGCTTTGAATGAAGAATAGAGGATAAGGGTGATAAGTGGAACTATGGCATGGATTGTGCTAGGCAAATCTTGATAGTGAAGGTAGGTGGATAGAGGATGAAATATTATGCATGGTTGGTATGGAGGATGAGAAGTTTGACTTGGAGATGATGTGGAAAAATTGAATTCGAGGACACATAGATTTGTTTGTTTTTGAAATGATATATATATATATATATATACATATATATACATATATATATATACATATATATATATATATATATGTATATATATACATATATATATATATACATATATATACATATATATATATACATATATATACATATATATATATATATATATATATATACATATATATATATATATATATACATATATATATATATATATATATATATATATGCAAGGACTATCTGGGATGATATCTAGGTCCAAATTTGGTTACGATGCAAGGCTTGAATTGTGTTATGATGGATAAACACAAGTGATCAATGATCAAGAGAGGGTATGTAGGAGATGATGGTATCCAAAAGGATTTCCCTAGACTCAAGGATAATGGTATGTTCCCTAACTCAAGTCCATGATAAACCTTAAGTTCAATGTGGGTGATAGATAACAAATGGGTTGATTTTGAGACCTATGAAGAGCAGTGGAACTTGTGCAAGAGCTAGGGGTTCTATTTTATCAATGATGAATATGCAAAGGACTAAATTCATGGAATGCATGCACTTGGTTAGGTGGTATGATATTGATATATGCAAGGGGTTGTACATTCAAGAACTAGGTGAAATGATATATATGTATACAAGGACTATGTGATGTGATCTATTTATGCAAGACTAGGAATATGTAAGGACTAGGATGCAATGAAAAGGATATGATTCTAAGATGGGATATATGAAAATGGTATGATATGACGTGATAAGCTAAGAATGAAAGAGGTCAAATGCAACTCTAGGTCCAAATTTGGTTACGATGCAAGGCTTGACTTGTGTTATGATGGATAAAAAAAGGGACCAATGATCAAGAGAGGGTATGTAGGAGATGATGGAATCCAAAAGGATTTCCCTAGATGAGCAAGGATAATGGTATGTTCCATAACTCAAGTCCATGTTAAACCTTAAGTGATGTGGGTGATAGATAGAAAATGGGTTGATTTTAAGACCTATGAAGAGTAGTGGAAGTGAAAGCTAAGGGTTCTATTTTATCAATGATGAATAGGAAAAGGACTAAATTAATGGAATGTATGCAACTTGGTTAGGTGATATGATCTTGATATATGCAAGGGGTTGTACATGCAAGAACTAGGTGAAATGATATATGTATACAAGGACTATGTGATGTGATCTATGTATGCAAGACTAGGAATATGTAAGGACTAGGATGCAATGAAAAGGATATGATTCTAAGATGGGATATATGAAAATGGTATGATATGACGTGATAAGCTAAGAATGCAAGAGGTCAAATGCAACTCTAGGTCCAAATTTGGTTACGATGCAAGGATTGACTTGTGTTATGATTGATAAACACAAGGGAACAATGATCAAGAGAGGGTATGTAGGAGGTGATGGACTCAAAAAGGATTTCCCTAGACGAGAAAGGATAATGGTATGTTCCCTAACTCAAGTCCATGATAAACCTTAAGTGATGTGGGTGATAGATAGCAAATGGGTTGATTTTGAGACCTATGAAGAGTAGTGGAAGTGCAAGCTAAGGGTTCTATTTGTTCAATGATGAATATGCAAAGGACTAAATTAATGGAATGTATGCAACTTGGTTATGTGATATGATCTTTATATATGCAAGGGGTTTTACATGCAAGAACTAGGTGAAATGATATATATGTATACAAGGACTATGTGATGTGATATATGTATGCAAGACTAGGAATATGTAAGGATCGGGATGCAATGAAAAGGATATGATTATAAGATGGGATAAATGAAAATGGTATGATATGATGTGATAAGCTAAGAATGCAAAAGGTCAAATGCAACTCTAGGTATAAATTTGGTTACGATGCAAGGCTTGACTTGTGTTATGATTGATAAACACAAGGGACCAATGATCAAGAGAGGGTATGTAGGAGATGATGAATTGCAAAAAATGATTTCCCTAGATGAGCAAGGATAATGGTATGTTCCCTAAATTAAGTTGATGATAAACCTTAAGTGATGTGGGTGATAGATAACAAATGGGTTGATTTTGAGACCTATGAAGAGTAGTGGAAGTGCAAGCTAAGGGTTCTATTTGATCAATGATGAATATGCAAATGAATAAATTCATGGAATGTATGCAACTTGGTTAGGTGATATGATATTGATATATGCAAGGGGTTGTACATGCAAGAACTAGGTGAAATGATATATATGTATACAAGGACTATGTGATGTGATCTATGTATGCAAGACTAGGAATATGTAAGGACTGGGATGCAATGAAAAGGATATGATTCTAAGATGGGATATATGAAAATGGTATGATATGATGTGATAAGCTAAGAATGAAGGAGGTCAAATGAAACTCTAGGTCCAAATTTGGTTACGATGCAAGGCTTGACTTGTGTTATGATGGATCAAGGGACCAATGACCAAGAGATGGTATGTAGGAGACGATGGACTTCAAAATTATTTCCCTAGACGAGCAAGGATAATGGTATGTTTCCTAACTCAAGTCCATGATAAAACTTAAGTGATGTGGGTGATAGATAGCTAATGGGTTGATTTTGAGACCTAGGAAGAGTAGTGGCTGTGCAAGCTAAGGGTTCTATTTGATCAATGATGAATATGAAAAGGAATAAATTCATGGAACATGCAAAGGTTAGGTGATATGATCTTGATATGCAAGGGGTTGTACATGCAAGAACTAGGTGGAATGATATATGTATGCAAGGACTGTGTGATCTGTGATCTATGTATGCAAGACTAGAAATATGTAAGGACTATGATGAAAGGGCTATGAATATGGAAGGACTAAATGGGATGGAAAGACTAGGTGGAATGAAAGGATTGAAAAATCAAAACTAAAGGATGATGGCCCCAAGAAATCTAAGTGATACTTGTTCATATTGTATGTTTTAGTTGTTTGATGTTTTGGGATTTTGCAAGGTTTAAGGTGTTGCCAAGTACTAGGTGTGATGTTTGTTTGAGGTTTATTTTTAAAAACACATGCAAGACATAGCAGACAAATTGTTGTTTTTTAACAATACAAGGACAAATCCTAAGGTTGGTAAGGACTATATTCACTAGATTTCACGTGGGTTTCCCCAACCACACTTATTCTTAGCAGGTGACTTAGAAGCTTGGCTACACTAGCTCCCCCTTACATTGCACTCACTTCTCAGTTCAACCAAGCTTTGAGCCCTCATGAATCTCCCATGATAGACTCTTCACCTCTACTAAGAACTGGGAGAATGTGGATGCCTTGGCAACGACCGTTGCTACACCAATGAATAGAAGGGATTTTGGCTTTCTAAAACAAGAGGGTTCTAGTGAATACTCGGGGACATGGAACCTCGCGAGCATACAAAAATCCACTTAAGGCTTTAACCACTCTACTAGGGGCTCTTATACCTTTAAAAGAAAATTTCGGTACCCATTTTGAATGGCACATGCACGGCTAAGGCCTACGTACCATGAGGACTTGAAAATTTAGACTCATCCTTTTATATTCCGGCCTAAGCGAAAAACCGATTGGAGTCATTCCCTCTTGTGAGGCAAACCCCTTTAAGGTATTAAACACATACAAAGATGATGGGTCTAGTTTTTGATCACCAAATTCACACAAGGTGAGATCATACTCCCTACCATCTCAAGCATAACAAATAGTGTTCGTTCACCCCCTAATTAAATCTATATGATGGAAGGCAAATGTTCGTTTTAAAGCACCAAACTTGAAATGTGTTCTAAGCTAAAATAAATTCGGTTTCAAAATCAAGTCTTCAATCAATCGTCCTACACCAAATTTGTTAGTAGTTCCAATTTTTAGTCTTTGACAAGATGTCTTGAAGTAAAAATATGCAAGACGTCACTATATATATATATCTAAAATTTGTCTGGACTTGTATTTATGTTATTTTTGATTGAATATTTTATATAGATATTATAAACTCAAATGATGTTACAAAATATTTCCAATGCATTTTTTTTATATTTATATATTAAATTTTAAAGATTTCTACTAATGTTTGAAAATTTCCATTTTGTTATTTTTGAGACACCTTAAAATCTATACTTAATAATCAAAAGAATGCCTTGGAATTGATGGAGGAAATTGAGGGGGTTATTTTATGCATTTCATTCAACATAAAATTTACCATGCATAATTTATTTCAACTTAGAGATGAGTGTTTGGAGGTGTCAACATATTCAAATTTTAGATTATAATTAAAAAATGATTCAACACAAATGAAAATAAAAGTGATTTAATTTTGAACTCAAACTGCTAAAAAATTAAAGAAACTTGCCCCTCCCATATTATAGATAAATGATTCATTAAATTAAAATTATCCCAAATCAACAAAAATACACTTTATAGTACACAATAATTTTATCAGGTATTACATGAAGAAAATAACACACATTACTCATGACTATTTTTTATCAAAAATATGAGTGTGTTACAACATGATAGCTTGAACTATTATATTTTCATGTTTTAATGCAATTAAATTTATGCATGCTAGTGACTAAGCTTTAGACTTGTTACTATAAGTTCTATAATTCAATCATGTTATATAACATAAGAATGTTATGGTTTCGATAAAAAACTAGCATGTTATTAGATAGTGTGGTAAGTCTATGAGCCACTTTGTACCTAAGTAGATAGTTGATCTAGTAAATTTAAATATTTTATTTTTCTTAGATAAGGTATCCCATTATGAGAGATTGTTAGGATTTGTGTCTCAACCTTCACTCCCTATATATTAATACTGAACAAAATCTAATTTTCAAGTTATAAAACAACAAATATATATAAATTTCAACACTCAAATAATTTAATTTTTGGCTTGGAACATGTTAGAATAGACATTAATTCTAAGAACATGATAATTACAAAAAAATGAATCTCTTTCACATCTTAATATTTTTAAATGGGCACAATCATATAGAACTAATTTTTATGGATGAAAAATATATTAATAAACTTGGGAGTAGATGTTAAAATTATTCTTAAAATAAATTGGGAGGAGCTTGGGAAACCAAATTTACATGATACGAGCCCTATGATATAGTACTAGATGAGGGAGCAGATCCAAAATTTTCATTAGCACATGGTATCTAATATAAAGGTCAACCTATTGGGTTTAAAGGAAAAATAAATTTTGAGGTGTTTGAGATTCAAAAGAACTCTTTGGTGCTTTTAAATTTTTGCTTAATCTCAAATTGGTTCAGTAGAATGTAATGAAATCTTTGACACCAAAAAAGAAGAATTGACATTTTATACATGGAGGGCTAGATAGTGCATATATCATTGAATATGAATATAGATTAAGATTATGAAAAGAAGATAGAAAAAGAAAGAGATGTAGAAGAAGATGACATATTTAGATGGCTATATTCATTGAGGAAGCTACCTAAGAAAATATCATAATCACAAATTTTCATATTTCTTCTTGTAGATTCATATCTCTCTTAGAAATGCTTGTTGATCCATCTTCTCAAATTTTATTTTTTCATATATGTAAGGGATACACTTATTGCTATAGATTATATATATTTTTTATGTTGTACTCGTCTTAGTTCTAGATGCACATAGGATAAGAGCGCAAACATATTAATCTAATGTCTTTTTATTTGATTATTTGTGGAGGTAAAAATACCAAATTATGGATTTGACAATATTGGTAAGATAACCAAAATTCACCCCTTTCCCTTTGTGGCACTAGCTACATGTATTCTTGGAAATCTCTTCATATGGAGGTTTTGTGTCTTTTCCTATCTATCATAATTATATTATCTTAGAGCTCAGTTTAAATAACATTATGAACATTTTATATCATTTAATTTATTCTAACAAATTATCTTGTTATTCTACTAAAGTTTCTTGTTATTGGTTGTGTATTTTATTCTTATTTTATAGACTTTCAATTTTTTGTATAAACTGGTATTTTTTATGTACAACAAAAATCTATGTAGTCATATAGACCTTAATGTAGTCATGCTACCATCTAGGAAACATGATGTAATTTTTATTATCTTCTATTGATTCATATTCTAGATTCCTATCATGATGAGATATCTATTTCTCAACTCTCATTCTAGGTTTTTATTTGTTTATAATTAAATCCCAGTTTTTATATTTTGTTTAATAAAAACATAGTACTTTTTTTTTATAGGAAAAATAAGCTTGCATAGTTTATATAGGTGAAACCAATTTAGATAAGACCATTTACATTTGCTGATTTATCTATTTTGGATAGTATTTTTGTATTATTAATCTTATCTAGGAATAAAGTTAGTTAAAACTTTCAACTTTTTAAAGGTAATCAAATTCAATACATTTTTCTTTTTACTATTAATATGTTTATTTCTTTATGAATTATTTCACTATTATGAAGAATATTCTAATTCTATGTTAGATTATGTGTTAGAAAATTTAGAAGATATTATTTTAGATACATATTTCTACATTATATGTTCCTCGCATATAAACTTATTTAGTTAATGTATATTTTATGTGTATATTCATCGTACTTGTTAAATCTATCCTAATCCAAAAATAGTTATTGTTAACTAATATGATTCTATTTATTATAATACTTATAATTTTTACCAATTTTTGTGTGTTTGTGGGGTGTTTGAGCTATCCCCACCTTCTCAACTAAATATCAATATTTAGGTTTTTAAGATGAGTTTAGAAATTCTCTTTTGTTGAATTATCTTGTGTCATATTCTTTTATCTAATTTGGTTATACATAATGATTTCCCTACTATTGATTTTCATGTATTGATACAAAGGGAGATACCAAGATAGAGGGGGAAATACTGGTGAAAGATGGTATTTCTACCATAGATATAATTGATGATGCACAATTGGATGAAATAAATATAAGGATTTAAATAAGGACATAAAAATAGATAGATGCAAAATTGGGTGCTACAAAAGAATAAATTTATGCATATTTGATGAGAAAGAGAAGAAATAAACATGTACCTTGTTTCCTTCTATGATAATTTGTCCAGTTTTGTTTGTGTCTATTTTCTTCTTTATCTTTTGAAAAATTTCGTTGAGCCTTGTTTTTTATTTTTTCTTTTTGTCCCATTTTCTTCTTCAAATTAAAAATGTTTGAAAGCTAATAGAAAATTCTCCTCCAAAATGCAAAAAATCTGTCACAAAAGAATTGAAAAAACTTACAACAATAAAAAATAATAAAAACAAATGCAACAATAACAAATAAAATATATAACATTCTCAAAAAAATCATCATTTTTCACCTATGAATTGTCCTTTTCAGCCGACACACTTCGAAGCACAAGGGTCACTTGAAAATTGTCGTTTACACAGACTGAGCTCGGAGAAATGCAAAAAAACCTTGGAAAAGTTGTTTGACTTTTGTATGTATACTGTGGGTGTTCGATCGAACCCATTTTAGGGGGTTTCGGTTGAACCACCCAACAATAATTTTGCTTATTATTTTAAAGTGGTTCGAACGAACCCATGTTCAGTCAAACCCATGTTTGATCAAAAATATTTTTTGGGTTTGACCAAACCCCCTTCTTTCCCTATCTCCTAAAAAATTTGTAAATTTTTGTAAAAATATGTCTTTCGAAGCTCAATTCGAGGATGAAAATGTAGAAAACTTCAGAAACCCAACTAGATAATGATATTCCTCAGAATGAGCTATTCGTCGAATATAATTTTAATATGGTTTGCTTTTATTATGTATTTTATTTTTTAGTTTTATTAAACATAGGTTTTTCATTGAAAATCAAGCTCTTTGTTCTACACATGTGGAAAAATAGAAGATTATCAAAATAAAATTTTAAAAATTACGTTCGGGTTGGGTATTGATGTCCTTAATCCATTTAAAAAAAAGAAAAGAATTTTGACTCATACAGAAAAAGTTATGTTGTATACATTTTGCCTATGTTTGAATTGCAATTGGTTTGACTTTGAAACTTGATTAAGGAAAAAACATTCAATAAAAAACTATGAGACCAAATGAAAGTGCTAGATATTATAGTTACAAATCTAAATTTGAAAAAAAATAGAATTTTATCCTCATACAAAATAAGCTATGTTGTATACAGTGAGCGTCACTTTTTAAAAATGTTGTTTTCTGAAAAAAATAGTTTTTCGTGGGAGATGGAAAAAAAAGTGCAATCTGATTCCAATTTTTTTGAAAAAAATATTTTTAGAATCTACAGACAAAATGTGATGAGACTCTAGTTTGCATCATCTTCAAATTCCTCATGGTTTAGCCGCTATAGGTGCCCGAATGTGAAGATTTAGTTAAAAAAAAATATTTCAGTGTCCAGTTTGGCCAAAAATTGTAAATCACTATTGTGGGATCACCCAACACGAAGGCCAATCTAGGTAGGATTCGAAATCACCACACCAAAATCATTAGTGAGTTTAGAAATTTGATTCCTTTTCCTATGCTTGATGGCTAACAGATGAAAGAAAGATGTGTTCCTATCACCTTCCTTCAACCATTGGACTCTGGATTTTTGCTTCCAAAAGACTTCCTCATTTTTGAGAAGTCGTTCCCATTCCATCCCGGTTCCCCTTTCCTGGCTGTGAGTTTGCTAACTGTCATCTCCTTCCTCCATTTTATTTTGTAAGGTCCTCAACTCTTCTTCTAACAACTTTTTTTTTGAAACACATCACCAAACACACTCTTGTTCCATCCTTTAACCATGTTTTTTTATATGTTTGAGTTCGAAAATTATCCTAAACATGGGAGAGACATAGACATGAATATTCCACCATTCAACAATTTTATTTTTGAAGTTAGGGTGAGAATTCCACATTATCTCAAAACGGAAGGGGATGGGACCCACATCAGGATGAATAATTGTGGTCAGCAAAAGGGGGTTATGGTCAGAGACCATCCTAGGCAGGGTTATTAGATTAACATCTAAAGCATTAGTCCAATGGGGAGAGCAGAGGAAACAGTCTAAATGGACCTGAATCAGGTGTTCACCAGAGCATCTATTAGACCAAGTAAAATTTTGACCCATGAGATCAATATCAATTAAACTCGAAGAATTCAAAAATTAGCCAAGTCAGACATGCTGTTAGAGTAATCCAAAAGACCACCACTTTTTTCCAACAGAAAGAGAGGAGAGTTAACATCTCCAGCAACCAGCCAACTAACTCCCCTATTCTAATTAATTTTAATCACAAGGTCATGCCACAACATACTCCTCACATTCCTATGATTATGAGCGTAAATATTGATTATAGACTAGGATTCACCAAGGTAAGTAAACAAGGCCCCCACACTATTTTTACAGTGGAATAGTTTAGAGCCCAAAATTTTTGATGGGTTCCAAAGCACAACTAGACCCCCTGAAGCACCCTCAACATCACTGTAGACATAGGATGCATTTGGCCAAATAAATTTAGCAATTTTATCAAAATTTTCCTTCATCATTTTGGTTTTTTGGAGTAGACACACATCAATCTTATGTTCCAACACATAGTTCTTTAGAGCAAGTTGTTTGTAGGAGCTATTGAGCCAACAAACATTCCATGACATAACTCCCATTTCTAACCTTTTTATGAGGACACATCCAATTTCCTCTGTTTCCCCAGGGCAATATCATTTGTCATTTCTCTTGTCCTAGTGTGTCTCTGAGAGGGCCTTCTTGGCTTGGAATCGCCTTCTACATTTGCCTTCTTCTTCCTTCCTTTTTTCTTTGGCATTGTCTAGATCCCTTCTTCTGTAGTTTTCTCAAGCTTCAAACCCCCCATACTTTCTGTAGATTCATGAACCATTCTGATGCTCTCTTCTTCCCAGATTTCACCATCCTCAATCATTGTCTCGCAAGTCCCCATAGAGACCATTGCAAACGAAGGATCAACAATCAAAGAGCAAAGGTCTTGGGTCATCTGGATAGATAGGGGTTTAACAAAAGACTCCAATAAAGCACTGGGGTCGACTAGGTCAGATGGTGGTTCAACAAAGGTGGGTGAAGGCAGAGGGTCATTAGGGGAAGGTGCAACACTCAGAGAAAAAATCCCAGAGTCTTCCGACAGATGGGAATCATTTCCCGTAGGAGGTGTAAGATTCTCCAAGGTACAATCCACCTTAACCTCCCAAATGAAAGATGATTTGTAGTCAGAGATAAGGTGCCCAACTTTAGCACACTTTTGACAGTAGACCATAGCATTTTCATAACACACTAGTTGTGTCTAGCTACCAAAATTAGAGCACAACTTAACTATGTTCAGAAGGACTTTATCAACACAAATATTAACACAAAATCTAGCAAAGACTAACTTGGATTTTGACTTGGTAATAGAGTTAGTGGTGAAAAACTGACCCAACCCCAATATCTTTGAAAATGACTTCATCTCAATACTCAAGAGGTAAGCTCGACAACCGCACCCAAATTGCAGCTGACTTATTCAGATCTATAATAGGGTCAAAACCCGGCTTCCAATGACACATAGCCAAGCTATGTTTCCCATACACCCATAGACCCGTTGAAAGAGTCACCACCATATCTTCTGCAACCATGAATTTGAACAGAAAAAGACCACCAACCATCGCACAAATCTCCACACTACCCTTGAGATGCCATTTTTTCACCGCCCATTTCTGAACCATATCCATCGTTGGACGGAAAGAAAAAAATCTACCCACCACAACATTCTCCATGGAGGAGAGAATCCTATCATAGACTGAATCAGGAATGTCCTATCACAGACTGAATCAGGAATGTCAAAATCCATCCTAGAAGCCGTGAAAACCTTAGGTAAAGGAGGGGCCATGGAAGAGACTTGTTTGCCATTGGATAGTTCACATCCTTCCAGCCTACTACTAGAAATATCTTCACCGTCGACACAGAAGATTCGCCCAGGACCGCAAAGGTCTTCGAAAAGCCCGTAGGTGAAAGCACTATCCTTGCAAGAGTGGTACCCGAGGGACACGAGCCTATAAGCGAGGTGCACAGGTCAGAGGGGGACGGAGGGGGATCGTTGGGTACCCCCAAAACAAAATCCACCATGATGTTGCATGTAAGACTTGTGACAATAATGCATTATGACACATGTTATTATGTAATGATTATGGTATTTATTGATGCTTAATGGTTTTATATGATGGATGTGTGATGCATTTATTGAAAATGATGTAATGATATATATAAATATTAATGATATATGATAGATACACGTGGATGTATGATATATACAATAGATAGAATAGATGATGCATGCGATGATAATATAAATGATGATTATTTTTTTTCATGGCATAACTTAGGAAAAAAAATATGATGAGAGATAGATAAAAGACTAAATAATTAACAAACTAACTAATTATTTGCACAATATGGATGATGAGTTAAAAGATTATATGCAAATAATGGATAATGTGGATGATGAATAATGTATAATAGATAATGAGTGGTTGGATTTTCAATACAGGTATTATGTTGATAGATGGTAAGAATCTATTTTGATATAGCATTGAATTTTATGCACCATGGTATAAAGATCAAGATGAAAATATTTATAATGCATAAATGATTGAATTGTAGAGAAGTAAAACAAAAGGATTCCCCAACGTATCACATAATATTTGACGAATTGGTGGGTCATGTAATTTGAAAACCAACAAACACAACACACAAAATAATAAACACATGTCCTAACATATACCAATCAAGATGCACCATGACATAAAGATAATGACAGCCATGGAGAGGTATAGTATGAGTAAAAGATAAATAAAAATTAAAAATCAATGGTTAATCAACATATCCGGATTTTACCCCTTTCCAAAGTGCTGAAAAGAATTAGGATGATGATGCTTGATGCGAGGACTAATATCTCCCATGAAGGAAAAGGAACAAACATGGATTTTATGATGAGAAATGGTTCATCTATTGCATGTTATTGAGATTGATCAAATAGTATTATTTTGAAATTTTAGGTGCTTAGTTTGTAGGTTAAGGTGCATGATGATGACATTATTGTAATTGCATAAAGATCAGAGTTAGAGATAGTAAACAAAGCTTAAGAACGATCATAGTTCATGAAGCTCAAGAAGAGCGATAAAGCCTCATCTTAGGTGGTGATTAAGAAATAGGGAAAATATCCAAACACTTTTTAAAAGATAGATAGAATTACCTCACATCATATCCGCACAATTATGAGAGCCCCTTCCATAAACTAATGTTATTTGTTACATTGAAAACAGTGACACAAATGGGAAGACTGATTGTAAATGATAAAAAAATTGAAGGTTGTTTCATAACTTACGACAAGCCCATAAGTCTATTCTGCAATAGACTTAAGCATCAACTTTTCCTAACTTATGCCAAGCTCAAAAGAATATTTTACAACAGGTGTGGGCTCAACATAATTGAGGTGTGGGCTCAACATAATTGACGCAATATTAACTTTAAAGGCCAATTTTTCTAATATTCATGACCCTATCGGTGTAGTGTCATTGCTTACTTTCTCTTTAAATTTTTATTAATTTCCTGTCTACATGGGGCCAAATACTTAAGATTTTTTCATTTCATGTTGACATTGATCCAATATAAGAAGCATATTTTTACTGTTGTTAAAACTAACTTTGATTGTTTTTATCTTTTGATAAAATGACCGTTATTTTAATTGGTTGACATGAAGTGAAGTTCACTTCATCAAAACAAATTTAAAACCATGTCTTTTTTTTTTAAGAATTGAGATATATCATTAGTTTTTTA
This sequence comes from Sequoiadendron giganteum, assembly GCA_007115665.2. Taxonomy (NCBI): domain Eukaryota; kingdom Viridiplantae; phylum Streptophyta; class Pinopsida; order Cupressales; family Cupressaceae; genus Sequoiadendron; species Sequoiadendron giganteum. The sequence continues at coordinate 148,510,143 of CM021107.1, read as the reverse complement.
ATATAATTTGTTCTAATCTTTGTCTTTTATCATAGTAGCTTTTAAACTAGTTATTGTAATCTAGATTGATTGGGATCTATAAAAGGATTTCTATTTTGAATTTTTTATAATTTAAAGTTTGATTATTAAATTTTTTGATTGTATTTTTCATTCTTTATATTCAATAAACAAAATTATTTGCATGAAGCTTATATTTAAAAAATGATTAATAGAAAATGAGGAGGGCATCCTCTTTTTGAGGCTAATATCAAACTTTGATATCAAATAAAATGAATCTAGATAGTTCCTATAGTAATCTAATAGAGAAACAATACAAATCAGCCAAAGTATACACAATAATTAGTAGCAAAACAACATATAACATAAGATATACCTTAAAAAATTCTTTTGAGAGAATTTAGCTTCTAAAGCATATTCAATGTATTGATCTAAATAGAAGGTTATCATACAATGTAAATTATTCATGCTTTTAATAGGAGATGCAAAAGATCCATGCAAACTCCAACCCAAGTATCCAATATATAGGCCAAGAATAATCTAGGCAACCACTAGCAGTTTTCAATACCAAGCGTCCTAAGTTGGGTGACCATATTGTTCTCCTCAAATTTCAATACCTCCAATGATAGTTCCACCTTCCAATGATAATATATCATTGTTAAGGTCAAATATTTAACTTACTAAACTTTAATTGTGTTCCAATTTGGTCCATTCAAACATCTTATGAGATGACATTGCATATGTTATTATTAAGTAGTCAAAGATGATCCAACTTGCACAATAGAAGAATATGATAGAAAATATGCTGCAAATACTTGATAATAATTGAGAATAACAAGCCACTTTGAGCGGAAAAACCTCCCAATATCTCCAATGAGAACACAATTCATAATATGATGATTAAATAAGAACCTCCTATATATACCTATTTATGCCTAGGATATCACCCAAACATACTTAGATAACCCTATATAAGCCTTAGGTTGACCAAAAAACTAAATAACAATATAATAATGATAATATAACTTAATTAAGAGTTAAGATAGCCACAAGCCAACTATTCATAATCCGATATACACAAATATTAAGGGTGTAGCATTCCCTACCTCTTCAAAGAAGCATTGTCCTCAATGTTAATCAAGTGTGGATTCTTCTAAATGAACTCCTCATCCTCCCATGTGGAATCTTCAACTGGTAGATTCTTCCTTTGGATGAGATAATTAGTGAGAGTTCTAGTCATTAGCTTCTTTGTGTGTGTTTGACGAATGCACTCTAGTTCCAATATGATTCTTCCTTCTTCATTGAGATCTAGTAGTACTGTTTGAGTTGGAATATTATACCCAATTACCTTATTCAAACAAGAAACATGAAAAACTGGATGTCGCTTTGTTGTTGGTGGTAACTCTAGCTTACATAGGCAACACTATCGATCCTTTGCATGATTTGGTATGGGCCATAATATATTGGAGACAAATTATTGTTTTTTTTCTATTGCTTCAGTGAGATTTACTTATAAGGCTGCAATCTCAGAAAGATCCAATCCCCAACTTCAAAACATCTTTCACTATGATGTTGGCCCGCTTCGCTTGGAGACAAATTATTGTTATTTTTCTATTGCTTCAGTGAGATTTACTTATAAGGCTTCAATCTCAAGAAGACCCAATCTCCAACTTCTAAACATCTTTCACTATGATGTTGGTCTGCTTGCTGCTTCATTCGATTTTGTGCCATGGCTAAATTCTCCCTGAGTCCTGAAAGTACTTGCTTTTGATGAATCAAGTGGTCCTCTACTGCTTGAAATCACACCTTCAATGATGATGTGATGGATGAAGGATGATATCCATATAGTGCAAAAAATGGAGACATTTTTTATGAGCTATGAAAATAAGTGTTATACCACTATTCTGCTAGTGGTAGCCAATCTACACATTGAGACTATTTCTATGAAGTGAAACAACATAGATATCCCTCCAAACACTTAATAAAAACCTCATTTTTCCCATTTGATTGAGGGTGGTATGGAGAGCTATGAGCCAATTGAGTACCCACACATGAGAATATATATTTCTAAAAGTGACTAGTAAAGAAAGGATCACGAGCACTGCTAATAACCTTAGGTGCACCATGTATATTTTGTATATTCTCCAATTTTTTTTTTCCACTATACTTATTGTAAAAGGATGTGATAATGAAATAAAATGTTTATATTTAGTGAGGTGATCCACTACTACCATGATGACATTATGACCTTTAGATTTGGAAAGCCTTGTAATGAAGTCCACAAATAGCTCTTCCCAATGTTGGCTAGGAATAAATAAGGGTTGCAAGAGACCCGATGTCTTTATTGCCTCCCCTTTATTACTTTGAAAAACCAAACATTCAACCACAAATTCTTGAATATCACCTTTTAGCCCTTCCCAAAAAAATCTTGCTTAACTCGATGATATGTCTTCAAAAATCCTAAATGATCACCAACTGGAGACTCATGAAGTTTTATGAGAATTTTTTGTTTAAGAGTAGAATTATTGTAGAGATACAATCACTCTTTATACCTATTAGTGAATGAATTGGCCCCTTGATAAATATTCCAACAATAAATGACTCTCTTGCCTAGTAAGCACTAGTATCGATTTGCTAACAACTCTGGAAATGCCACAATTGTATTTGTGACTTTCCTCTAAATTGAGAGGTACAAATCCCTCGTGAAATTTAAATGGAGATAAGTAGCTTTTAAACAAAAAGTGATAAGGCAATTGACATTAATCCATAAAAAATGTGATTAATGCGAAATAAATCCTAAAAGATCATCAATCGAACAACTCACAGACTATACCTAACTAATGATGAAATATAATGTAAGCAAAAATGAGAGATTTCATAATTTCAATAAAGGAAATAAATGCAGACAAATAAATCTTGCACAAAAAATGTATTCTATTTATGCACATGACTCATAGGTCAGTATGATCAACATTACATTCAACTCACAACACACAGATTAGAAGTTATTGCAATAAAAAATGAATTAATAAAGCGAATCATAAGTGTTCTTTACTTGGATACAACATAGTGTAATCTCTAGAGATTAGACCCTTGATGAATGAACTTTTCACCTAGATATAGGGGTCATAGTCTTCTCTTGTCAGTTACCGATTGGTTGTAGTAACATCTTCTTGTCGCCTACATATCTATCTTAAAAATTGATGTTTGAGAGATAATAAATAAATGACATGATTATATTGCTAGTGAAAAGACCTTAAATAATTCCCAAGAATTTCTTGATTTAACTCTCACCTCGTGGTCATTAATTTTGAAATGGTTCAAATACCTCATCAATTGAGCATTAAAAGACTTTCACAAGTGCAAAATGTCGCAAGCTTTCCCATCGAGAAATCAATTGGGAATGTAACTTAAATTCCTGTCATATTAACCATTAATTCAGACCGCATCACCATCCTATCAGCTTGATTATTCTCAATTAATATGTCTCAACAACCCTCTATAAACTCAATAGGGACTACCTCACTTCGCCAACCTGCAAAAAATGTGAGTGATTAGAGTGATGGGGTGTCCATGAACGATATCATAGCCATCGAAGAAATCAAATGCAATCCTCTTTTCAGGAGTTTATCTAATCGGTTGAAAGAGGTCTTCATAGTTAGCAGTGAGGTTGAAGAATAGGTGATATGTAACATCCCAGGAGAGAAGTTTATGAACAAGGTTCATCTACATAATGCATCACTTTTAGAGAACTTTTTGTACATTTTAATTCACACCTCTATGCATCATGACTGGGGGATGAGGGAAGTGAAGTGACTAGTCTGGCCAAAATTTCTCCATCAAGTAAATGTAGCCATTGCTGGCCTCAACAACTATATCCTTGAAGTAACTTGGTAGGTGATGCTATTTTTATTGCAACTACAACCCAAAATGAAGTCACCGAAGAAGTAGTGACCAAGCTGTGCATGCGATTGGTGAGAAACAACATGGGTCTATTTTCCCAGTTTTTGCACTCCCACGAGAACCTATTTTTGCCTACCCATTTTGAGCACCTCTAGGTGGTGGTAGAAGTAATTCACATGTTGATGTTTGCCCTATGTGCATGAAGATACCACCATTTTGATATTTATTGGCTTCCCCCTTTTTGTAATCGACAAAAAGTTTTGTATTTCTAGAAATATATATATATATATATATATATATAAATATTAAAATATATTGTTTTGTACTTCTAGTGTCGATTCTTTGCATTACGAGCAATTCTGCCTTGATTCTGGTTTAATTCTGCTACATGTGGATGGGATTTTTTTCCCTATTTATCTGAAATGCACATAAATATGATAAATTTCATGATAAATTGTTAATTTCTTTGAGAATACATTCTGGCGATAATGTGGGGAGTTCACAGAACTGCAATAAATCACTACTATAGTTATAAGAAGCACTTCTATTCCTACTTGGCTTTTGAAAAACCTCAGGAAATATTACCGGTAGTCTTTTCAATAAGTTTGTGAATCCTGTGTATGGGAAGATGGCCTTCCAAAAGGAGGACTTAAAATATGCGATGATCTACAACAAAGATGTAAAACATTGCTAGGCCTAAGAAATAGACAAAAATGAACTTGGGCAAAAAAGTGGGAAGTTAGGTGAATAGATGAAAACATCACCCAGGTTAGAAATATTCAACAAAACACGTCTCGAGTTAGAAATATTCAACAAAACACTGCGTGGGTAAAGACTTAACCAAAATTTAACATGGGGGTGCCAGTTTACAAAGAGGGGTCCCAAAATTTGGACAACAATACCAAAGAGTATCTCCCTTCCAACAAAACTTATATGAAATACTAGGATCACCCTTTAACTATTAGATGAGATTACTTGTAGTAAAATCATTCTGCCACTCTACTTTAGCTTCTTCCACCCAATTTTCTTGTAATATTGGAAGGGCACACAATAAGGCTTCATCTTTCTCATCCTTCCTGGAAAGTGCACCCGCCACAATATTTTCCTTCCCTTTCTTATATACAATCTCAGTCATATCTCAACATCTTAGTGACCCATTTTTGTTGCTCTTTAGTAGATAATCTTTGTTCCAAAAAATATTTTAGGCTATCATGATCTCTCTTATCCTTGAAGTGTCTACCCATTAGATAAGGCCTCCATTGCTTAACTACATGAATAATAGCTAGCATTTCCTTCTCATAAATAGGCTCGAGTTGACTCTTACCCTTTAATTGATGACTCTCAAAAGAAATTGGTCGACCCTCTTGCATGAGTACTACTCCTATACCATTTCTTGAAGCATCACATTCCACAATAAAGTCCTTAGTGAAGTCTAGAGTGGAAAATATTGGAGTTGTACACATAGCCTCCTTCAATCTCCCAAATGCTGCATTAGCTGACTCATTCCAATGAAAAGAAACATTCTTCAATAAAGTTGTGAGGAGTGTTTCTATACGACTATAATTCTTCACAAATATATTCTATACTATCCTATCAATCCCAAGAAACTCCTCAATTTCTCAATGTTTTTTGGAATATGCCATTCCATGAAAGCCTTAACTTTGTTAGGATCCACCTTTACTCCCTCATGTCAAACTATGTGTCCAAAATAATCCACCTCCTTAAGACCAAAAGCACACTTAGAAGGATTAGCATATAGTAGATGATATTTGAGTATTTGTAGTTCTTGATCTACATGCTGCAAGTGTTCTTACCATGTCTTGCTATAAATCAATATATCATCAAAGAATACTAATAAAAAATTCCTCAAGAATTTCTTAAAAATACAATTTATCAAAATTTGAAATATAGATGGCACATTGGTAAGACTGAATGACATCACCAAAAATTCATAACGAACCTCATGAGTCCTAAATTTTTTCTTACAAGTATCTTCTTCCTCAATTCAAATTTGGTGATAACCAGATCTAAGATCTAACTTTGTAAAATACATAGCTACATTCAATTCATGTAGCAAATAATCAATGACTGGAATAGGAAACTTATCTTTAATGGTGTTTATGTTGAGCACTCTATAGTCTAGACACATGCACCAAGTTTCATCCTTTTTATGTACCATCACCATAGGTGAGGAGTAAGCACTTTGGCCATGCCTATTAATTCCTACCTCTAACATCTCTTCAATAATATTTTCTATCTCACTTTTTTGTATATGTGGGTACATGTACGGTCTCATGTTGGGTGGTTGGCTCCCTGGAACTAGTTGTATGGCATGATCATGATCCCTCTTAGGAGGAAGTCCCTTAGGCATATCTCCTAAAACCATTGATTGATGATTAATTATTTCTTGTAAATATAGATGGGTGGGAGCTTTAGACTGAGAAAATTCTAATGAACATAATTAGACCACAAATCCATCAACTCCTTTCTTAGAATTTTTTGAATTTGATGAGAGCTTACCATTTGTGGGGACCTTTCCTACAATCCTCTTAGCTTTACTATCTTTCCTTATGATTGAAATATCATGAATAGGTCTTGGAAGTTCATCTCAATTGTTCCCAAGATAATAAGAAATGGTACTAACAAAAAAATATTTTCTACACCCATGGATATCACAGACATTGGGCTATCAAGGTGATAGTCTCCCATGGATAATTTAATGCTATGACACTTCCTAGAAAAACTGATGATACCACCATCTGCAATCAAAACCTGAAACTCTAGAGCTAGATATATAAAATAATTTAGATGAGTAGCCAAATTTTTGTTGTTAAAATTATGAGTACTACCTGAGTCAATCAACACTATTAATTTTTGCTTCTTTACAAAACCCACTACCTTGAGAGTTTGTGGAGCACTAAACCCTAAGATTGCATGACAAGAAAAAATTGGTTTAGAATTATGTGATTCCTAATTTTACTCCCTTTCATCTTCTAATAAGCTTCCTCCTCTTCTTCCTCACTCAGACCTTCAATATAGAAAAAAACATTTTCACTACATTTATGTCCTCGATTGTATTTTCTATCACAATTGAAACACAACACTTTTACTCTTTTCTCTTTAATTTTTTATGGATTCAACCTAGTAGGTTGAGGAAGAGAGGGTGTTGAAAATCCGTTCTCTCTTATCACATTGGCCCCTTGCTTCTTAGGAATCAAATACTTCTCTACCCTACATGCTAAGATAAAAGATTCATTTATAGAGCTAGGACTAAACAGGTGTACCTCATGTTGAATGTGATGCTTGAGACCACCCAAGAATAAATCATTCAAGTTATCCTATGTGATTGTATCCACTCTTAAGGAAAGATTTATGGAATCTTTGAATATAATCCTTAACTGATCCTGTTTGTTGAAGTTTAGCTAGTTTACTAGAGAAGCTGTCTATCACATTGTTTCTACATTATGCTTAGAGTTTCTCCATAAAAAATGACCATGAGATAGTGAGATGATTTTTATTTTGATGATTACAAAGCCAAAATATAGGGAAGCTATTGTGACCTTTTTTCCATTTCAGAGTCGATATACTTCAAAAATATTCTCAATTTGGTTTATCCATGTTAGAGGATCCTTGCCATCAAACTTGTGCATATCCACCTTTGGTAACAAATTCCTAGATCCCATGGGAGTATTAACATTTGGGTCAAGAGTAGAAGACTTGAAAATTTCACCTTGGTTGCTTGAGACCTCCTTTCTTGGTTCATTCATATAGGTGCTTAACATGCTTTGTATGTCTGATATATCTCCTCTTAAGCCACACATCTCCATATTCATTGAGGATATGTATTCCTTGACCTTACTTATTTCCTCATTGGGATTAATATCTTCTATTGTTACTTCATCCTTATCAAGGGATTTCCACAGCGTGACAACATTCTTTTTGCCTCTTGTTGTAGGCCTCATCATGATGGAAGCCAATAATTTTGAAATAAATCAAAAAAATGAAACTTAAACTCTCTAATTTTTTTACTATAACTTACTAAGGTCAAGATACCACTTACCCAGATAAAACTCTAAAAAAATAGCACATTTGTAGCTTTGAGAGCAATTTTTTGGAAAATATAATTTAGAAATAAATCAATTATTTCTACTTCAATTTCTCCAATTTTTTTACTGAAGGATCCTCTATTACATCTTCAAAAGCCCACTAAAAAATATACCATTTTGATAGTATTTGAGAGATATGCACCTTCCAAATACATTGGGAAAAAACCCTAAATCCTGTAATAAGTCACTCAATTCTGCTCCAATGTCTTTGAAATCTATATTGTAGCTTCTTTAATATTTTCTTCGAAAACCCTTTAATTTTTTATTTTTATTTTGTCAAAATCGAAGAGATATGCTCCTTCCAAAATGACCTCTAATATTAAGAAAATTCCTTTCTTCTACAGTGCCAAGATCATGCTTTGATACCACTTGTAATGAAGTAACTTGCATAATAGAAGAATATGATAGAAAATATTCTACAAATACTTGATAATAATTGAGAATAAAAAGCCACTTTGAGGGGGAAAATCACCAAATATCTCCAATGAGAACACAATTCACAATACATGATGATCAAATAAGACTCACAACCTCTTATGTATACCTATTTATGCCTATGATATCACCTAGGCTAATTTAGATAGCCCTATATAAGTCTTAGGCTGACCTAAACAACTAAATAAAAACATAATATTGATAATATGACTTAATTAAGAGTTAAGATAGCCACAAGCCAACTATTCATAACCCGATGTACACCAATATTAAGGGTGTAGCACAAGTAATCCACTATGTAAACCCTAACTAACAATGGTCTCACATGCTCTTACACATGTCAATGATTCTGTTATGTATCTTACAATACCATATTTATGATCTTCCACATCTTACACAACATAAATACTCTTCCACATATCATAATATGAATCTCAAGTGACATAGTGTGTCATACTAGAGAATTTTGAAGTTACTCTAAAGTGGGGCACCCTTTTCTATGTGTCCCCATACTTATATGGCTTTATAAATACTAAATAAACGTAATTTTACTATATTTTCAAGGTGCAATTAAATAATTTTAGTAGAGATTTCAATGAAATGGTAGAGACCATAAAATTATTTTAATCATTGAATTGAAGCTTACTTCATTGAAAAAAATAAAATAAAAATAGTTTTTGTCTTTTATCTTTCTTGGAATTGAGATAAATTATTAAGAAAATTATTTAGGCAAGGTATTAACCTTCACAAATTTATATCTTTATACTACTTCTCTAGGCTAACAATGGTTCTAGTAGTTAAATATTACACGAGGTTATAAAAATTATGAAGCATCCTTCATATATAATATAATATACATCTAGTATATTATGAATGTTGATTGAGTCAAAATATGATTATCAACATTGAAATAGTCATTCATTTTATAATTTTATTTAAGACTTACCATTAATTTTGATTTTTTTTGGGAGAGAAATCCCCTAGAGAGAGAAGATTAGAACTTCCCCCAAAATGAATAACCTCCCATGGAAAATTAAGGGCCCACAAAAAAATGAGAGAATTCCAAGTTAGGTAGTCTCATAATGAGTTTTAAAGTAGGCCCTCTTACATCAAACAATGAATCTCACTTTTTGAAGAAAGAATCCTTGTGTTACATATATATTAAATTTCTTAGAGGTTGTACAAGTGACTTAATATTTTGTACAAACTTATGATTTAAACATGATAAATTTAATAATGGATTAGAATTTTAAGAGAATAACACTTTGTTTGTTATAACCTACAAATAAAGAAATCAAGTACAAAACTACAAACCTTTATTGGACCACAAAATTCTAGACTTTCTTCTAGTTGTTGGATTTCTATACCCTTGCATATTGTTTACTTTCAAAACTTATAGATCTCACATGGAATTTTTCACTTCCCTCGATTCCTTGCATTCCAACATTCCCACAAAATTCCTTTCATGTTGAAATGTGGAATTTCCATGCACTACTAGACTTCCTTCACTAGTAGAAATGTGAAATTATGTGCACCTTTTCACTTCCCAAGATAATTTACTAGAAGGTTATACTAGACTTTCCAAGATAATTTACACAAAAAAATAGAGAAATATATGCAAACAAGTATTCAAAATCCATATGCAAAAGAATGACGACATACCATCAAAGATGACACGAGATATACCCTGGGAAAACAATCAAGAGGGAAAAACCTAGCCCCTAAAAGCATCCATCACTCATGTATTATTCAATAATAAATATTAAAATATATCTTTAGAGTTTCCATGATACCATTGAAACATAAATCTCTCTACAAACACTCCATGTGACTAAGCATGTAACCACAACACATCCCATGCCATGCTTCAACCCTCACAAATGCTAACAATAGATGCTCTCAACCAGCCAACAAGCTAACCAACCAATCAACCAACCTTAGTCAACTACCCATGTGTGTGCATTTATAAAAATAAGTTCACACTAAACCACCAAGCGGTATTAAATAAAACCATGTGATTAATACCATGATCTTACAAAACCATTAACCTCCACATTTAATTTTTGGTACTAAGTCTTTGAAATATTAAATATTTTCTCAATGTGCAACCCCACATTAAATATTTATCACAATGTTATATAAAACACATAAAGTGGTCCCAAGAATGTTAACCCATGCAATGCACACATCCTTAGATCCCCTAGGTGCACCACATAATAATAAAATACTACATTATAATATTATAAAAGGTGGAAAACACAAATTTTCTTAACATTCTCCTACTTATTGTATACATTGCATAAGGGGTAAATAAGTAAAATAAAAAATGGACAAGGGAAAAATCCCTATATCCACATATACCATCAAGGAATCAAAGTGCTTCATGTGCTCCATCAAGATACATGCAACAAAAATTAGGGTAACCACCATCTCAAACATGAATGATCTCACCCTCCATCATGAAAATGCACAAAGATAAGATGGCACACTAGTTGTCACAAAGAATAATAAATCTTGTCTCCAACTGATATCCCAAAACACAAACACTCAATCCAAAGGTAACAGGTATGTATGAGTAGATGTCAATATATAATCATAATAGATGAAATAGAACCCATAAAAAATTCTAACACATCCAAATATCCATATCTCAAATGTGTATAAATTATAACAAGTGAATCTCATGCCATCAACATATGCAACCGATAACATTCAATCATAAGCTTCAAGTGCCAAACCTTCCATATAACTAACACATAAATATGAAATCCTATTGCATAGGTAATGTTAAATATGAAAATGATCAATGCATCCAAAAAATATACAAATAAAATCACATAGAAGTGTAACCGTAAATATTATTTAGTACCAAGGAACATCCAAAAAGATATGCAAATCCTACAAACCAATACACTGTTTAATACAACTCTCACCACTAGTCTCAATAGCTCTCCTCAGTTCTTCACACCCAACAAAGCAAAGAGATAAAGGGACATCCATGTTGTCACCAAAGAGTAATGAACAACACATGACCATAAAAAAAGTGATCACTATAGCTCCATGTAAGATCTCAACTCCAATTTCATGTGAATACAAACATCCATGAAGAAGAACACGACCAAAGAGAGAACATGCAAATTAAAACCTATAGAATTTCCTTATACAAACACCTCTAAATGCTAAGATGTGATAATTATTATCTCCTCCATAAACCCCAAAGAGAATATAACTATCCACATCTAACCATAACCAATATGTATGCATCTCAAACCAAAGGAAGATCAAAAGAAATCAATTCCCAAACCAAGGGAATAATCCCAATAACTATCCTAAACTCAACATCAATGAATAATATCAAAATACATAAGGAGATAAACATTCCAAAACTCCTTAAATGAACACTCTAGAACTATCAAACCATAGCCCAAGATATATATGCATGAGAAGAAAAAGCATGGAACATATTGCACCTAAAATTGATAATGGACAATACCTCTTAGATGATAAATCATTGCGTAGACCAAGATTCAGGAATGAGGATGCTCCTCCAAGATATCCAAGTCATCATGACTCATCTAAGAAAATAATCCTCATAGGTTCATGTTGAACTCATGTCCAACCAAGGTGTAGGCTCCTCAGACTTCCAATAGAAATCACATCAATGAGTAATCGTCTAAAAACATGTCTCTAATCATAAGAGATATCCTAGCCTTACCTATGTCTCCAAGTATCCATGTGTACTTGTAACTAATCAAACCATGCCAAAATCCAAATTCAACATAGCATAATCATGAACCTCCCAAGAAAATGATAAAAGTACTCAATACAAAGAGAACCAACCAAGATCAAATTCAAAGCCCCAATTGAAAATTAAGAACTCAATCATGATTGCATGATCTCACATCTCCTCAAAATAAGACCATATAATCCAAAGAACATATCATTCACATGTATCATGCCAACACTCTAACACACGATCAATGGTTGTTCATACTTTGTCACTGATGTTTTTTTGTTGGTTTGTTGACGAGTTTTCTTGCTTTATCTTTTGTCTGCATTTTTGAATTTTGTGGGTTGTGGGTGTTACCGTCTCTTTTAGCAGCTTTTCTCCATTGTAAATGGTTTCGGGGCCCATTCAAAACCTTTTTTTCCTAATAAAAACACTCTAACACACGATCAAGAGTCCACCATGGCACAACAAAAAAACCATCCTATCAAACTAAGATCACATGTCAAATAGATAAATCATAACACCTCAACCAAAGACTAAAGAGTCCTCCATCGTTAACCAAGATGTCAACATATCAAAACCACATGAAGTTAACCATATCCTATAAAATAAGATCATCCACCATCAAATGGTGAATCCAAATCATTACCAAAATCTCCCACTGAGCTATGATACTAAGCTCTCCATGGCATCATGAAAACCATCCTTTAAATGAAGATCCTCCATGGCCCCAATGCAATAAAGGAACTCAACAAGAAGGGATCCCAAAGGGAAGAGTCAAACCATGATATCCAAACTAAGAAAATACAATAGGTCGCCAAACCATCACTATCAAAATATCCCACTAAATTTTGTAATCAATCTATCCATGACATCATAATAGTATTCTACTTAATGAAGATCAACCAAATACGCTCACAATCAAAGAAATCAACTGCAACACTAGGAGCTCCCAAAAGGTAAAGTAAAACCATGATCCTCAAACCAATAAGATACACCACCACAAACAAACTGGAATCATCCCAACACCACCAACAAAACACCTACATAAAAATCCATGTCATGTCAAAGTTATAAAGGAACAAGGAACATCCATGACATGATGATAACCACCAAATGTAAAAAAATTCAACCATGTCACACATGTCTACATCACATATTTAACAAGCATAGGTCTCACCACATAACTATACTTGGTAATACCATCTCTCCACCTCAACATGAAAACAAAACTAGAAAAAAATGTGACTAAATCAAGCCACAAATTTGAACTTGCAACAACACTATAGCACCTATGGGCATAGACAACCGTAATACAAGTCATATATGCAACCTACAAGTAAAGAGAACCTACAACACTACACAAATCATAGATCCAATCAATGATTTTTTTAGTTGCTAATATTTGCCAATTGGCTAATAATTGAAATTTGGAAATCAAAATTTGGTTAATAGTTTGAGCTCTAACGTGAATTGAATCACCAAATTTTTATAAATTTTTATTTTTGTCTTATTTAAATCACCAAATAATTTATTTTATTAGAATTTTTAACTCAAAATTTTTCCACAATATTTGGTATATGATTAGATCATATTCGCCTAAATTTTATAAGTTATAGTAGAAATCAATATTAATTTGCCAATAGCATATCACAATTATTAATTGATTTAGGGCCATATTTCCAATATTTAGTTTCCAATTAATTTACAATATAATCTAATGGTCCTAGTTGTATTCCATGAGGTAAAATGTATCCATGACCTATAATGCTTATGGGGCCTGAAATAACTTTTGGATTGTTGATCTTCTAAGATCAATGATCCAAAAACAATTTTAGGTCCCATGAGAATTAAAGTCATAAGTACATTTTACCTCATGAAATACAACAAGATTTGTTGGATTATATTTTAAATCAATGATGGAAAGTAAACATTATAGTCTATCCTTTAAACCCATCGATAATTTCCACCCTCGAGCCCTACTTTTCCATAATAATAATTTTTTTAGATTGAAAGGATTCACCATCGTAATTAGTGCATTTTCCTATTATTTTACAAGATTACCAATATTTTTTTAGTGATGTAAAAAAATATCCAATAAAAATAATATTTTCTCCAAAAAAAGAAAAATTCTCCAATATAAATTATTATTTTTTCTCAAAAAATGAAAGATTTGACAAGATTTTATATCTTTTTTGAGGGGGTTTTCTTAAAGTTATCATTGGATTCAATAATGCAACATAGAAATCCAACAATATACTAGTAACCATTTCAAATGAGAGTAAAATTTAGAGATGTATGTATGTGAGTATACAATGACACAAACAACAAATCACTAAGATCTGAATATCCATAAGCTCATAAAAGTACCATAATCAACAAGAACCCATAAACAACTCAGATGGAAATAAAAATAAATAAATCATTCTAAAACATCTCCAAACTTGATCCACTATGTAGTGTTCTGAAATTTTTTCATGTCAACTATAAGAAGTCCAAAATTTGAATCTATATGCACAAGTTGTGACCACTCCAAGCCTAAAAATAACATCTAACTTCTAGAAAAAAATCACTATAAAATCATAAAATATGGAAAAACCATCAATGCCATAGTGAAATGCTCAAAACCACCTTTCCAACAAGTATAAGAGGTCAAAAAATGGACACCTTGGACAAAAGTTATGCCCCCTAGAAAAAGTTGCACAATCTGGCTATAAGGGCTTAGCAGGAGTGGCCCCTAGGCGACCCCACCAATGACACATTGGGGGTAGTGGAACAAAGGCGATGCTTGAGTGGAGGAGGTAGACCCAATGCCAATTTAAAACTGATTAATTTTTCATTTGGTAGAATTTTAAATTTGAATGGAAAAATTTAAATGTTTTTAAATTTTATGTTTTTCACCCCATAGGGGGCATAGACCTACACAATAGGTCCTGGTGGTCGGAGCCAAAAATCCACTAGTGTCCATTCGGTTGGCAGGGCATGGGCTACCAGTTTCTGCGACATATTAGCTATAAACAGCCTGCCACGAGGGGTTTGCAAACCCCACCCCCTCCCCCCCAATTTTCTAAATTTTTTTTCGGGATTTTAGAGAATCTACATGAGTTTTAGTTTTTATTTATTTATTATTATTTTTTAATCTACATACCAAATTAGATGGTCATGCAATCATACAATAGGTCAAGGAGGGCAATTTTTTTGCATTTTTTTCACAATGACCTAAATAGGTTGAATTTTATGTTAATCTTGATTTCTTGGGCCTCCTAGATCCTATGGTGAGGTTTTTTTTGTCCAAAACAGTCATTTGAAATATTTCTCTCACAAAACCATTTTTCCAATAAAGATTTATAAATCCAAATCTACAAAATCTAACAATAGATCTACAAGCTCAAAACCCTAAATATGCAAAAACAATCTTCGTAAAACCTTCATATCTTGCAATGTCTTCATTCTTTCCCTACAAGCTCTAGATTCAACTATGTACCAAAACTACTCCAACAAGGGTTATACAAACCACAACCATGACTCTAATACTGAATAAAAGGAAATATACATCTACCCAAGATAATTTCTACATAACCCAAATAAAGAAATATATGCAAACATGTATTCAGAATCCATAGGCAAGAGAATAAATTCCATAACATCAAAGATGACACAAGATATACCTTGGAAAAACCAGATCAAGAGGGGAGAACCTAGCCTCCAAAAACATTCATCACTCATGTATTATTCAGCAATAAAGATTACAATACATCTTCAGAGTCTCCATGAATACCCTTGAAACATCAAGCTCTCTACAAGCAGTCCAGGTGATCAAGAATGTATCGACACATACCATATCATGCTTCAACCCTCACAAATGCTAACAAAATATGTTCTCAAGCAACCAATAAGCCAACCAACTAACTAGATGATAATCCAACCAACCAACCAACCAACCAAGCTTAGAAAACTACCCATGTGTGTGCTTTTATAGAAATAAGGTCACACAAAACCACCAAGTGGTATTACATAAAACCTTGTGACTAATACCATGAGCTTGGAAAACCATTAACCCCCATATTTAATATTTGGTACTAAGTCTTTCCAATATTAAATATTTTTCTAATGTACAACCCCACATTAAATATTTATCACAATGTTACATACAACACACAAAGTGGCCCCAAGAATGCTAACCCATGTGATGCATGTATCCCTAGACCCCCTAGATGCACCATATATAATAATAAAATATTACATTATAACATTATACAAGGTGGACAACCCACCTTTTCCTAACACTATTGATTTGTAAATCACTCAAAGGGATAAATTTGTAAAACCATTTTCTACCTCCTTTGTAGTTAATCATGATGTGATATTTATTAATAAGTCCAAATTCAATTCAAGTTGTTAGAAAAAAGTTTTTGAACCTTGCATTCCTAATATTTATTTTATTGTATTTTGTATGCATTTAATTTTTATCTTTTAGTGGGAGAGTTGGCATCCCATTTGGAGGCTTGATAAATTTCATATTTTAGTGATATTTTTCCTCATATGAGGACGTAGGCATCCCACTTTGAGTTGGCATGGTTTGACCATGTGTTGACATCTTGTGGTGTATGTAAGATCATTATGATGAGAGTTAACTATTATGCATAATAAAATGCAAGAGGGAGGTTACATTAGAATCTTGGGAAACACTATGATAGGTATGAAAACTTCTCATTGAGCATCTTTGAATATATTGAATGAGGAAAAAATGGAGCACCCAACTTTTGACAATGAAATATGACAAGTATGCCAATTGTAAGATGTGTTATGAATATGTCAAAAATAGCTAGGAGGACTAAGGCAAAGAAGGTGGCATTGCAATTCAGACTCAAGTTTGGGCAAAAAAAGTTAGGTTCAACATCAATTACAAATAAAAGACATTAGAAATACATCAAATTTGACAATCAAATAGCGAATGCATGACCATACTATTGGAGGATTTTAGTGCAATTGTACAGATGCCCATGCACTTGTGGTTTTTTCTAAGATAGTTAACAAAACAAAAAAGATACCAAAATGGACATGTGAGATGTGATAACATAAATGATTTTTTTTTTTTGACATTTTAACTATACAAAATACTATAAAATGGTCTAAAACACATCTTAAAACACACAACAAAAACATGTGTTCAAATGGGTATAATTTTTAGCACCACAATTATAGGGTAGGAAGTTTTAGACATTACAATTGTGTGGTCAAAAATTTGTATTTGATAGGAATAATTTACTCACTTGTGTCACACCTCATAACTTTGATACTAAGTCAATAACTCAGAGAAAGATCATAGATAACCTAGAAACATGTCACAATGGCCTCGATGACATAATGGAGTCACTTTGATAAATTATCCTCAATAATTATGAAATTAAGAATGTGCATTGAGATCTAGATTTAGGGTGGTTTCTAAATAAACCAGGGTTGCACCATTTTAAAGAAAACTCCAAGGTTCATAAAGAAAAAATTGTGCATTTAGTTTGCGTACAATGGTGAAGTGGAAAGGATATTAAGGTCAAACATAAATTTAAATTTGAATTCTAAAGGTTTGGGAGTGATTTCACAACTACACATCTAACCCAAGTCATTTATTTATCTAGGGATACAACCTAAGATAGGAAATTGATGAATCTAAGAATCCAAAGCAATCTCTAGGAGATGGAAACAAATAAAGTTTGGTTTAGATGCCAACTATCAATTAAAATTGTATCGTTTACACTTTTTAATTGCATAAAGATTAATGAAATAAAATGAATTCAAATAGAAAGAAAAAATACAAGATATACAATTTTCATCATTAAAAAACTAAAAAAATAATATTAAAAATACTTCAAATGTTGAAATCTAAAAAAAAAATACTTAAATATTGAACTATAATTACTAAATCAATCATAATCAACTAAAACTTATTAAGACTTACCCTGGAGCCTGAATGGGGAGTTGGGAATCAATAGGATAAGATTTTTTTTTAAATGGTCTGAAAATACAGTGATAGAGCCTTATCTATTAAAAAAAACATTTAACCTAATGTAAACACATTAAGTCAATCAGATGTCAATTTGGTAAGCTAAACAACAAAGTTGTTCTGAGTAAACAGGTTGGAAACGAAAAATACTTAAAATTTAAATTAATGGGATTACAGGCTGGAAATGAAAATACTTAAATGTAAATCAATGGGATTATAGATATAATACATATATTCCAACACCAAAGGCCAAAGCTGTCCCAATCAAAGGCGAATACCTTTCCAATTTTCTATTCTCTGAACTTAAATCAAATCCAATTTGTGGGCGACTCTAGATGCTTGTAGTGAAATGGGTGGGACCTCCTACCATTGATCTCAATTGCGGGACCTGATTCTGGATGCTTTTTGTATTCAATTATATAACGAGTAAAACGTCAAGGAAGTAGAAGATTAAATGAAACCACTAATAAACGTGTAATATCTATCTAGATTTCATTATATGTATTCAGCAAACCATAAAATTCACTGTGTTTATTTTCTAATTGACCCAATTGAAGTTTTTTTGGGAAAAAAGTTCTAGCAATTGACTAAATGTCATCGCTGAGCAGTGATATAGTTGCTGCAGAAATATTGAGGCGGGTAGATGGCATGTCCCTTGCTAAGGTGGGTTGTTCGTCTTGTGACTTTCGATCCATTGCAAAAGAAGAATGGTTGTGGGAAAATATGTGCACCTCTCTTTGGCCATCCACACAAAAGGAGGAAGTGAAGCAATTGATATCTTCATTGGGAGGATTCAGAAAGTTTTATGGCGATTGTTTTCCCTTGCTCAATGTTTCCAAACATCCCATTGTCAATTTTCAGGAAAATTTCAATGTTGTCTCAGATGAATATGATCAAGAAAAGCCCGATTTTGCAGATTCAGTTTCTCCCACCGATTTTGTATCGCTTGTAGATATTCAGTACGACAACAAATCAGTGTATTCAAAAGTCATAGATGCAGATGATATGATTGATTTTGATCATTGGAGGTCTTCTATCTACCCATTCCAGGTAAACCTTCTCTGTGATTCTGATGATAGCTTTCCTTCGATTACAATTGATTACATTCAGAGGGAGGAAAAAGTAGAGAGCAAAACATTGTTGATGAACATGAGGCTTAGCTGGATCTGCATAAACATTAAAACAAAACATGCTGTGAATCTTTCCAGTTGGAAGCCTCTGCAAGCACAGAAGAACGATTGGGGTTATCAGAATCATTTCACAGTACGTTTTGGGTCCATTCTCCCTGGTCGTAACACTCTTCCTTTGGAGTCAGCTGAGTGTAATCTTGTTGTAAGGTGTAGATTTACAGGTGGGTATTTGGAGAACACGAATTTGCAGATAAGTGAAGTTAGTATACTATTGGAAAACATGATGGGCGATAAGATGGATCCTCTGCTTACCCTACACAGAGCAGTGGAATGGCGTGGGAGGAGTATAGACCATGATAAGGTTATACAAGGCCTCCGTGAGTTTTTACAAATACAGAGTGATTATTTGGTGGAAGAGAAGGTAACAACAGAAGGTCAGATGAATCCAGTCTACGTACTGTGTTCAGCTGTTGCAGTAGCTCTGTCTTATTATTACGTTTCCACATATTTGTAAAACAAGGAAAGAGATACCAGGATGCTTCCAACTTTCAGTGGGATCTGGCGCTTGAACTTTCTTAAATTGTATTTTTTGCTTAAGTTTTTATGTCGTGTGTGACTATAGTTTGATTATCTATTTAATGTATTTGCTCAGTTGTAGCAGTGCAGTGAAATTTTGGCAATAGTTTATCAAAATTTATAATCCAAAACATTATTACACACACAGGCAGATCTATAAGCATAATGCTGAGATTAAGCATCATGCATTCCCATAAACATAAACTACACTAAATTGGTATGGTGATTGTTATGGGATGGTGATGTTTGATGGGGTGTCGATACTATCCTTAAGAGTTTAGATAAGAATCACTTATATTTAAACATAAGGTATATAGGGTAAGGGACAACAGTGGATACCATTGACTTTTACATTGTATATACATATGCCATCTATTTTTGTGTCTAAACGGATTCTTATTTTAAAATTTATTAATCAATTATCATTACATATATTTTAGCCTTGACCAGTTTTTATTCAGCACATTTTTCTAATCAAGGCTAGGTTGTATGGTGCAACCTAACTCATGGATTGGGCTACATGATGTCTGGTCCACCTAATCTAAAATTAATTACTTTTCTCCTAAGTTAACCCTTTCTAAAACTAGTTATTATTGTGTCAACTTGTATACAAAAAATACCAAATTAAGCAATTAAAAACATGTATTGATAAATGGTCTTAGATCACTAACAAACAACTTGAAACTGCAAAGGATCAATTAGCATTGATTGAAGCATACAAAAGGACAAATCTACTTCACAAGTATCATAGAGCTACGTCTATGCATCTACAAGTGTAGTTCGCTAGACTATTATGTTGCATCACTTGTGTGGTACAACTACAACAACTTGTTCAAGAATTAGGAGTTTGACTTGCCACTAATAAAAGCCTAGGGACTACTCCTTGCATCTTAAAGAAAGAAAAAATGTGTTTTCCAATACAACCCTCTTTAAAAACAAGTTTAAGGCACATGTAAATGATCTTTAAAGACCACACAAATATTAGACTAGATGACCCCTGAAGGATTGATCTACAAGGTATGACACTATCCAAGATGAGGTTGTAGCACATGGATTGATTTGTATTGTGTGCCATTGTCTAGGACCATGTTGCATGATGCAGCACTATATAAGACCAAGCTGCATGGTGTAGCCCTAGCCAAGTCTAGGCTACACAACATAGCCCTATTTATAGTAGAATAAATCTCTATATACAGTTTGGTTACAACCTTCTAATCCCATGTCCAAATTTTAATTTATGAATCTAATTACCTATTGTAACACAAGTGAACTACATAGTCAAAGTCACCACCTCATCAAAAATAAAGAATTACCTTATTCTTCTCTAATTAATTAATTAATTTCTTAACTCTCACATGCAAATCTAGATTGTTTATTCTTAACTCACACACATCCTCTACCATTCTTCACTCCCACACACAATCTACTACATTTTATATTCATCAACCCATTATTCCCTTCCCCTCAATATTACTTTAACACCCCTACCCATCCTACTTAATCCCATAATCATCCCCATGTTTCCTTCATCATCATTCCTACTTGCCCCAGCACATCCATCTTATTCTACCCTCCAATCCCAATCCATCACTTCTTCCACTATAATTGCATCACAATTCATTTATAGGCAACCCTTCCATCTTCTAATCCTTCCTAAAAATTGTTTAAAGCATCATGAGAGAGTTAAGTGAGGTTAAATTCCACCTCATTGTTTCAAAAAAGACTTATCACATTCAAGTTATGAAATTCTCACTTATCCTTTTATAATAGGTTTCATGGCTCATAGGTTTGAAATGTTTAATGGTACAGGAGACCCAATGACCCACATTCATACCTTTAATATGACATACCTAGAATTCTTGTATGATGATAGGTCGTTAGTGAAGTTTTTTTCAAACACATTAAAAGACTATGTATTAGAGTAGTTTTATCACTATCACATGGCACTCCTTCACTCTTGTTGAGTTAGATAGTATTTTTTCCAATATTTATTAAATAATATTGCCCGCTAAAATTTATCTTTGCTAACTACATTGGAAGAATGGAAATAGTGAGTGAGTTAACAATTATGTATTGAGATTTTAAATATTATTTGTCAAAATTTAAATTACCAACCACCTGATGATGAAGTACTAGATTTATTCATTGACAATGTTGATCACGAAGCTAATATTACCTTCTTATGGTTCCATATAACACATATGTTGGCCTCATTGTCATAGTTTTTTTAACTCTGTATTTTTAGCTTCATGTTTATGCCAACCAATCAGCCAACCATTTCATTACTTGAGGCAGCATATTAAAAAACCCTTGAACAATTTTAACAATGAATACTTAAAATTAAACTCCGAATTTGTTATCCAACTAAGTCGTGTGAAGCATGCCAATAATCAATTCCTTGTTATTTTTTGTTCTATTCAAGAAGTTGGTGAGAAATGGGTTTCCGTTTTGAAGAAGTTGACATGGCATCTTGTGATTGAGTGATTGTGTGTACGCATTAACAAGATTTGACCAGATTTGGTGTGGGCTTAAGTGATTTAAATTTAAACGCATGGAAATGGAAGAGGTATATGAACTAGTTTATCTATCTTTATATAAAATCTATATAATTAATGCTGTAAGATATTTTTTTGCACTTTTCGTTGTAACAAGGGAACTTAGGGAAAACAATTCAGAATCAAATATGTCCAAATCAATATTATTATTATCTTCTATACTTTCAAATCCTTTGCCAAATAGTACTCTTTTGGAAAAATCGACCTAACCTTTCAATAAACTCACTAAGGCAAAAACCTCCACCAGTTAGATCTTCAAAACTCCATGGCTGCAGGGAGATCTCAATACCTGCAGCCAAATCACCCGTAGTCTTCTTGATCTCTTCTTTCTTGGGACTCATACACATCCTAAACCACCATCAATTTCAAAAAACTCCACAGAGTTTTGCTCAAGAATTACACCCAATGGTTAATCATAAGGCATCAACAAATTTTCACCCCTATCTATCTGTCTTCTTATCTTTTATCTCTTTTCCCATCCATATCTATCTCTCTATATTAGCCTCTATCTCTCCCTCTCCCTCTCCCTTTCCCTCTCTTCCCTCTTCTTCTCTCTCCTTCTCTACATATATATCCCTCTTTCTCATCTTCTCTCTCCCTCCTCTACCTACCTCTCTCCCTTTCTCTCCCTCCCTCTCTCTCTCCTCATCTCTCTCTCTCTCTTCCTCTCTTCTTATACCCTTATCTATATTTATATCTCAAGCTCTCTATCCCATTATCCTCCCATTAATCTCTATATCTATGTCTTTCTCTTCCCATTTATCTATCTCTCCCTCTCTCTCTCTCTCTCTCTCTTTATCTCCCCCTATTTATATCTCCCTCTCCATCTCTATTTGTCTTTCCCCCTCTCTCTATATCTCCTTATATCTCTATATTTATATCACTCTATCTCGCCATATATATCTTTATCTCTCCCTCTTCCTCTTTATCTCTTCCTTGTTATCTATTCCTTCTATATCTCCCCCTTTATCTTCCTATCTCCCTATCTTTATTCCTCCCTCTACCTCTATCTATTTTTCTCCCTCTTCCTCTCACATTCTATATTCATCTCAACTCCTATCTATTTGTCTCACGCTATGTATTGTGTTTTCCTATTGTTCCCAATTTTGTACAACAATTTATTTGGCAACTCACATGCTTATGTATTTCGTTTTAGGGCCACATCATCAAATATGATTCCACATCAACATGTTTTTTGTTGAGGTATCCAAAAAGGCCCAAAAAAAAGTGAGACTGATAGAGGTGCACTAAGTCATGTTTTATTGGTGCACTGATGTGGCATCACAAGATCTATCAGTTTATGTACTTTATGGATAAAAAGTGTTTTGCAATTGGATATTAAGGTGCTCCACTATGGGCCCACTAAGGACTATTTCTATCCTCACTATTGAACCTTGCTCCACTATGGGCCCCTCTCCCCTATAGGTGGACAAGATTTGATATGTATCTCATACACAATCATGCTTCAACCTGAACATTATAGCTCAAGTAGAGGGCGAGGGTGATTATTTCTTTCTTGGATTACTCTTTATGTTGATGTTAGGATGGGAGGTATGTTTTAGTCAGAATTTCAAATGATACAAACATCTAGATTTTTACATTACATTAAGAGATATTTATTTTTATATAATGAGGTGGATTCATTTGAAAGTGGATGCCAAAACTTGGTCTAAACATCCTAGAAAGACCAATTACCTTTGAAAATAAATTTCTTATCATGATAGAAAAGAAGTTCATTTCAAGTTAATAGTAATAGTCCAATGGATAAATTATAAGAGAAGCCTAGACATCTAGAAAGTTAAGAATCCTAAAAGAGCAAGGAATCTTGGGATAAGTTTGAATTTATTATTTATGAAAACAAGGCAATATATTCTAGCCAACATTTCAAAGTTCATTTGCATATGCATCACTACTTTGGAAAACCCATTCTTTAATCAGTAAATCAATATTTGGCAAACCCATTCTCTCATTAGTAAATCCATAAAATTCTACAACTTTAGTACTCGTGTTATGGAATTTATGTGTAGTATCTTCGATTTGTTTTATTTCTTCTTCTTCAAAAATTTATGGGATTTTTCTAATGGCAGTCAACAATTTGGCTAATAGTTTGGTGTAAACTATAATCCATGGGTCATTATAATTTTCTAGCCTTGATCATCCAAGATTGCTCCACCTTCTTGAGAATTTTAGAAATTCCCAATCGGTAACATTGGAATTTTTTTTTACAAATGATGGGAAGAAAAGGCATTTCACTAGAGGAGCAGGCCTTATCCAAAAAAGACATATGTACAAAGTTTATGGGCATGACATGGACAAATTTGGAGTGGCTACCAGATGCTCATGTTCCCGAGGTGCGTGCAATGTTGAGAAATTGTGTATATTAAAAGGAGCCGAGTGTTGTATACATTAAAAGGAAGAAATTATAGGGAAATGAGTAGGCCTCTCCTCTACATTGTCTTCACTGGGCAGATTGAGGGTGGCATCCATAAGTCCCTATGCCATATTGGTTTGCACGTTATAATATGTTCTTTGAAAATTGAACTTTTAAGAAAAATATCTTGTCATTGTCCTATCTCTTTTGGATCTAGGAAAATTCACCCCCAACAATTCATCATTAGAAAATTCACTACCAACAATTCACCGTCAAAAAATTCACCGCCATGACAAATTAACTTCATGGAAAGTTCACCACCAACAATTCTGTCACAATAATTCATCGCATATACAATTAGAAAATTTAATTTATGATAATTTAAAAATGATTTTTTTTTAAATATATTCATCTCTATTATTGTACTATTGGAAATTATTCTAAAAACTGTTAATGTGATGAATTATATGCCGCGGTGAATTTTTGGTGAGAGGGAGTGAGAGATAGAGGGATGTGTGTGTGTGAGAGAGAGAGAGAGAGAGGGGGGGGGCGGATGGGAGAGGGAGAGAGGGAGTGGGAGATAGAGGAATGGGGGTAGAGAGAGAGAGACCTAAGAGAGGGAGAAAAGAGTGGGAGAGAGAGGGAGTGGGAGATAGAGGGATAGGAGAGAGATAAAGAGAGTGAGAGAGAGGAAGAGAGGGGGGGTTGGCAGGGAGAGACTTTAGAGAGAGGGACTTATCTACGTAGAGTGGGGGGGATAGAGGAAGAGAGATAGAGTGAGAGATAAAAGGATGGGAGAGAGAGAGAGAGAGAGCATCTAGAGAGAGAGTGCCAAAATTTACACCCCTAAACCTGAAAATGCACAAGAACAACAAACAAGGTTAGATTGTTAGATCAAAATGCATACAAGCATGAGAGATTCCCCATGAAATCCATCTATTTAACTCAAACTAGGAAAATGAAGAACATAATATGGAAAAGCATATAAATCCTAATTAAGCAAATAGAATTAAGATCCCATGGGGCAATTGGTGCCGATTGAATGTTGAAATTGGCCCTTTCCCAACTCCTAAGTTGCAATGTGAGTGATGGTGAAATGGCCAAATCTCTCAAAGAGATTTGAGCATAACCTTGTTACAATTTGTGAAAATGGTGAATGATTGAGTAGAAATGGGAAAAATTAGCTCTCAATGTGAAGAGAGTAACCTTGTATGAGATTATGGATGAATAATGAGGAGAGAAGTCTCCAATTTATATATTTCAATTTGGAAGAGAAAGCAAGATTTGAGCAATGTGGGACTAACTTTCAATCCAATGGTTGAATGCCACTTGTCACAATGGGATTGATTAATGGTTGTGCACATTTTGGCCAAAGTGCCAATAAATGCAATTAGTTTGAATTTGAATTTGTGAAATGACTTGTTGAAGAGGGAAGGGAAATGAAGTTAATGTCACTTGGCTCAATGCAAAGGACATGTAAGAGGCCTTAAATGCCTTGTTGGAAGGACCAAGTCCACTTGGACTTTTTGAATTCAAATTGAGGGAATATTCCCTTTTGATACCATGTGAGGAAAATAGATAATTAAATAAATCAAAGTAATTGATTTATTGTGCAAGATGCATTCTCTAGAAGATTTTAGTGAGAGGGATTAACTTAATCAAGGTTTTGATTAATTTAATAGGGGATCTGATGATTTAACAATTTTGACTCAAATAGATGAATTAATTTAAATCAGAATTGAAAGGAAATGATTAATTAAATAAATGCCTTTGATTTATTTAACTAAGGAGGAATAATGTTAGATTAAATTAAATAATGTTTAATTTATTTAATTTAATAAGAGGACTTTAGAGATTTTAATCAAATAAAATGATTTACTTAATTAAATAAAGATGTAAGATTAAATTGATTAATTTAATCACTAGAGGAGGAAGACTTAATTAAATGAATAATGATTCATTGAATTAAGAGACAGAATATGATGAATTGTTGAGAGTATGATTTTGGAGGAAATGATGTTAGTAATTATGATCAATCGTGCCGAATCGGAAATGTACATTTTCCATGTCTACATTTTGCCCCTCTTTGAAGCAATGTACTTGTTGCATTGATTCAAAGAATAAACTGTCATAATAAAAAGTTCAAAATTTATCGATTTTTCAGATGCCCCACCGTTGCCCCAATAAAAGTATATTGCTGGATATTTCCCCCTCGATAGATTGGACGAAAGTTTTTATTTTTTGGATGATCTCGCGAAAAAAGGTGAAAAAATTGTGAAACAGTCTCAAAATGCCCCAGATCGTCAAAAATGCACCTTAAAATGTCACAAATGTTGCAAAATGGCTCTTATTTGGATGAAAACGGGATCCGGGGCCCAAAACCCTAGTTGGAAGGTTAGATTAGGTCATAAAACCCTAATTTTCAAGCTTAAATAGACCTTGAGGGGTCACTTTCAATACATTTGCAACCTTAACCTTTTGAAAAATTAACACCTTGAGCTCCGAGTCTTGGTCAAGATGGCACAATGATAGCTTCCTAGGCACGTGTCAGAGCAGGTATGAGTGCATCAACGTCCAGTCGCCGCAGGACCCGTGGTATGTACCCCTATCCAACTTTCAATTTTCTCGTTGTCCGTGCATTTAATAGGGTTTAGTTTTTTTATTTAGGCGGCGTGGTGCTATATAGCACCATGGAAAATGCTAAGTTAGGGCTGCACGATCCTATATAGAACCGCTTGTGCATAGAGTGCCACACGATGCAGTTTGGGAAACTAGGGTTTTGGCTCCAAACTCGACCACACACATGAATAGCGTCATGTGACACCATTTGTCAAGGGGGTGTGCCAAAGTCTATTGCGTGACACATTTTGGAACATTACAAACTGTGCCGCTTTTGAGAATTGCATCGCTTTTGCTATTCCAAATGCGAAATATGATACAGGTAGCAAATTTTCTTTAGAAAAATTGACGCGGGATCTTTCCTTATGTAGGAGCACCTTGAGGTACTTCATTCGAAGGAGCATCAGTGGTTAGTACTCAAGAGACTACAGAGTATGCACATATATCTTCAGGAGCAGCTCAGGATTCTTGGGTTGTGGTACGTTGCATATGTCCCTCATGTTCGAGCACATTTGGGTATGATGACTGCCCTAGCCAAGCGATGGCATAGTGAGATATCATCCTTCCATCTTCCTACTGGCGAGTCCACCATTACCCTCGAGGATGTCTGGCACATCCTCCGACTACCCATCCACAGAGCCCAAGTGATCTATGACCTAGAGGAGGGTAGGGATGCATGCTTTGATGTTATGGGTGTTGACGAGCTCATTCTTTGTGATGATCAGATAGACTTGGAGCACTATTAGGATAGGGATCCTACTTACAGATTTATTGTGGCTGCCATTATTTCAGGTCCTGTAGCTCCTGATCGGCGTGGCCAAGATTTTAGTCTAGGTTGGGGATTGGCATGGCAATGGATGTGTGTTTGTTGAGAGTGCTTTGCCTGGGGACCAGTATTGCTAGCCTCTTTGTACAAATATTTGCATGAGTTTTCCTACTTGGACAACTGGGCTCTCAGAGCCGGAGTTACTCTTCTACACATTTGGGCATGGGAGCAGATCCCAGTGCTCTGCCTAGATGTGACACCAATTGCTACAGATTTTGATGATCCCCCTATGTGGTAGTATGGTGGGGTAGAGATTCATTTCACTTGTATGGGCACAATTGGTGTGGCTTACTAGTGGCAGGTTTTGGATGAGATGAAAGAGTTCATCTAGAGACCGTGGATGGGCATAGGCCCATGGTATGATGATGCATAACAACTTTTCTTTGCTCGTTAGGACCGGTTTATGCAGGGTTGAGAGCATTCCATGGTAGAGAGGTACCTTCCTGACAGGGTGGTCAGACAATTCGGTGAGGTTTAGGATAGGCTCGATGATCAGTACATGGCCATCTTTTCTCGTACCCCAAGGGTAAAATACTTGTGAGAGATCTCCAAAACCTTAGAACAAGGGCTTTACACATCATAAATATACTGGGGGAGAGTTGTCATGCACCGCTTCCCATTGCCCATGCCTTTCACCATGAACACAAATTTATATAGTGGTTTGGAAGAGCTTGGATTTAGCCCGTTACCACTTGAGTCGTTCCCATGGGGTGAGTAATTTTTACCACCAAGGCAGGCCCTTTAAAGGTATACAATAGTGAGTAAGTGCATTCATAGTTCGATCAACCTTTGTTGAAAAACAAAGGGAGAACACTCGCAATGCCTTTTTCTCACACTAGAC
Source organism: Sequoiadendron giganteum (assembly GCA_007115665.2). Taxonomy (NCBI): domain Eukaryota; kingdom Viridiplantae; phylum Streptophyta; class Pinopsida; order Cupressales; family Cupressaceae; genus Sequoiadendron; species Sequoiadendron giganteum. The sequence continues at coordinate 148,481,053 of CM021107.1, read as the reverse complement.
AAGTTTGTTCAATTTTTTTAGAGCCCAAATGAAATGTGGAGGTAATCCTTTTGACAACCTAATATCACCAAAATGATTTTGATTCTCATGATCACTGTGAAGCATGAGAGAAGAACATATGCATTTCAATGGTATTAGTTTGCAAAAAAGATTACAAAACAAGAAAGACACATGTTCTTTTTAAATCCCTCAAAGCAATAATGAGTTCTTTTTAAGCACCAAAGGAAATGTGAGATTGCCTTGTTCAATTTTTTAAACCTTTAAACAAAATCTAGTATGTTGTTCCTAAGGTTCTTTTTAAGCCTTTTGCAAAATTGGAAATGAAATTTGATTGTTCATTTTAAAACCCAAAAGAAATTTAGTTGTTTCTAAGGCAAATGAAATTAACAAATATCTTTCAAACAAAATTTTAAAGATCCTTAAAGAGTGTTGAACAACACTTTGTGCATAATGAAAATGATTCCATGATGAACCTTCTTCCTTTCTTATTTCCTTGCTCCAACTTGCAAAATGAAAGAAAACCAGAGAGCACAAACACAACAAACAAGGTCAAGAATGAGAAAATCAAAAAATCAAAAAGTTATGCCAAATTTTAAACTTGACAGTTTTTCCATAGCATAGTTTCTAAAAGCAGTGTAGTTTGGACAAAAGCGACACTATATAGTGCCATGCGTTTGATTGTGAGGGGCACTTTGCAGGCATAAAGACCGTAAAAGTGGTGCAATATGGTCAAGTGATGCAGTTTGTGAAGCGACTTGGTTTGAAATTTTAAAATTTTCTGAGGCGGGAAGAAAGTGGCACAATTTGGGAAATGAGTGGTGCAATATTGAGCTGCTTTTCCAAAAGAGGTGCGATATAGAGCCGCGGACTTGTGTACGGCATAGTTAGAAATTTTAAAAATCTAATAGGCGGGAAAGCAGGGCGATGCAGTTTGGAAATTGAGTGGTGCAATATTGAGCCGCTTTTATAAAAGTGGTGCAATATAGCGTCACAGACCTGTGTGCGGCACAGTTTTCCTGTGACCTGCAAAAAGAAAAAAAATGAACAAAATTTCAAGAAAAATGTGATTAGAATTCAAGATAGCCCTCCTTCTAGTGCCAAAATGTGAACCCCTAAACCTGCAATTTCACAAGAACAACAAACAAGGTTAGATTGTTAGATCAAAATGCATACAAGCATGAGAGATTCCCCATGAAATCCATCTATTTAACTCAAACTAGGAAAATGAAGAACATAATATGGAAAAACATATAAATCCTAATTAAGCAAATAAAATTAAGATCCCATGGGGGAATTGGTGCCAAATGAATGTTGAAATTGGCCCTTTCCCAACTCCTAAGTTGCAATGTGAGTGATGGTGAAATTGTCAAATCTCCCAAAGAGATTTGAGCATAACCTTGCTACAATTTGTGAAAATGGTGAATGATTGAGTATAAATGGGAAAAATTAGCTCTCAATGTGAATAGAGTAACTTTGTATGAGATTGTGGATGAATAATGAGGAGAGAAGTCTCCAATTTATATATTTCAATTTGGAAGAGAAATCAAGATTTGAGCAATGTGAGACTAACTTTCAATCCATTGGTTGAATGCCACTTGTCACAATGGGATTGGTTAATGATTGTGCACATTTTGGCCAAAGTGCCAATAAATGCAATTAGTTTGAATTTGAATTTGTAAAATGACTTGTTGAAGAGGGAAGGGAAATGAAGTTAATGTCACTTGGCTCAATGCAAAGGATATGTAAGAGGCCTTAAATGCCTTGTTGGAAGGACCAAGTCTACTTGGAATTTTTGAATTCAAATTGAGGGAATATTCCCTTTTGATACCATGTGAGGAAAATAGATAATTAAATAAATCAAAGTAATTGATTTATTGTGCAAGTTGCATTCTCTAGAAGATTTTAGTGAGAGGGATTAACTTAATCAAGGTTTTGATTAATTTAATAGGGGATTTGATGATTTAGCAATTTTGACTCAAATAGATGAATTAATTTAAATCAGAATTGAGAGGAAATGATTAATTAAATAAATTCCTTTGATTTATTTAACTAAGGAGGAATAATGTTAGATTAAATTAAATAATGTTTAATTTATTTAATTTAATAAGAGGACTTTAGAGATTTTAATCAAATAAAATGATTTATTTAATTAAACAGAGATGTAAGATTAAATTGATTAATTTAATCACTAGAGGAGGAAGACTTAATTAAATGAATAATGATTCATTGAATTAAGAGACAAAATATGATGAACTGCTAAGAGTATGATTTTGGAGGAAATGATGTTAGTAATCAGAATCAAGTGTGCCGAACCGGAAATGTACATTTTCCATGTCTACAGGAAATTATTCTAAAAAATATTAATGTGATGAATTATATGCCGCGGTGAATTGTTGGTGAGAGGGAGTGAGAGATAGAGGGATGGGAGAGAGAGAGAGAGAGAGAGAGAGAGAGAGAGAGAGAGAGGGGAGAGAGACCTAGGAGAGGGAGAGAGGGAGTCGGAGATAGAGGAATGGGGGTAGAGAGAGAGAGACCTAAGAGAGGGAGAAAGGAGTGGGAGAGAGAGGGAGTGGGAGATAGAGGGATAGGAGAGAGATAGAGAGAGTGAGAGAGAGAAAGAGAGGGGGGGTTGGTAGGGAGAGACTTTAAAGAGAGGGACTTATCTACGTAGAGTTGGGGGGATAGAGGAAGAGAGATGGTGTGAGAGATAGAGGGATGGGAGAGAGAGAGAGAGAGAGAGAGAGAGAGAGAGAGAGAGAGAGGCCTAAGAGGGAAAAGGGAGTGGTAGATAGAGGGATGGGAGAGAGATATGGGGATGAGAGAGAGAGACCTAAGAGAGGGAGTGAGAGAGAGGGAGTCAAGAACCACTAATTGAAACCTATCCTCCTCTTCAAAAATGTGCGCTATAGTTAGAAATTAAATACAAAAGTGAAACTTTTTTGTTACAAAAGATGATAGATTGTGAAAGAAACAAAAATACAACATCATATTTTGGCTCATTCTAGGACAACCTCACCAAGAAGCCTCAATATAATATGGATAGAACTACTGAGTGTTACCTTTCACTTGGATTGGCTGATCCCTAATCTTCCAATTAGGAGTAACTTATGTGTCACCAGAATCATAGGGCGTCACATGCCAAATGGGTATCCCATTGTAGAGAAATTCTCCACAGTCTGATCTTTGAACTCAACCATCCTAATGGATTCTAGATTTAGAATTTTTGGCTTGCACCCAGGAAATCAACCACACTTTCAAAGATTTCCATTTGGGCAGGGATACTGTCTTGGAAGGTACAAAATGTTGTGACCTTTTTACTTTGAATGGGTGAGGCTTAGGGCTCAAACACAATCATGCTTATTTGAAACCCAAGTGAGCCAAATCGCAGGAAGAAACATTTAAATCCTGAGGATGGGGGGATAGGGAAGAAACATCCCCCATTGTTTCTATCTAAGTGGGGATTTTCCAGGATGCCCTAAAAAAGAAAGAGACTTCTCCTAGACATTCCCCTCTGTTGGGTACATTGAGGGACTCCCCAACATCCTGAAGATAGCTTGGGTACTTTGAGAATTCATGAGTTTTAGAGAGACTCTATGTCATGAAGGTCCTGCATTCTGGGTAGCATTAGACACAAGTTTTAAAATAAAGTATTTTAAAAAAAAGCAATCTCTATGTCATGATAACAATTTTATTCTAGGTAGTTTATGCTAATTGTTGTATAAAGTTTCTAAGAACAAAGAATAAATAGTTTATAAAAGTAGGAAAAAGTGCATCTTACCCCGCTTTGAGCATGCCTAGCTACTTTAGTGTCATAATGTCATTGATGAGATATAAGAGAAATAGAAAAAATTGCATGTAGACCATATTATTTATAGATTATGGATGGCAGATGAGTAAGAGTGTCTATAGCAGAAGCAAAGCCTGCCAAATTTTGAGCATTGAAGTATGGACCTTTTTCTTATGCTTTTTCTTGTCTTGTTATGTTAATTGCATACAACCTAGATTCTATGATATGTTTTCTTTACTTCACAACTCCTATATAATAGTTAGGGATATTCTGGAACCATATTAAAAAGTTACCTTTAATATTATCCATCAAATTGTCTTAATTTTGAGTATCCAACTCTTCTTCATTCAACATACCAATATATTCTTCTTTAGAACTGTCAAAATCTATAGAACACTATTTTAATGGTCTGTTTCTTGCTATATAGATTGGTTTGATGTTGACAACATTATCGTGCTTCAATTCTAGAGAGACATCAAACGCCCATCTTCTCCTTTAACAAGAGGTGTTTAACCAATTGTACCACTGAAATATATTATATTTTTATAGCTCTAATGTTGCATGATAGGATGATGCTAGCTATTTACTAAATGTATTTCATGCCTGGTAAATTTCTAACCTTTTTCCATACTAATTGTGTTGGTTGTTGGTTGTCAGCTCAACTATCAACACTGTGAGACTTAAGGAAGGGGTAATTGGCATATTCCAACTTTCAAATTGATGTGACATCTTCACTGCAGAGTTGGCTTCCCTTTTTTCCTAGGCATCTCCTATCACATTGGCACAACCACCCATCATCATAAAAGGAGACATAAGCATCCCAAGTCTATACTCACATCAATTGTTACTCTTTGAAGGTGAATAAGCCTATAGCATGACAACTGGAGAGTCCAAAATTTTGACTGGTTTAAAGGATGAAAGCATGTCCTGATCACTGATATGGGATGACTTATATAGCTCAAAAGCCATTACTCCTCTCTCTGAACTCTGAAGCCAAGATATTGTTTCTCATAAGAGTGTGGGAGGTTGCTCGACATGAGCTCTTATGCAGTGGTTCTACCCTTGTATCCAATTATCACTTTTCCATGAAGGTTCTAGTTTTGATATTGGAATTAAACCCTCGATGATATTATAAGTATAGTGAGGTATGACTGGAAACAACCTCCCGACGATGAATAAGACATAACATGATCATGTAGAATTGATGGATCTTCCACCACCTTTAATAGTCTATGTTCTTGTGCATATCAAGGTACAACTGGAATGATTTAAAGCATCATGTGCAATGACATGAGGACTATGATGGTTATTATTCTATTTATCACCAAATCCAACTTCCTTTGAATTTGTTGTGATGATGTGTGTTCTTTCCCAGGTAGCTCTGTTATTTTTGGAGAGCAGTGAGTAATATGTTTATATGAATCATAACAACAGTTATAACCATATGAAAGCCAAAGATATGCCAATTTCCCTTTTATGGGTCAAAGTTCTACCCCCATCTCCAAAGTTTGCATAATCACTTGAATTCCCAAATCTATTTTCTCATGTTCTTGTTAAGATTAAAGATGGAATTATCATATAATCAGTCCCCGATTGGGATACATTCTTGGTGTATACAAGTCTTGTCTATTTCTTGAAAATCTTAAGTATGTCTTTTATACAGATATAGCCACTATAGAAGCAAAATCTTGGGACAAGGGCTCTTACTCACAAACCTATTACCTATGATCCAAGCCATAATAGTTAAAAAGCGACGAAAAATTGGGAGCGAAAAAACACTACTTCTTTACTTACTCAATGGGCACAAGGGCCATGATGCCATGAGACTACCACTCAAATATTGTCACCGCCTCCACCATGAAAAAATGCATTCAAAATATTGATTTACATGAAAAAATCATTTTCGGATAGTAGTTTTTAAGTACACGGAAATTCACAACAAAATGCCATAGCAGTGGTATGCCTTACGACATAATTAATAACTCTATTTTTCATGACCTTTGGTATCTATTTCTCTCCTCTTTATTTTTGCATTATATGGGACCATGCTAATATCCAATATGATATCTACCTTTCATGTCTCTCACTGATATTTTTCATCTTATTGCTTGTTTTTTGTTTCATTTTGGAACCCTTTTCCTATCTCTATGTGTTTAAGTTTTTATCTTATAAAATGGGGTTTGGTCAAACTAAAAATATGACATAAATATATAATTTTATTATATTCAAATGTTAAGTTATCCCAATGCAAACTTGCAAGTGAATATTTGATCATTTTTTGAGTAAAGTACTCCAATTTATGCTTTTAAAACCCTTCAAAACATTGATGGACTTTCACAATTTTCTAAATTCTTTGTTCCCCTCCACTTCTCACATTCTCGCATCTTTCTTCCTTTGTAGAAATGTGTAATTTTGGTGGAATTCCACACTTCCTTTGGTTCCTATACTCCTACATCCTTATATTCCTTTCAAAAATACAAACCCTGCATGTACTCAAGCACATCCTCCAATTTCCTCATTTCCCTCTACCTTTTGTACTTCCACCTTTCTTGAAGGTTGTGCAAGTGACAATATTTTTCCTGAACTTATGATTTAAACATGATAAATTTAACAATTCATCAAAAATATAACGAAATCACACTTGTCTTGTTAAAAATTGTAGGTAACTTGCTCTTTTACAACTTCATACCTTTCACGAACTCACAAAAGTATTGAATTCATTCAAGTCATTGCATTCCAATACCTTGTATATTTTTTTGTTTTAGATATTGGTAGGGGATAGGCTAGCAACCAAAATAATCAAGAAAATCCTATCACAAACCTCTGCAAAGAGGTTACAGAGCTTCTAGTTGAAAGGACACATTCTAGAACAATAGTAGATTGTAAGGGACATGTCCCACCAATTATATATTTATATAGGGTAAGATATAATGTAAGAATGTAGGAGATAAGGAAGAAGTAGATAAGAGATAAGAATTATGATGTGTGTAATTATTAGGAGAAGAAGGAGGGTAAGGCCCTTAGCATATGCATATGATGAACAAGCATTAATATATATGTAAATCAAGATTAAAATTATCAAGGTTAGGCAATAACGCATGTAAATCAAACCATAATAAACAATGAAGCACAAATAAGCATAGAGATATAAAACATGGAACAATATTACCAAAGAGTCTTCATACCACCATTGATTCACCTTCATTACACTTCTCCATTTTGCTTGAATGTGATAATTTCCCTCAGATTTTTGAGTATGCAAATAGGCCTATGACAATGACAAAGAAAAATATTGAAGATTCTAATTGACTATGGATGCACTTGAATTGATGTTGATAAACATGATAGCAAGATAACATAATATCACATAAGCTTGTATGTAGGTAGTCTCCAAGATGTCTAAGATGAAGAAATGACAATGATATAGGTCTTTTATGGGAAAGACAATTTTGAATGAAGGGCTAAGATTGAATGCCAATAATCAATGGACAAGAATAAAAGATGTTGTATGAAACAGGGTTAGGGAAAAATTATAAGGATTGATGGTCAAGATTAAATTATAAATAATTTAATCAAGGGTGGAGGTTAATTAAGATATGGATAGATAAGGATTTGATGTGGAAAATATAATGATTTAATCCTTGAAAAGGTTCCACTTTAAGGGTTTTAATTGAAGAGGTTTTGATCAAACCCACTTATATCAAACCCCCTTGGATAGAAAGTCGCTACTTTTAAACCATACCTATAATGGAGTCTCCTCTACACCTATCAAAATGCTGATTAAAAGCCACTTTTGATTTACCTTTTAGGCAATCAAATTAATTTATTTAAAATTATTTTTTTGTAAACATGTAGTCCTTATTATAAGCTTCCCAAAAAGTATAATTTTAAATATATTTAATTTTGTTATTATATTTATTTTTTATTTCTTGTGAATGTAGGTTTTTCAATGAACATCGAGGTCTTTATTTCACACATATGGAAAAATAGTAAAAGAGAGAATTTTTTTTCTTAAAAATGCATGTACACTAGCTATTTATGTCCTTATTCCAACAAAAAAAGAATAAGTTAATTCAAATGAATACAAAAAAAATTTATGTAGCTGAAACTATAATATATCCAAATTATAATTACTCTGAATTATAAAATTAATTAAAAAATATATATGCAAAAAAAAATTATGAAAAAATATCCAACCACTAGATAATGGTGTGTAAACATTTTATTAAAAAAATTAGAATTGTATGCTTTCTATAAAAAAAGTTATGCAGTTGAAAGTAAGCATCGGTTTTTGAAAATGATGTTTAGTAAAAAAAATAAGTTAATAAAAACTACATAAAATAAGTCACAATTTATTTTTTAAGTTTAAAAAAAATATAATTAGGTTCTCAACACAAAATATCACAAATCAGTGGTTTTCTTCATCTTCAAATTCTTAATGGTTTAACTTCTTTAGGCGTACGAAAGTGAAGATCTGGCGAAAAATGTTGATTTCAATGTCAAGTTTGGTCAAAAAGAGTAACCCATTATTGTGGGATCACCCATAGGTGGCCAATGAATAATTAAATAGCTAAAATAATTATTACATTATAGAAGAATGTGACAAAGGGAATATTTTGAGGGATTATATGTACAAAAAGATATAACTGAAAGAATGTGCTAAATCCCCCTTAAAAAGTAAACAAAAAAACTTCTATACCATCTGCATATTTGCAAAAGAATATGAAAAACTTGAAAAATGCATAAAAAATTGTCAACTCAAAGATACTGACCCTTGAAGCTTCTACAAGATGACTTGCAGAGTAGATTTACCTTCTTCCCACTACTTCTTTGTTGCTACAAGTATTCTGTATTGTGACTCAAGCTTCACCAAGATTTTTTTTTTCTTTTTTCTTTCCGAGTACAGGGTGTAAGATTTATCTTTGAAGTCCTATCTGTACCAGAAAGGGCACTTGAGATAGGTATATACTTCATCTTCACTAAGTTCCTTAGCTTCTCAATTTTTTTGATTATTTCTTCTTTCCGGCTCTGCAGAGTAAAGTATTTTTCATGACATAAGTGCACTAAAGCAATCTAGGTCTAATCATCTATATCTTGTATTAGGTCATAAGTGTCTGATGCACTGCTTATTTGTGTCTTAATTTCATTCATAGAATCATTTATGCTTTGTGTGGTATCCGAGCACTTCATGAAATATAGAAATAGGTTCTTTTCTTCCTCTTCATAGGCTTGTACATCCTTCAAAATTTCTTCTACTTTGTTCTGTGTAGATGCACACTTCTTTGTAATGTCCAATAATTTATTTTTTGCAAGCCATGCTTCAACTTCTATTTCAACTTGTTCTTTTAGTCCAAAGGCATATTCCTTGAAGGAATTAGCCAGTAGCTTGAAGTTCTCTATTGTAGGCGGGGAGTAAACAATGTTTATTTTAGGTGTTATCTCTTGTACTGTCATTACAACTTCATCCACTAACTCACTAAACCCATGCTCATGTTGAGCATCATCTATATGCATATCTCCTTCCATAGTTAGTTTAGGGGCACTGAGATCAACCTTTAAATCTTCTTTAGAGGTCACAATGGTTCTAGCTTCCTTTTTCCTTATAGCTTTCTGCTTGATTCTCCTCGTAGATTTATTTTCTTCAACCCTAATGGCATGGACTGTCGAAGGGAATTTCTCCCTTACTAGAGGACTATCTATGGATTTTCTCTTCTCACAAACTACAGATAGAGATGCAGTAACTGACCACCTATAATTGGGTGGGTGCATGGAAATGGGTAGCAATTCCGTGGACACCCTCAAAAAAGAGAGTTGAAAACCATAATGCGAGCGCATTATAACGTGCTCACGCTATGTCTTTCATTAAACCTAGGCAAGGTCTCGGCGGCTACAACTACAAACAGATAACATGAGCGTGTTATAACGTGTTCGCATTATCAAATGTTGAAATAAAAAAAACAAATGCAAATCTCTCATTTGCATTTCGACTATTTTTTTTGTTGCACCCGCAGCCAAAAACCCCAAAATATCACGCTCGCATTCTAGGAGGAGAATTTTTTCACCAAGAATCCCTATTTCTTCACAACAATGGCGCTATGACAATGAGGAGTTGTAAGAGGTAAGGGTTCTATGGTTTTTGTTTTGAATTTGTTAGTTTTAGATTGAATTTGATATCTATTTGTTTCAATTATTAGGAGATGCAAATCAACCTACAAACCCTCAAAATCCTCAATAGGAAGACCAACCAAATCCTCAAGATCAAAATCAACCACAACATCAATCTCCTCCACCAATCACTCAACCCCCTCTTGGCACTCAACAAAATTTAATGAGTGAAATTGAGAACAACAACAAAAAAAATTGAGGATTTGATCAATAGGTTGAGTGATCCAAATGGTTCAACCATAGAAAGAATGACCCTAGCAAATTCATTGAGAGATATGTTAACAAACGTAGATTCAACTACCAAACAAATAACTGGATGGGAAGATAGGAGGCAAGCGGCTAGGGACTATAATGCAAATAAACTATCATACAAGGATGTGAAAGATTTAAAAAATTACAAAAGGTGATTTGTGCTCATTATTCATCGACCCACACACAAATCAAAATCTTACCCTCAATTCGAAGAGGTTTCCTATCCATTGGTGCCACCACCAACATATGAAGGATCGGTTTTATGATAGGTGGTACATGGTCTTCGATTACCCACCGTGCAACAATTGCGAGGTCCTACAATATTTCCTTAGGAAAATATACAGTGAGTTCATATTGAAAAAAATCCCAAATTATTTTGATATGAGGGATTTCCAGGGGAGAGGTGGGGGGATTAGCTCAGGATAGACCTGGTGCACAGCCGAATCCTACGTGACAAGGTAGACGAGCTCTCGCTAGGCCACGTCATGAGCACATTTTTATGCCTTCCGTCATGAAGAAAAGTGCTGACATAGAGACATTGCAGGCAATCAACACTTTGACCTAGAGTTTCATCCATCATACTAGCCCTATTCTACAACGCCATCCAGGGGAGTCTTCTAGTGGTGGCCTTCGAACACATGTATGTCAATCTTGTGGGGCTACTTGTTCACATGACTCCATCGACCCTCAGGAGACTGGTACAAAGGACCCGTCTACAACTATGGAGATGGAGAGGGCAACTGACATTTTGCATGAGGCAAATGGCATTGATAGTTAGGTAAAAGTTAGTGCATGTGTTCATTGAATTTAATTTATTAAATTTCGATTTTGAAATGCAAGATTAACTAAAAAAGTTTTATGATTTTAATAAAATTGCAGGGTCACAATGTTGAGACTGGATACACCGCCCCCCCACCAAACTATTTTTGCAGTACACCTATTGCTAGGGTATGTAACTAGTAAACAATTATAAGTTTATTGCATACTAATGGCATTGTTTTATGAATGGTAATTTAATATACAATTTTGGATGTTGAACAAACTAATATTGGAGATTTTGATGGAACACTTCCTAGTGGTGGTGGACTTACTCAAACCTTCAATAGAATAAAGAGTTTAACTAATGAATCAAGTAATTAATAGATTTGTGTAGTTTACACATGCACATCGTTGATTACGTTGAATAATTTGTTGTTTTATTTTTAGTAGTTGCAAGACGATACACCTCTGAATGTGACGAGGGAAATGGATATTGGTGTGACATCTGCTATACAATCCTTGATGTCTCTGACAGAAGAGCTATGAGGCAAATTAGTAAATTTTAATTTACATTTGTTGTTATAGATGTTAGTGAAAAATCAAACCATTATTGATTCACGTAGTTTTTGTCTATTTGTATGGTTTATACAGGGCTTGAGCTTGCTTGAGCATGGGTGTGAGGATATTTCCCTCATGGAGAGAGATCGTGAGATGGCTGTAAGTGATTATTTTGTCAAATATATCATTTTTTATAATTTAATTTCTATATATTCATGTCTTTAATTCTTATTGTAACAGTTATAACTTCACCATGAACTAAACCCTAGGAGGAGTAGCAGGAGCACTCCATGAGTGTAGCAAAAATGAGTGACAGACCTATCGCCCCGAGCAAAAAGGAAAGGGAAATATTTTATTTCTAGGGCATGGAGAGCAATGACTTTTGATTCCAGAGTCCTTTGTTGTATGCCTGCATGGCAGTTTTGTACATATTTTTTATTGGACATATTTGACATTGTATGCCTAGATGGCATTCTCATAAGCCTATATGGCTATTTTGTATATATATTTTATACTTATATCAACATATTTTGATGTATGCCTACATGGCTATTTGGTTAATACAAATATCTTTTATCGATGCCTATCCATATTTGCATTCTAAATTGATGGTTCAATAGATATGAGTTACGTGTATTGAAGTGTATACTTTACAACTTACATGTATACTTTGTGACTTACGTGCATTCAAGTGTATACTTTGTGGCTTACATGTTTTCATGCATATACCTTGTATTCGTGCATATACTTTGTTTTAATTTGTGTATACTATGTATTTGTGTGTATACTTTTTGAGGCTTACGTATTTTTGAGTACTTGTACTTCCCTTATTGACATGTACATGTTTGAATTATTCACATGTATAATTATTAATTGGTTAGCCCTAGCATTGATCTATGTCATCCTCAATGCACGATCCTTGAGATGGAGTAAGTACACCCTCAAGGTCAAAAGGAGTTTCACATGCATTCTTCGTAGGCTCATTTTGGGAGTGAAACTAAAAACCTCTTGCATCATTGAAACAATTTTTTTTCCCTTTATAGCAGGTCTGAAGCCATTATCATTCTTCATTAGTTCTTCATGTATCCACTCCCCATTAATGGTTGTCTCATGACCTTCATGAAACTAAGAACTTATCTCATTTGTGATAGAAGAAATGTATGAAGATGTATCTTCCTCCTTATGAACCATTCATTATCATGATAAATGGGTTCTTGTGAACCACTACTGATGAATCATGGGTCAATGAGTTTGACTTGTAAAACTACATTATTGAATCCTGATAGCAATACCACAATATTTATATATCTAAATGTGTTATTTCCTTCAGCTAAAATTTGTGCTTATACTTATGTGATTGATGTATGCTTGTGTATGGGATCATAGTAATTTCTATTTGATGATGCTATTGTGTCTTTAAGGTTTATTTATTAAAGGGTGCATGAAACAAGTTTTAAATCCTCACAAATCTTTGAATTTCTTAGGTTTTTCTATTTGTTGAGTCTGGGCTCTGAGCCCGAGTCCAAGTCAAAAAATGGCTTGTCAAGTCTGAGGCGAGTCCTAGTCTTGCAACATTGGTGTGAACACATCGAGGAATAATGTATATGTCGATGAAGAGAGAACCCATCCTTGTTTCCAAACAAACCATGGTATAGATATGGTTGGTCGAGATAAAACATCACTCTCCTGGATAGTTCGAACCATAATCATTCATGGCTACAAACACACCTTCATTATGTGTGTTCTTGATCCTACTGAAGAAATGGTGGAACATGCTGTAGATCAAATATTGCAACCCTAAGTCCACAAGAAGGTTACTTGTCTTGATTTCCACAAATGTCTTTAAGATGTTCATCCTTCTTGAGTAATGTGAACTATTGATGTTATCTAAATCTTTGAAACTATCTTCAACCATGTGCATTATTGTAGAAGCTAGAGATATATCTAATACTACAAATGATTGCTTAATGGAATCCTAATAGCAATATCACAATTTGACACATTGTAGAAAATACCTCCTACTTATCAATTGATGAGCTAAAGGGGCTCTATAATGAATGTTTCATAAGTCGCAACACTTGCTGAAGGTTTTGCAAATGGGGTTGCAAGCTAAGTGGGCTTAAGCTTGGGGAAAAAACTTCGTGGTTAAGCGCTTGAGCTAGAGTATACTGGAATGGGTGACCTCTTGGGAAGGCCTAGTGCCTCACCTCTATGAGCATCACTTATATGCAATGAGTGCTAAGTGGGCCATTCAATATCATTTCAAATTTTTTGCTTTAAGCAACTTACAAATTTGCAACTTAGGACTCCTCCAACCTAAGGGATCGATCCGATGGAACATAGCTCAGAGTGATTCCACATGTTTCTGTGCAAAAGAGGACCATGCCTAGCGTAAAAATACCTATTTAGACATGTTAGAACAGTCTGCTTGGTCACACAAGTTGTAGAACGAAAGTTGCACCACTTTGCAACTTTGCACTGATTGCATTTGATGCTTTTTCCATCAAGTGAAAATCCGCCACCACTGGAAAACCACTCCGAGATAGCCAAAACTGAGAGAGGTTTTTGTAGACAGGATCAACGTGATCCTATAGGATCAGACAAGAAGTTTCTAAGTTTCACAGTATCTAAGTAATAGCATGCTGAAGTTTGCAGCCATTTTGCACTTTGGACCCTTAAGGGATTGATTCAGTTGAACATAGCTTGGAGTAATTCCATGTGTTTCAGTGCAAAAAAGACCATGCCTAGCGTAAACATACCTATTCGAACATGTTGGAGAAATTATTCTGGTCACATGAGTTGCAGAGAGAAAGTTGCACCACTTTGCAACTTTGCATTGCTTGAATTTGACACTTTTTCCATCAAGTGAAAATCCGCTGCCACGAAAAAACCACTCCAAGATAGCCAAAACCGAGAGAGGTTTTTCTAGAAGGGACTAACACCTTTTTGTAGGATCAGATGAGAATTTTCTAAGTGTCACGGTATTCGAGTACTAGCATGTTGAAGTTTGCAGCCATTTTGCACTTTGGACCCTTAAGGGATCGATCCGGTGGAACATACCTCAAAGTGATTCTACGTGTGTCGGTGTGAAAGAGGACCATGCCTAGAATAAACATACCTATTTAGACATCTTGGAATAGTCTGCTTGGTCACACGAGTTGCAAAATGAAAGTTGCGCCACTTTGCAACTTTGCACTGCTTGAATTTGACACTTTTTCCATCAAGTGAAAATCAGCCCCCACGAGAAAACCACTCCAAGATAGCCAAAACTGAGAAAGGTTTTTGTAGAGGGGCCCAATGCCTTTCTATAGGATTAGACAAGAAGTTTCTAAGTGTCATGGTATCTGAGTAATAGCATGTTGAAGTTTGCAGCCATTTTGCACTTTGGACCCTTAAGGGATCGATCCGGTGGAACATAGCTCAGAGCGATTCCACGTGTTTTAGTGTGAAAGAGGACCATGCCTAGCATAAAAATACCTATTGGGACATGTTGGAATAGTCTACTTGGTCACATGAGTGCAGAGAGAAAGTTGCACCACTTTGCAACTTTGCACAACTTGAATTTGACACTTTTTCCATCAAGTGAAAATCTGCCACCACGAAAAAACCACTCCAAGATAGCCAAAACCGAGAGAGGTTTTTCTAGAGGGGTCCAACATCTTTCTGTAGGATTATATAAAAAATTTCTAAGTGTCACGGTATCCGAGTAATAGGGTGCTGAAGTTTGCAACCATTTTGCACTTTGGACCCTTAAGGGATCGAATCGGTGGAACATAGCTCAGAGCGATTCCATGTGTTTTGGTGCAAAAGAGGACCATTCCTAGCATAAAAATACATATTCGGACATGTTGGAACAGTCGGCTTGGTCACTCAAGTTGCAGAATGGAAGTTGCACCACTTTGCAACTTTGCACTGCTTGAATTTGACACTTTTTCCATCAAGTGAAAATCCGCTGCCACGCGAAAACCACTCCAAGATAGCCAAAACCGAGAGAGGCTTTTCTAGAGGGGTCTAATAAATTTTTGAAGGATTAGATGAGAAGTTTCTAAGTGAAATGGTATCCAAGTAATAGCATACTAAAATTTGCAGCCATTTTGCACTTTGGACCCTTAAGGGATCGATCCAGTAGAACATAGCTCGGAACGATTCCATGTGTTTTGGTGTGAAAGAGGACCATGCTTTGCATAAAAATATATATTCAGACGTGTTGGAATAGTCTGCTTGGTCACACATGTTGCAGAATGGAAGTTGCACCACTTTGTAACTTTGCACTACTTACATTTGATGCTTTTTCCATCATGTGAAAATCCACCGCTATGAGAAAACCTCTACAAGATAGCCAAAACCGAGAGAGGTTTTTCTAGAGGGGCCCAATGCCTTCTATAAGATCAGATGAGAAGTTTCTAAGTGTCACGGTATCCGAGAAATAGCACGTTGAAGTTTGTAGGCATTTTGCACTTTGGACCCTTAAGGGATCGATCGGGTGGAACGTAGCTCAGAGCGATTCCACGTGTTTCAGTGCAAAAAAAGACCATGCATAGCATAAATATACCTAGTTGGACATGTTGGAACAATCTGCTTGGTCACACAAGTTGCAGAACGAAAGTTGTACCACTTTGCAACTTTGCACTGCTCGCATTTGATGCTTTTTCCATCAAATGAAAATCCGCCACCACTAGAAAACCACTGCGAGATAGCCAAAACCGAGAGAGGTTTTTGTAGACAGGCTCAACACAATCCTATAGAATCAAATGAGAAGTTTCTAAGTGTCATGACATCTGAGTAATAGCATGCTGAAGTTTGTAGCCATTTTGCACTTTGGACCCTTAAGGGATCGATCCAGTTGAACATAGCTCAAAGTGATTCCACATGTTTTAGTGTGAAAAAAGACCATGCCTAGCATAAAAAAACCTATTCGGATGCGTTGGATAGTTAGTTTGGTTACACGAGTTGCAGAGCGAAAGTTGCACGACTTTGCAACTTTGCACTACTTGAATTTGACACTTTTTCCATCAAGTGAAAATCCGCTGCCACAAGAAAACCACTCTAAGATAGCCAAAACCGAGAGAGGTTTTTCTAGAGGGGCCCAATGCTTTTCTATAGGATCAGACAAGAAGTTTCTAAGTGTTACGGTACCTGAGTACTAGCATGTTGAAGTTTGCAGCCATTTTGCACTTTGGACCCTTAAGGGATCGATCCAGTGGAACATAGCTCAGAGCGATTCTACGTGTTTCGGTGCGAAAGAGGACCATGCCTAGAGTAAAAATACCTATTCAAATGTGTTGGAATAGTCTGCTTGGTCACACAAGCTGCAAAAAAATGTGTACAAATTGTTTACATGACCTTTATATGACCTTTTTCACATTATTTACATTTCAAAATTCAAAGTTTGCAAATTTTCCTACTCAAGGCATTTACAGAACAAGGTGCTACTACACCAAACATGAACTCCAACCTTACAATATTTGAGTATATCTCATTACAATGCCTCTAGCACTTCGTTCTCTCAGATCTTTTACAATGTCACTCATACATTCAAAATTCTCTTTAAATGTCTACATCATAGGTGCTCATTATGAGGTTAACTTCAAATGAGTAACTTGATATTTCCTCGCTAAGCTTCACATGCTCTCTTATAATGGCTTGAAATCAAAATTGAGATTTTTCAAAATCATCAAAATAAGTATGTTGCATTGCTTTTTTCACCGAGATTCTCTTTGATGACTCTTAAATCAGCATTTTCTGCAACGAAAGATCAATCAGCCCTTAGTAGTTTACTTACAAATACGCAAAGTAAAAGAGAAAAATAAAGAGCATCCAAAATGGAAATGAAATAAAAATAGATGGAGGAACTTATAGATGTTGCATGCAGGCATCAAAATAAGGATGTTGCATTGCTTTTCTGGTTGAGATTCTCTTGGATGGCTCATATATCTGCATTTTTTGCAAGGGGACACCAATCACTATAAAAGAAGATGATAGCATTGGCATCAAACAAATTAATGTGCATACAATTATAAATTAATAAGAACCAATGTGGATATACTTACAAATTAATCCAACAAACCATCCAGTTCTACTCTACTCTTTATTGTGTCAAGTATTGCCTCATGGTCAGACTCATAGACCTTCCATAACGTCTTGTTCAAAGGTCTACCCTCATATTTGGTCAAACAAAAATTGGATGCCACAACAAGGTTCAAGTAATGAAGAATCTTACGATGCATGTCAAAGTCCTGAAATAGCCAATGTTTAACACTCGAATGTGGGTACCTTCTAAGCCATGTTCTAATAACCACAATTGAGCCTATAGGGTATTCGATGTTTTCTCCATCTATAACTGGGGCCTCCAATTTCTTTTTGGTATCAACACAATGACACAAGTAATAGTTTGTTCCCTCTTCATTGTCTTCATCTGCAATAACTGCATAAACATGCCTTGCATTGATATGTGCAAAACATATCTTGAAATTTGTCAACATTACGAATACAGTACAAAGTAAGATCTAACGATATGGAATTTCAACAACTAAGAAAGTAGATATATCACCTCGTTGAACTAGATCTGATATGTGGTCAAAGTCGACTGATGATTCTATCTGTGTCAGTTCCAATGTCATCAGAGGGCAATACATGTGAAGTGGGCTAAGATAACTTGTGAAACATTTGTCAACCCACTCCCCTGACTCACAATCATTCCAATCTTGCATTGTACATGAAGAACAAAAGCATGCCATATTTCATGTATCGATACTCCATGAACCTGTATTTGAGCTAAGGAAAGAGTGTACCTCACTCGATCCTATTAGTGTACAAAAATCTTCATATGGTGCAATGTTAGTATCATCCATCAACCAAAAAAATCTATGAATTGAAGACGTACCTTCATTACCTAGACCCATCAAAGCATTACACCACTCGACGATTGATTTTGCATCTATCAACTTTGCACTATCTTTATATTTTAACTCTACTCATGCTAATGCTCTTTTCATGCATGCTCCTGCACCATCATTCTCTCCCTTTTCATGTCCATCCTCACAAAAGTTCCAATATGTTGAACACTTGAAATGACATGCATCCTTCACAACTAGTAGAACATGCACGAGTTCTTGAACTGTGTTGCACAGTTATCAGACCATATTGTATGTTGATCATATTCTATGCCCCTCTAAGCCAAACCACTGTAGAACATCTAGAAGAAACCTTGCATGAACTCTGGAGAATGTGTGCGATCATCACTAGTGTAAAAGTGGTACTCCCTCAATACCTTCCTTTGCTCATCTGTACTATCAGATGCATGAATGAATGCTATGTGCATAAATATTGAAACTTGCATGGAGTTGTAATACTGTGACTGCACCTCATGTTGTGGTTGTAGAGTGTAGTTCTCTAAAAAGTCAACTACGGATACTATGCTTCCAACTAGAAAGGTGTCCTTGCATAGCTTGAACTGCGTGTCCAACCATCAGGCTCTATGGGTATGCATTGCATACTCAAATAGTATACTATCATGAAATGTGGTCATAAATTTGTGCACTGGAATCTTCTCAATAACCAAATCACACCTTTTTGCTTCAGACCCATCTTTTGTAGCATATGCCACTGTTTTATACTTCTCGAACTCTACTAGTTTTTGTCCCATCTCATCTGTGATTTTCATATGTTGGCATACTGGCATACGCTAGAAGCCACCACAACGCTCACATGAACCATCCAAGCATGTTGTCCTATAGAATATCTGGCCATCCTCTATTTCACATAATTTTTTTGATAAGAACTCTCTTGAAGATTTTGGTGGGGCTTCTATGCCACAATCCTACAAAACATCGTTAGTATGCAAATCTAAACATATAGAATGATAAACATCATAATGGTTAGAAAATTTAATATGTAGTCTACAACAACAAGTAGTGCATGTGTGATTTATCTTGATATAAAAAGGTTTAAGCAGTTCAAAAAATCTTTGAGAAATACTAATTTGAGGATAATCATTTTCAAATTTCTGAAAAAATTGGGTTTGATTCATATCCAAAAAATGCTTTGGATGTGGCTCACGATTCTGACTACCAATTCTCCTTCTTACCACATCCCTTTGATTCAGAGATGGCCTTGTGTTATTCTTCCAATAATATTCAATTAGTGTTCTCAAGGATTCAACAACTTCTTTATCTTTTCGTGATAGTCTCCCCGAGAATGCCCATAATTCATTTGTATCATTGCCCTCAATTCTTTGCCGCCTTTGAATGGCTCTTGATAAAGTTTTTCTACTAATTCCCATTTTTTCACTAGTCTTTTTAATTAGGCAAGCTCTCTTTGTTTGACAACTTACCAAAGTTGATGTAATGACACATCGGGTGACATTAATATCCTTTGAGTGTGAGGTTTTTCCCACACTCTCATAAGCATCCATTAGATTCTTCACAATAGTGTCTTCACTCGATGCATCCGATGTTCTCAATCCAAGAGTCTTCATGATGTTCCTATACTTTACACCCCACATCATTTCAACAAATAGTTGACATCTTGCAGTCTCATTTAGCCTTTCAAAGAATCATTCCTATATCTTATCAGCATATCTTCTACAAATGCGTGTTGAAATCTTACCTTCCATGTGCTGAAAAATCTCATCATCAAGATTAATCAAATACTTTGGCTTTCTACGCAAAATTCTTGGTGGTGTTCTCCTAGGTACATACATCTCAACATTAGGAATTTCATCAATATTTAATTGAGGTGGGCTAGATTGCATACCTTCGATCGAGGGTGGAGAAGAAGACATACCTTGAGGTTCACATGGGAATGATGGCATACCTTCTTCGTCAATTTTGAGTGATGATGTACTCTCAACTTGAGATGTGTTGGATGGTGTCCAACAATATTCACTTGCTGTAAATGGTGTCCCTCCATATTCACTTGCAGTAGATGGTGTCCATCCATATTCACTTGTGCTAGATGGTGTCCCTCCATATTATCTTGTGCTTAATGGTGTCCCTTCATATTCATTTATCATAGAGGGTGTATCTCCAACTATGGTATCTGAATCTATCTTATGATGATGCTTTCGCATTCGTGCTTGTTGTGCTGCCAATTCCCCTTCTCTTTTTGACGGTTGAGGTTTCTCTACAATCGGGTTGTTTTCATCAATCATTTCCAATTTCTTCTTTTCACGATATGCCACCACCTGAACTCTCTCCTTTTCTTTCAATTTTTTGTTCTCTTCATCTATTAGTTTCCTCTTTGTCTTTTTCTTCGGCATGGCGGATAATTTTATCTATACCATGGTAATGAGACGAATATTAGTTCCTAAAAAAGTGTTGAAGGAGTGGTCTATGTAATGAAATTTTTACCTCGTGCAAGGTATTTTGAAGATGTTTGATGCTTTGCAATGGTCTGGGAAGGCCCGGGTATAGGAGTTTTCTATAAACCCTCCCTCTTTGCATTGAAAAATGGGGGTTTTTGTATTGGAAGCCTAGTTGAGTGGGTAAGGTCCTAAGACCTAGAAATTATCTCATTTTGAGACCTAATTAAAGACTATTTTTGGGTTTGGAAGTCTAGTGTGAAGATATAAGGGTAGTTCCTTTGTAAAATTGGCCTACTTGGAGGCCTAAAATAGTGAAAAAGGTCAGTTTTCTTAATGTTGTCCCAAAGGAGTCATGTGATAAGTTAAGGTATGTCTTGCAACTCTAAAATTGGTGCTATAATCATTCTTTTATTTTCCCAGTGTTTTCAAAAGTTTTGGAGTTAAGGGCCCAAAACTAGTTTTGCACAATAACTAGATTCCAAGGGTGAAATTTGGGAAATAATGTTTTTGTTTGTTGTCTAGCTTGGAGGAGTGTCGGGATTGGTCCAGTATGCATTTTTAATCTTCTTAGATGGCTCTTGAAGGCAAGTTGACATCTTCAATGGTTTTGGGACCTCTAACTCTGCATCAAAAATGAGTATCATAGTTTGAAGTGTGTGCATGGTTTGGGAGATACATGTGATAGTTTGTAGATGCTTGGCTACTAGTAATGTGGATAGTGAACAAAGGAACTAAGTTTGTGTGTAAGGGAATAATTCTGAAAGGTTTCATTTTTGTTGTACTAACTCAAACAAATATTTTTTAAGCAAATAATGGGTTGGTTGTGCCTTAAGAATTATAGTTTGTGTTTGTAAACAATGGTGCCATTATGGAAGATTTTAGACAACTTGTGAATGACATAATAATTGGCTAATGTTTTGAGGAACCTAGTTGATTGTAATCAGTTATTTTCAATATTTTCAAGGTGTTTTGAAGGTCCTTAAGGAATTGGGAACTCTTAATGCTAATTTGAGTATACGAATCAAATGTTTTGTGTAGAGGTATTGGAAGGAGTTTGGACCCTTCAGAGGAATGGGGGAGGCTTGGAGTTGTCTTAAAGGATGAATTTTGGTGAATGGTTCTGAATTTCTATAATTGGCAAGTGTATATAAGTTTGTATATAATTTGGTAATTTAAAATGTGTATTGACAACCTAAGGTTATAATGACAAACAAAAAAGAAAGCAAGCCATAATAGAATGAAAGAAAATGTGTAATGATTTCACATACCTTAAAAACCAGACTTTCAAGTGGAGGAGTTCAACCCAATTATGTAGCCTTAGCTTCTTCTTTCTTCAAACTCCACAACAATTTGACTTGTTCAAAAGCTTTTTCCCTTCCACACTTCAATTGTATATCAGTTTTCAATGGAATTCAAACTTCAATTGATATTATATGTCTTTCAACGTGGAAACTCTGCTATTTCATGTAAAGGTAGTAAAAAGATCATGGAAAAGGTGATGGAATGTGAAAAAGATGCTTGCACACTTCACAACATCATCAAAAAGATATTTTTTGTTAGAGCACGCACGTAACCAGGGGAATATGCAGACTGTGGGCCTTCAAATCATGGGTATATAGAGTTTTTTACCATTTTAGTGGAGGAAAAAAGTGCTTGCGTTATAACGTGCACGCGTTATTACGCGAGCGCGTTATGTGAACTTTAGTTTTCTTAGTGTATTTTTGAGAGTATAGGAGTTTCTGAGAGAGTGGGTGGGAGAGAGGGGGAGAGTGGGAGATAGAGAGGTAGGGAGAGTGGGAGAGAGAGGGCTTTAGACACATAAAAATGACCTAGGCTTGCAAGCTCTATTTTTACCACTTTCATCCTAGCATAATTATAACATTTAATTATGTCCTTGGTCCACATTCGACTATTAATTAGATAATTCATAATTATTTAATTAATTCATATATGTTTATTCTTCATGATTATTAAATAAATAAATTGTATTTAGTTATTTAATGTGTCATTAATTGTCTAATGTCTTCCTATAATTAAATAAATTTCTTAATTTATTTAATTATTTTTATCCTTTATGTCTTTGTGATTATTAAATAAATAAATTTTATTTATTTAATATGTCACTAATTCTTAAAAAGTCCTCTTATAGTTAAATAAATTCTTTAATTTATTTAATTATTGCCACCTTCACATTCCCCTCATTTTAAATAAAATCATTTATTTAAAATAGTCCCAACACCTAAATTAAATAATTTTATTATTTAATTTCTCCACTTTTATTGTGTCTTATTTATTTAAAATAAGTCCCACTTTCTAAATTCCATCTTTTAGTAAATAATTAAATTAAATTATTTACTATCACATGACCCCACCCTTTTTGAATTAAAATAGTTTTTAATTCGAAAAGTCAACATCCCCTCTTGAATTAAATAATTTTAAATTATTATTTGATTCTCCAACAACTTCATTTTGTGTGCCTTGTCACATGCATTGTCAACCCTTGATTTGATTTTTCTAAAAATCAATCTTGTCCATTCATTTTGAATTTAACCTAATGTTGCCCTAACCCTAATTGTGGGTTGCCATTTTGAATCTTGACCACAGATTCTAGGGCACTTGTCAATCTTTAATCTCACCTGTCCATACAAAATTGCATTTTCTATAAAATGTCAATTTTGTCTTCATTTTGGATCCCTGGCTATCCATTATTATCTCTCTCTCATATCATCTTACATTGTCATATTTTATCATCTAACATTGTCTTTTGCAGATTTTTACATTGCATGTAGATTTATATTCTCTTGCATTTTTAGATTAAATCCTTCAACACTTGCTAGGTCATCTCATAAACTTATTTTTCTCACACAAAGGCTGAGGGCATCCATCATATTGTAGCAAGTAGAGGAGGTTCAATAGAAGTGAGCCATAGAGGAGAGAAATAGGTGAGACTGTTCTAGTCTCATTCCTTTTCTCTTTATTCCTCCTTTGCATTTTATTGATTGATTGATAATATTATTGCATTCATGTTCTAACCCTAGTTCTATCTTGCAAAGGAATAATTTTAGATCATTACATTGGTGAACCCGATGCGACCGTGGCCAGTATTTCTTTTTGATGGGATTAAAATGAACCAACCCTAGGGTAGACATTTCATTTAAAATTTATCAATCCAAGGATAGGAAATTTAATTGGAAATTTATCAATCCTAGGATAGTCACCACATCTTCTATTCTGTTTGGTTAAAATGAACCCCATGACTGTTGTGAAGCAATGTCTTCACTTAGAGTAAAAAAAAATTCATTTGGGTTTAAAACTGAACAATTTTGTCTACTGTGCTTGATTGGGTAATAGGTATATGCTCTCCCCTTTACTGGGTGATAAAAAAACTAGACTTACCCATTTTCTTTATGCATTTTACTGCTTTTATTAAAACCCTTAGAAGGCCTGCCAAAGTGGGAAAAATACTCACCCTACGGGAATGACCTAAGTGGGAACAACCAAAGCTAGGTTTTCCAACCCACTATAATCAAAAGTGAATTTTGGGGAAACCCATATTCAACGGCAGTATGCAAGATAACCATCCCCAAAGTCTTTGTTTTAAAGATTGGGAGGTCTCCTCAGGGAGTTTATCTATTGTCACATCGAATAGAAACCTTGACTAAGAACCATAGTGTAGAGGCTAGCCATGTTAGTAACCAGACATTGTTTCAATCATAGTGCAAGGGGAGGGAAGAATCTCCTGCCAAGATACTCACCATATAGTTGCCATAGACTGTTTGCTCAGAGGATTTGGTATCCACTTCCGTCACCTTGAGTATGCACCTAGAAAAGACAAAAACACGGGTGCCCTCTAGGGGTGACATGGCTATGTGAGTCGATGTGATTTTAAGATGTGGGCTGTGATTGCGATGATGACCTTTTGACTTTTAAGAGTGAGTATGTTTGAAATAATTTAGTCTTTATGTGTTTGTGAACTGTTTTCAAACAAACCTTCAAACAAACTAAACATCAGCAAATCTGGATTAAAAACTTGTCAAATCGGCCAAACGATCTTCTCTTTTTCCAAAATTTAATTCATGTGATGCAATTTCTCTGTCAAATCGCATTTGCTATATATTGAGCCGCAATCGCTCTACCGAGTCGCATTTGCTATATCCTGAGCCGCATTCGCTCCTATGAGTCGCATTTGACATATCCTGAGCCGCATTAGCTCTACCGAGCCACAACTGAAACACCTTGAGTCGCATTTTCTTGTATCAAACCACATTTTCCAATCCTAAACCATAGTCAACTGTAATGCAACACATTTTCCTGCTAAAACACTGCATTTGATATTTCGAATCACATTTTCTTAATCCTGAGTCGCATTTTCTCTCCCACACTAGAACAGACCTATCAAACCGTACTTACAATCCCAAAAGCCGCATTTCCTAGTTTTCCAAAAACATATTAAATTCCTGCAATGCATCTGCTGTATCGCAACACATTTTCCTGGTAAAATGATGCATTTGATAGTGCACTGCATTTGCAACCTGAAGCAACACATTTTCCTGTCATTTGAGAAAACATTAATATCTATCAAAAACCAAAGGCCAAACTTTTGCAAACATCTTTCCTGGCATCTTTTTCCACTAGTCTCTGTCAAAAACCAGCAACGCGCTTGTCCAATTCATAAATCCTTGCATCTTTAGTTTGCATCTAGCTTGCAATCCGTCATCCTCATCTTCATAGGCAAAGTCTCAAGTCCTCAATTTTGCACACTTTGGGATAGGAAAACTTTCCTTCCTTTGTCAAACCATTGTCTTAGAAGGTAAATTGTCATTGGACCAAGTCAAACAAATCAGTCCTTAGTCATTGTCCTTTGGTGAGCTACTTCCAATTCATAAGTCTAGTGTGGAAATCTCACCTTGTCATTTTATCATTTTGTCCTTCAAACCAATCCTTTTAGAATCCAAATCGAGACATTTGGCCAAAATTTGAGTGGTTAGAACACCTTTCCTAAAGATCATTTGGCATAAGGCATCCCTTTTTTTATCACGTTGCATAGTCTTAGTCTCATTCCATCCACCATTATGTCTTCAAGTCACTATGACATGCTTGCTAGTCAAATTGAATGCCAATTCAAAAGTAAGGTCAAGCACAACTTGCTAGGGAATTTAAAACAATTTACCTCCAATCCAAGTCCAAATTTATAACCCCTAGCCCTCCATCCATCTATCCATCTTTCCAACAATCCATGAGTCCTAGTCCTCTATCCATCTACTATCAAGTGTCCCCTAACACCATCCATGGCACTAAGTCACAAAAAACTTCCATTAGTCATACCCACCCTAACTTTGACAAGGGAAATCAACCATCCATCAATCCAAACCAACCATTCACATCATATCCTAATCCTCCGTCCAAGTCATATCCTAGTCCTTCATCCACATCATATCCTAGTCCATCATTTAAGTCATATCCTAGTCGTCCATCCACAAAAATTCCTTATCATGCAGTCATGTCCTATCCTAGTCCATCATCCCTCAACCAAGTCCAGAAATCCATGTCATATCCTAGTCCAACATGCACCAATCCATTCCAAGACACTCCATCCCAACGTAGATTTTGTCACGAAAACATATCTAGTCATGGTCTCCAAAGTCCCATCTCCTTGCATACACTTGAGAATACATGTCAAGAGGCAAGTCAAAAGTACAACATTATAACATCACCATCATGTCAAGATAAAAGTGGTCCATTCCATGAACCCATATTTATGTCCATTTAAGAAGTCCTCCTAGACCATCATGTTATTCAAGAGGACCCTGTCCTTGGTCAAGATATTATTTCCAATCATGACATTCAAAATGCACCCATCTTTGATCAAGACACTATCTTTGATCAAGATGTCCAAAATGATCCACTCCTTGACGTCTATGCCATTCATGATGAAACACTTGAAGATGATTCCATCCAAAATTCAAGTATTGACACTCCCAAAAGCGAGACACTTGCCTCCATGGAACACATAGACGATCTACCACTAGAACAAGAGTCTTCTCGCATGGACATATTTGCAAATGATCAAGCTATAGTGGAATTCAATGGGCTCTATGAAAATGAACATGAAGATGGTTTTGACATAGACTTGGAAGCACCAATAGAATCATCAGAATCTGACATGTCAAAAAATCAAACCGAAGATGTCAATCAAAAATCTATCCAAGATGTCAATGAAGCTACAACATCCTATCAATTAGGATCATCTATCTTTTTTAGAGCAGGCTTTCTTAAAGATGAGAATATTTTGAGCATTAATTTCCACAATAAGGATGGGTTAGCATCTTGCTTCCAAAGTAACAAGTATCCCATCGCCAACAAAATCTGTCAAAACATGCATTATCAGGGAAAAGGACTAGGCCTACATGAGCAAGGAATTCTGGAACCTATACAAGTTCAGGTACCTTACAAACATCAAGGTCTTGGCTATCCATCAATCAGCAAATCAAATGATGTTAGTGTTTCCTCCTTGATATTGGGGGCAACTTTATCTGATACAAACATCAAAATGGCCATCATGAGTAGTCCTTGTCATAAGGCTGTTGCCAACACTCCTTCCATCCACACCATACACTTTCATTCCAACATGAATAAACCTTCCATTTGGAACCAACAAAAGTATTACAAATCCAAAGTTCAAAATAACATGTCAAAGGCCATGGAATCAATCAACAATACAAGTGGACAAATAAAGCTAAAGTGAATCCCAAAACAAAATGGGTTAAGTCAAGAAAAGAATGAATCAGGCAAAGAAAATATGTCAAATCCAAAAGTCAATCAAAATGTGGAGCCACAACACAAGAGGACTCCCACATACAATACATGTCCACCTCCGTCAAAATGGCCATCAACAAAGACATATAAAAATGTTGGTTCCAAACAACTTCCTAACCCGACACCTAAATTTTGGAGAATAAAAACCAATACATCCAAACATCCAACCAAACCATCCACGTCTACCATCATCCGTCATAATCCTACATCTCACCTAAAGTCCACATGTCCCATGTCACAAATCCATAAAATCTTGGCAACAACTCTTTATCATAAGGACTCTCATGGCACTCTGTTGCGATGTGCGTATTTTGATAAGGCCAGCTCTAGTATAAAAAAGGATCATGATGACATCCATTAGTTGTATGCAAGTGCTATGATCTTGACAAAGCAACTACTTCAGAAAGGTCATTATTGGCATATCATGGCACTCGTCTCTACATCAGCATCATCAAAGGCTTCGACACAGTCAATGGTCATCTAAAGCATCAAGGCTATTTAGTAAAAATTCAAAAATACAAAAAAATTGAAAAATCAAAAATATCGTCACCTTGATGAGAACTTGGAAAATAGGTGTCTTGGTGACACCAAAAAAATTAGTAAAGAGAAAACTTTCATCCACCGGTGAAAAACTGGCAAACAAGCGCTTTGGATAAGTACCATGATGAAAACCTGGCAAACAGGTTTCATGTGTAGAATAAATCATCTATGTGGACCATTACACTTGAGGGCAAGTCGTCTCATCTCCCATGCCCTTCACATGAAATTTATTATGACATTTCCATCTACCCATCTAAACCTTATTGCGTCCATCCATTTTCCCACCTATTTTGATCTTGACAAAGATTGGGGCAAAAACACAAATCATGCTTTCGAATTTTTTTTGACATGTGTATCTTTTGGTCATACCTTAGTCATTACCATCATAGCCTCATGCATCATCATCCTTGGATACCATATGATATTCTCCTAGTCCAAACCTTCCATTGTCCTTTTATACTTATCACCCATCTTGGTTTCCCTTGTCAATGGTCTAAAGATCCCTTGTCATCCCATCTAGTCCTACTTAGGTCATTCCACATACAACAATATGGAAAACCTGGTGCATCATCCAAAACATTCCTTGACTTTGTCCCTAGCCCTGCTATAAACTTTTATCCTCTTGTCTTATCATTGTCATCCTCACGTTGTTTCGGGATGTGTCCTTCCCATGTCAAACAACGTTGTCATTGTCATCATCACCTGTCAATCAGTATTCATCTTGACTGGCAGAAAAATCATGGTTGTCCTTGGATTCATGTGTGTCGGCATCATTCATATGCATTTGTCACAATTTTCGCAAAACATCAAAAATCATAAAAATCGGAAAAAGTCCTAAAAAAGTCATAAAAATCATATGAAGTCCTGAAGAAAGACCTAAAAATTGAAAAATGTCTTGATAAAATACAAAATAATCCAAACCAATGTCAAAATCCCAAAAACAAAGTCAAAGTAATATCTTGTCAGTCTAGTCGATCATGTCAATCAATCTTTCTCCCAGTCCGAACTACGTTGTCTCTACGCATTTGCTATGTAGGCAAGATTCATCTTTGAATCCCCGAGACATTAGGTCAGTCCTTTTAGGTTTGTCAAAATAAAGATCATAAGTCAAACATGGTTGCGTCAGTCAAATAAAGTAGACATATTCACGCTTAACACAAGATAGTAATTTGAAATGTCAATGTCAAAATTGGTCAAAATTAGACAACTTAAGCCGGTCAATCATAGTCAACATCAGTCAGCTTGCTAAAACATTAGTCAAAATGTCAAATCTTGTCACTTTTTGGTCCTCTTCAAGATGTGTCCTTCTTGGATTTGGACCTCATCAAAATTTCATTTGCCTTTTTAGGATGTGTCCTTCCTGACCTTAGGCACCGTCAAACCGTCAAACTGTCAAAACTGTCAAACTATCAAACACTTAATCTTCGACAAACAAACATTGGTAATGCAATTAAATGGTTGTTAATTTTTGGCTATTTTGTCTTATATTTTTATTGACTTGTCTTTTGGTCATGTTACTAGCTACCTCAAGAATGTACCATGAAAGATTTAGAGGTGCGATGACGTCTCATGACCTATTATGTTTTTCTTTGACTACTGTCTGTGGATTGTCTTGACAAAAAGACTAAGGCAACTAGGCCTCTAGTATGAGTTAGGACATTCCTTGTCTGCGACTGTCTATTTTACAAGTGGATGACCTTGCACACCTTGGTCTATGTCATACCATGGTGTTTGTTATCCATTTGTGTCATTTTTTACCCCCCAATGATGATTAAAGAGCAATAAATATTAAAGTCCTATGGTAAACGTTGAAGGATTTGGTCTAGGAACTAACATGCATCTCATATAGGCATTGCATTCATGTCATCATCCATATATCTTTTTCACTAACATTTCTTTGTCTCTCCATATTCTAGTCTTCTCATCCATTTCGAGAGCACACCCATGTTCTTGGAACTCGTCTGTCCTCCCGAGGGGGCATACCGCAACCTTCCTCGTCATTCTTCCTCATCCTATTTTGCACTAGGGCATATGTTTGACTTATTTTCTTTTCCACAATGCAACAGGCTGCATTATGACAAAGAGGGGCAAATGTAGACACATAAAAATGACCTAGGCTTGCAAGCTCTATTTTTACCACTTTCATCCTAGCATAATTATAACATTTAATTATGTCCTTGGTCCACATTTGACTATTAATTAGATCATTAATAATTATTTAATTAATTCATATCTATTTATTCTTCATGATTATTAAATAAATAAATTGTATTTAGTTATTTAATGCGTCACTAATTGTCTAATGTCTTCCTATAATTAAATAAATTTCTTAAATTATTTAATTATTTTTATCCTTTATGTTTTCCTGATTATTAAATAAATAAATTTTATTTATTTAATATGTCACTAATTCTTAAAAAGTCCTCTTATAGTTAAATAGATTCTTTAATTTATTTAATTATTGCCACCTTTACATTCCCCTCATTTTAAATAAAATCATTTATTTAAAATAGTCCCAACACCTAAATTAAATAATTTTATTATTTAATTTCTCCTCTTTTATTGTGTCTTATTTATTTAAAATAAGTCCCACTTTCTAAATTCCCTCTTTTAGTAAATAATTAAATTAAATTATTTACTATCACATGACCCCACCCTTTTTGAATTAAAATAGTATTTAATTCGAAAAGTCAACATCCCCTCTTGAATTAAATAATTTTAAATTATTATTTGATTCTCCAACAACTTCGTTTTGTGTGCCTTGTCACATGCATTGTCAACCCTTGATTTGATTTTTCTAAAAATCAATCTTGTCCATTCATTTTGAATTTAACCTAATGTTGCCCTAACCCTAATTGTGGGTTGCCATTTTGAATCTTGACCACAGATTCTAGGGCCCTTGTCAATCTTTAATCTCACCCGTCCATACAAAATTGCATTTTTCTATAAAATGTCAATTTTGTCTTCATTTTGGATCCTTGGCTATCCATTATTATCTCTCTCTCATATCATCTTACATTGTCATATTTTATCATCTAACATTGTCTTTTGCATATTTTTACATTGCATGTAGATTTATATTCTCTTGCATTTTTAGATTAAATCCTTCAACACTTGCTAGGTCATGTCATAAACTTATTTTTCTCACACAAAGGCTGAGGGCATCCATCATATTGTAGCAAGTAGAGGAGGTTCAATAGAAGTGAGCCATGGAGGAGAGAAATAGGTGAGACTGTTCTAGTCTCATTCCTTTTCTCTTTATTCCTCCTTTGCATTTTATTGATTGATTGATAATATTATTGCATGCATGTTCTAACCCTAGTTCTAGCTTACAAAGGAATAATTTTAAATCATTACAAGGGGGAGAGTGGGAGATAGAGATGGAGGGAGAAGAGGAGAGTGGGAGAAAGAGATAGTGGGAGATAGAGTGGGAGGGAGAGAGGGACGGAGAGATGGTGAGAGTGGGATAAGGGGAGAAGCGGAGAGTGGGAGCTAGAGAGGGAGGGAGAGATGGTGATAGTGGGAGAAAGATAGAGTGGGAGAGAGTGGGGGAGAAACCCTAAACCTTAAACCCTTAAACCCTAATCCCTTAATCCCTATACCCTCTTAATCCCTCAATCCCTATACCCTCTTAATCCCTCAACCCTCAACCCTTAAACCCTAATCCCTCAACCCCTATACCCTCTTAATCCCTCAAACCCTAATCCCTCAACCCTCAACCCTTAAACCCTAATCCCTCAATCCCTATACCCTCTAAATCCTTGAACCCTCAACCCCTATACCCTCTAAATCCCTCAACCCTCAACCCTTAAACCCTAATCCCTCAACTCCTATAGCCTCTACCCTATAACCTATTAATCCCTCATCCCTAAACTGTAAACCCTTAAACCTTAACCCATAAACCCTCTACCCTCTACCGCCAATCCTCTACCATCTACCCTCAACCCTAATCCCCCAACCCTTAAACCCACTTAGTAAACTCTCTACCTTAATCCCTAAACCCTCTTGACCCTTAAACGCTCAACCCTTAAATCCTTAAACACTCAACCCTAAAACCTCGACCCTCAACCCTAACCCCTTAAACCCTAAACTGTTAAACCCTTTACCCTCTACCCTCTACCCAATATTCTCTACCCTAAACCCTAATCCCTCAACCCTTAATCTCTCAACCCCTATAACCTCTACCCTATATATTGGACCCTCAACCCTAATCCCTCGACCCTATACCTTAAACCCTCAATCTTCAACCCTCAACCCTTAAACCCTCTACCCTTTACCCTATACATTAAACACTCAACCCTCAATTCTCAACCCTCAACCCTCAACCCTCAATCCCTCAATCCTCAATCCTTAAACCCTAAACCCTCTACCCCTTACATTGGACCCTGAACCTAATCCTTCAACCATATACCCTCAAAACTATACCCTAAACCCTCTACCCTGAACCAAGTAAACCCTTAACCCTAAACCCTTAACCTCAAACCCTTCAACCCTAAATGCTTAAACCTTAAACCTTCTACCCTATACCCTCAACCAAATACCCTCAAACCTTAAACCCTAATACCCTAGAAACCATCAACCCTATAGGTCCTCCACCCTAATCCCTCAACCCCTATCACTTTCTCTCTATCTATACATCTCACCTCTCCCTCCTTCCCTCCCTCCCACCCTCTCTAATTGTCTCTATCTACCGTATCCCTCTTTCTGCGTACCTCTCATTCAATCAATCCCTACCACCCTCTCTCACTCCCTCTATCCATCTCTCTTTATTTCCCTCCCACTCCCTCCCACTCTCTCCCACTACCTCTCTCTCCCTCTCTCTCATGTCTCTTCCTCCCACCCCCTCTCTCTCTAAGGTCTCTCCCTTTGGTAACCTACCTAGGTAACTATGTCTTTGTCTCTCTCCCCTCTCTCTATCTATCCCTCCAACCCTACCTAGATAAGTCCCTCTCACTCCACCCCCCTCTTTCTCTACCTCTATCAGGTCACTCCCTCTCACACCCTCTCCCCCTCTCAGGTCTCTCACTCACACTCCCTCTCTC
This sequence comes from Sequoiadendron giganteum, assembly GCA_007115665.2. Lineage (NCBI taxonomy): Eukaryota > Viridiplantae > Streptophyta > Pinopsida > Cupressales > Cupressaceae > Sequoiadendron > Sequoiadendron giganteum. The sequence continues at coordinate 148,447,830 of CM021107.1, read as the reverse complement.
TCCCACTCCCTCTCTCTCACACTCCCTCTCACTACCTATCTCTCAAGTCTCTCCCTCTCACCTCCCCTCACATTCTCATGCCTCACTCTCTCACCCCCCTTACACTCTCAAGTCTCTCCCTTTCGCACCCTACCTACATAACTCTCTCTTTCTCTTTATCTCTCTCTCTCTCTCCTCTCTCTCCCTCTCCCTCAATTATCTCTCTCCCACCCCCCTCTTTCTCTCTCCCTCTCCCTCAATTCTCTCTCTGACCCCCCTCTCTCTCTCCCTCCATCTATCCCTCCCACCCTACCTAGCTAAGTCCCCCTCAATCCAACCCCTTCTCTCCCACTCCCTCTCTCTTAAACTCTCACTTCGACCCCCTCTCCATCTCTCTAGACTCTCTCTAAATTCTCCCTTCATCTAAAGACATACATAAATGCATACATACAAGCATAATACATATGTACATACAATCTTACATCCATACAAGCATACATATATACATACATGTACATAAAAATATATTAGCATACATTAATATATTAGCATTTAACATAAAGTAAGACATAATGCGAGTGCGTTATAACTCACTCGCGTTATGTTCTAGTAGACATGTTCCCCGCAGAAGCAAAAACCATGTCAAAAATGAGATATAATGCGTGCGTGTTATAACACGCTCGCATTATATCTTGCTTTTGGAATTACTGAACTTTAAGCTTGGTACTTGCCTTGGAATACCAACCCAAAGGCTTGGAGGGCATTCCCAACGACCAGAGACATGTTTTAAAAAAATCCACCATATTTCTCATAATCGAGTTCGTGCTCATCGTCAGGATTGCACGTGGTTCAATATCGAAATAATTGAGCACATGGGTAATGTTGGGTTATCTTTTAGCTATCCAATGATGTAATTTTTTTCACTTTCTGAAAATATTAAGTCTTTCATCCATAATTGATTTTATCTGTATGTCATTTTTTTGCCAAAAAGCAGTGTTTGGTATTTTTTTCGTTATAAATTAACCGTTCATCAATTTTTCAAATAAATTACATTTTTAGAAACTAGACTCCATTCTACAAAATAAAAAAAACAAAAAAAAACAAATCAATTAGTTTCCAAAATTTGTAGGGGTAGCACGGCCAAAATTCTATTTTCAAGATATGTCCACTTCGCAGATTAGTAAAAAATTAAACATTCATTAAAAATTATCAAAAAAATCATGCATCAACTACATACTATTAGCTAACTTCTGACTGTTGTGATTGTAAAAATACTAAAAAAAATTTCACCGTACGAGGGTCGTACAAGAGTTGCTATGTTATGTTTTTCTGACAAAAAAAAAACCAATTTTTGTACGTCCCTCGTTTGAACCCCTTAATCTCAATAATTTTCAAAATAAATTAGTAGTTTAGAAAGTAGACTCGGAGCACTTGAATCCTTCTTTGTGTTCCATCTCAAAATTTTGAGTCTAAGTATCCTCAATTTCACGTCCAAGGTCAATATTTCCTTATTTCAGAAAAAAGCTCTCCACTTAAGTCCCCTTTTTGGGAACCATCTTGGTGCACTTACCCAACTATGGAAGGAATCTTCTGCAAGTTCATATCACCTCTATCTCTTTCTATAGCTATCCTAAATTTTTTCTTTTGAGATGCCAAGCTCTTTGGCATCTGATTCTACTTCAACATCAAATTGATTCTTTATTTGCGATTTCTTGAATTTCTGATCAACCTCCATTATATTTTCTTTATAATTTCCACACCTTGGTTTGATGCCAGGATCTTTAGGACTATTTAATGACACTTCTACATATCCAATAGCTTCTTCTTCTTCTGATACTTCATAGTGAAGTTTTAGAACCCAAATGGTTCTAAGTTCTACTACTTCCATTATGCAAAAATCAGTAGAGACCAAAAAGGTAAATTCATTTATGTATTTCTTTACTTGACATCTCTAGGAATTCTTTGTCTCAAGTTCATTCTTCTTTGAAACATTGCAAAGAAGGCTACAAGGGCATCACCCTAAGAATTTATATCTCCAATATTACTCATATAGTCTCCTATCTAGTGTGCAACAAGATTTTCAATTGACCAATTAACCTTTCCAACTACTCAAAATTCCTTCAAAAAGTAGAAAAATACCAATGTGCCATACCTGAATATATACTTCTTCTTAATTTCCTTCAAGTTTTCCATCAAATGTTGTTAGAGAAACTCACAAAGCTCATACTCAACATTGTTCTCAATCATATCCAATTCCACATGAATTGCAGTGGCAGAGAATGAATTGTCTCTATAAATCTCGTGTCCAATTACCATAGCTCCATATTTGATTGTTGAGCTTCTGATAGGGTTTACTGCAACATCCATTCTCTCCATTATATCTTTGTTCTTAGTGGATTTCCAGACTGGAACTAGCCCGATGAACCATAAACTAGTGATTTCTCTAATTACTTCCTTGGTAATTATGTGAGGGTTATCAATCCACATAAACTGATCATGAATTCTACTTAAGTCCATTCAAATGCACTTCTCCTCATAGCTAAAGTTTAGAAACTGATGCCATGTACATCTAATTTATTCTCAGTCAAGATATTGTACTCTAGTTTTAGGGCATAATCATCTATAACTAACTCATCTACCCATAGATTCAACAGTTTTTTGGAGGGATATTCTTCCATATTCCCATGAATGTAAGCCCTAATATCTTCAATAGACATAAACCAAAGAGGTATGTGTGAAAATGCACCTAGGGGATCATCTTCTAAGAATTTGGTGGAGTATCTTTTAAATTTGGGTTGTGGTCTTTGTGAAACATCAACAAATTTTGGTGTTTCCATTACATTCAAATTTATGTCAAATGATAATTCCAAAAAAATAGAACATGTAGGGATTGTTAAATACCTTTCTCTCTGCTTGACAAAGTAAGGTTTTGAAATTTTGTAACTTGGAGGCGCTTAAAACTCTTAAAATTCACTTCTTGCTCCTCTATTCTTCTTCAAATGCATTTAATGAAATGAATTTATCTTATGAAATATGCTTTTAACTCTTTGATTTGACCTAATTCTACAATAAATGCTTCCAACCATAAAGCTAGCACTCCTTGAAACTGTATGCATAGTCAACTTCTCAAGCTTCACAAATTTCCACATTAGCATAATTCTTTCCAAAATATTCTTCAATAGATTAAGCATTCAATTCTTCATGATATATCATTGTGCCATGCCATGACATGTCATATAGGTGGGGGGTATTTTATTTTTTATTATTGCTACCCCTAAGCCAATGCCTAGGTTCAATTCTCGGAGGAATAATCTACACTGGAGGGTGGTACAGATTCATTTGTAGTCTCTAATTATTCCTTGTTCTTAGGCTCCTCTTTCTTTCTCCATATCCTTTCCATTTCCTTCTTTGCTTCATCCAGATTAGTCTTTTTGACTAGTTCATTCTTCTTTACTGGATCATCCTTCCTCGTGTTTCTACTTTTTCAAAATTTAGCAATATGTCCAGGCCTACTACAATTGTTGCATATGCCATTTATTTGAGCATTATTCCTTCCGTTTATTCTAGATCTGCATTGATTAACTTTGTTTCCAAATCCATATAATGTATAATTTAGTAACCTTTGAAAGATTGAATCATTCTACCATTATTATATCCATTCATAATTTGACTTTTGCACTCACTTTCTCTATGTCCAAATCTTTTGCATGTAAAAAATTGACCAATAAAGGATGAAACATTCTAATTTATTCTTCTTCTACATTCCATTGTCCTATGTCCATATTTATTTCAAGAATAACAAAAACCATTTAAAGAAGGGTACCTTTGAGCATTTGGTTGTCTGAGAGGTGGTCTTCTAGCATTGATTATTTGATTATGGTCCATAGAAATTGCCATTGTTCTTCTTATCTTCAATCTTCTCCGATTCATTAATCTTCTTTCCTGCATGGTATGTGTAAGATCATGACGGGCCAAAAAGTGGCAATATGTAAGTGATATGATGGCCCATGTGGTTGACAAATTCTTTTATTATTCAAAATTGATGAAACGAAAAGGGGTTTTAAAGAAGATTCTCAACTTTCCACCAATATAAATTATGCTTTACTTTGAATTTAATAAATAATTAGGGTATGTGCAAGATCATGATGGGCCAAAAAGTGGCGATATGTAAGTGATATGATGACCCATGTGGATGGTGACTTGTTTTTTACCCAAAAATAATGAAACGAAAAGGGTTTTTAAAGGAAATTCTCAAATTTCTACAAATATAAATTATGCGTTACTTTGAATTTAATAAATAATTATTATTCATTTTCTATCTGAATTACAACTAAAGTCCTGATTGATAGACTGATTGAAAAACATCTATAGATTTCAAATGGTATCACATTTTTTGAATTCGAAACATGCGTCACATTCTATACTTTGCATACTATAGGATTAAAAAAAGAAAAAAATAATTTCATAAAGTTTTGAGCAAGTTAAGGTGGTCAGACATATGAGTTTTTACATTTTTTAAAAGTTGTAATAAAAAATTCATAATTAATTATTTACTTGGAAACAAATTACAAAAAAAGTATGCGTCACATCAGGACATGAGTCCTCTACTTATATCTAAAATATTATTAAAAAATATTATCATTTTATTGTGGTTAGGGTGATTAGACAGACACCTAATTCTTATTTTTTCCCTGAAATTTAAGTACTACTGCATTGAAATTTCAAATTTTCACCAAATAGATTTTTTTTATAAAATAAACCTAGTAGTTTAGAAACTACATTCAGTTTTCTTAAGATTCTATTCTTACATATTTTTGAAATAATATAGATAACTTATTCAAATTTTTACGTCAAGTTGCCTAACTCTGATTTTCTGAATTTTCATCACCACTTAAGGGCCTGTTTTTTCCATGATGATCCTGCACATACCCGTAATGATAAGAAAATCAACCATTAAATCCATTGAAAGAGTGGCTTGGATATGGCATACCACTTATAGGGATTTTCAGCAATAAATATGGTAGGTTTTGAGCATAGATCTTCTTCTATGAATCCATACCAATACATAAATAATGATTTATGGATGTGATTTGGTTGAATATGGTGGTTGATAAAACCCTCTATTTAATAGTAGGCAAATGGGCAAGAAAAAATAATATCACTTTATTTGGCACTCAAAACACTTGTAAAAAATGTGTAACACTAATAAGGGCTCATTCAAGAATATATTTTAATTTTCTACATATTTAACCTACCCCATTCCACTTAAACTTATTTATCTGTGAACAATTATCAGCCTTGTAGGCATGAACTGGAATTATTTTAGGTTCAAAATAAATTTAGGAACCAAATCAAAATGTTGCTACACAACATTCAATATTTTTTCCTCTATCTAAAATAAAATAAGAACCTGAAACTTTGGTGGAGGTTCTTGATTCCTAATTCAATGAAAAGATCTAACAACTTGCTTTACTTTTTAATATCACTAGTTTCTGAATGTTGGAGATGCACCTCTTAGTGGGAAATCCTCATCTATTTTGGAATTAAGAACTTCATTGAGAACTTGAGCCCTAGTAAGAACCTTATAAAATTCTAAAACCAAATTAAATTTTTTCCAACTCGTCACATAATTTCATCCTTTGTAGGGCCATCAACCTGTCCTTGACTAGTATACTAAAGAATCGAGAAAGATGATACCTGATACCTCGAGAAACATAATATTTTTTTTAATAAAAATTGAGAGGGGACGTGATGAATTTCCACGTTAATTCCATGATCTAAAACAATTTAAATAGCCTTTCTATTGGACTTCATCCGATGGAGATCCTTCGTTATCCATCCTCCAAATTATTAGACTTGGTGGCTCCTTGATACCAAGGATGGGAACATGAAGAACTCCAATACTCTACCACATACACTTATGCTTCTTGTACAACTGATCTACTTCTAACATCAAACATGGGATGGGAGAAAGGAATTCCTTAAAATTATGACAAACTAAATGCTTCAAATATTTTGAGAACAAAATATTGAGGTTGGGGAAGTAGGGAAACATAAGAATAGGTACAAAAGTAAGGAAAAGCTTGTAACACTAGCAAAAAAGAATTAGATTTTTTTTGAAAGGGATTTGGGTGGGGTTTCTGGATCGATAGGGAAGACATGTAAGGATGGATACCTCAAAACTCTAAAAATTTGATAATATACATAATATCAAGGGAATCAAAATATAGAAACTAGACCTATTATTTTTATGAGACCTTACACCATATAACACTTAGGGAACCCATTTTATAATTTTTTATATTGGTTATTAGGAATAGGTGAAATACGACTAAGACGCAAAAAATGGAAGGGGCTCAAGGAAAAATTGACATTATAGATTTGAATATCAATAAGTGACTCTCTAGATAATGAGAAAACACCATTTAATTTTGTAAATATCTTTGATGAATTTTAAATCACTCTAAATGATAAATTTATAAATGCATTTTAACCTCCTTGTTAGTCAATTTTGATGCAATCTTAACATGTCCAAATTCACGTCAAGTTGGGAAATTTTATCTCAACCTAGCATTCCTAATGCCCATTTTAATTTATTGTCTATGCATTCAATTTTTCATCTTCTAGTGGTTTTTTCTTCATGTGGGAGAGTTAGTGTCCTATTTGGAGCCTTACTATATTTCTGGGTGATCCCACAATAGTGGTTTACATTTTTTGGCCAAATTGAACACTAAAATTATTATTTTTAACTAAATCTTCACATCCGGGCACCTATAATGGCTAAACCATGAGGAATTTGAAGATGGTGCAAACTAGAGTCTTATCACATTTTTTTTATAGATTCTAAAAAAAAATTTAAATTTTTTTTTGGAATCAGATTGCATTTCTTTTTCCATCTCCCACAAAAATTGTTTTTTTTTCAAAAAACAACATTTTTTAAAAATGACGCACACGGTATAATGCATAACATTTTTTCCATGAAGGATAAAATTATAATTATTTCAAATTTAGATTTGTAACTCCAATATATAGTGCTTCCACTTGGTTAGATAGTTTTTTGTTGAATATTTTTTCTTTAATCAAGTTTCAAAGTCAAACCAATTACAATTCAGACATAGCATGACCGTATAACGCATAACTTTTTTTGTATATATCAAAATTCAATTTTATTTTTTTGGTTGGATCAAGGACTTCAATATCTGGTGCAATCATATTTTTCAATTCATTTTTTGATAATATGCTATTTTTTCACATGTGCAGAGCATAGAGCTTGATTTTCGTCAAAAACCTATGTTTAATAAAACTAAAAAAACAAATACATAAAACAACCAAAACATATTAAAATTATAGTCATTTTATAGCTCATTTCGAGAATGACTTGATTCTAGTTGGGTTTGTCAAGTATCCTCAATTTTAATCCTGAACTCAAGCTTCAAAGCATAAAAATTTGAACTTCCAAAGTTCCTGAGGGGGAGAAGGAGGACAAAGGGGGGTTCGCTCAAACCCTATGGGTTCGCTCAAAACCAGGTTCGAGCGAACCCCCCTTTCAAAAGGGGTTTTCAATTTTATTTTGTCCATGCATGCTTTAATTTGTTTCACTTGAACCTTGGTTCAAGTGAACTCTTTTTTGGTTTGTTCAAACTAACTAGTTCGTTCGAACCCCTAAAATCAATTTTTTTTTCCATGGGGTCATTTTTTGTGAGTTTTCCTTCCTCATTGGAATTGTAAACCACTATTGTGGCTTCACCCTTCTTTTTGTCATAGTTTTTCTAACATGAGGAGGTAGTCATCCCACTTTGGGGTGGCATTTTTTGACCATGTTTCAATATATTATGGTGTGTGTAAGGTCATCATGACATAGGTTACATATGATAGATTATTATGATACGAAAGAGCATATAAGAGGGAGGTTTAATTAGAGTCTTGACTAACCCTATGAAAATTGCAAACACTTGTCCTGGGGCATCTTTGAATAGGTTTAATAATGAAAAATTGAGGCACCCAAGTTTGGGTGGTCAAATATGACAAGTATGACAACTATAAGATGTGTGAAGAGTAAGCTAGAAATAGTTAAGAGGACCAAGAACAAGAAGCTGGCATTAGAATTTGGACCCAATTTTGGGTTCCATACTCCTTGTGGTTTTACTAATGGTTTTCCTAAGCCATTTATAGTTTCCAATTTGAATTCTTGCCTATGAATTGGTACTTTAAGTTGTAATGTGTATGGTTAATTTGTTGGTATCATTATGCTAATAGAATCACCTAAGATTTATATGTTTCAATGAATCTACTCCTCTAAAGGATTTCTCTACAAGTGTATTACAATCTATTGATTTATTGAATGATACATTATGATGTTTTGAAGTGTGGGTTTTTTCTCTTGAAAGGTTTTTTTTTTCTCTTTTTGATAATCTAGGGGTATCCCCATTGCACTTAGTACAATTGTGACCCAACCCAACGATTCCAACCACACCTTGCCTCAAGCTTACTTTTTATGTCAAATTGGGGTGTAAAAGGACAATTTTATTTAGTTGTAAAGATTGGAAAATTTACACATTATTCATTTAATTAGTGCATGCAATTTTCCCACACACCTTGCTTCCTTTCAATTGGAATAATATTTTGATCATTTTTATCCTAGTTGTTGTGTAAATGGTTTTTTGTATAAATTTTTGATTGAGTGGGAGCTTGCATAGAGGATTTATTGATCTCATTATAGGAAGAGATGTCCAAATCACATCAATAATTCAAATGGAAGTCTAATGGTAGTAATTTTGAGTTTTGGAAACTTAAGATGGAGAATTTTCTCATGGATAGAGATGTATGAGTTGTAATATGTAGTACCGTGTTGTTGAGTATGATACAAGAATATTGAGAATTTATGGATAGAAAAGCTAAGGGTCTTGTGAGAATTTGTTTGGTGGATTCAATTTAATTAAATATTCATTAAGAGACCATTGCAAAAAAGTATAAGGAAAAGGCTTCATGAAATTTATCATGCTAAATCCCTCGCTAAATAATTTGTTTCCAATAAATAGTATATATTCTCTTATAATGGAGGATGGTTAATTTGTAGATAATCATTTGAATGCCTTCAATTTTACAGTTTCCTAGTATAGCCCCGTTAAAGTTAAAATGGATGAGAAGGATCATTGTGTGATTTTTTTATGTTCATTTCTAGATCTAAGGGACCACATTATGATGGCCATGGGAGAATTACCACCAAGCTCAAGATGGGTGAGGTAGTTGCATCATTTAGTTTTGAAGGGATATGAAAGAAGAATTTTGAAATAGCTAAGGATGCCCTTGTGGTTTTTGGTAGGTGTAAAAATAGGAAAGAATAATAATGGAAAAATAAATGTCTATAAATCCCATGGGAGATCTATGTCTCTACGTATACCCAAGGTGTTATGTTTGAACTATGATAATGTTGGTCATTTTTGAAAACATTGTAAAGAGGAGAAAAAGAAGAAGAAAAATAAAAATAATGATTTTGATGATGGATTTGATGGGTCCTACAAGGATGATGGTAATACATTTAGTGTAGAATTGGATACACATGCATCAAAAGGTGTGTGGCTTATCGAGCCTAGTGCATATTTTTACATGATCTCACATCGAATTTGGTTTACAAAATATGAGGAATATGACAGTGGGAAGGTGTACTTAGGTGAATATTCCAATATAAATATTGTTGGTTGTGAAATATCCATAATTAGAATCCCTAATGGACAAGTGAAGGGAGTCACTAATGTGCTACATATCCCTAGTTTTTCCTTATTAACTATAATTAAATTTAATAATGTGGTTGTGCATGCTATTTTCTCAAATGGACGGTGTAAGATGGTTAGAGTGCTGTGGTGCTTGATAAGGGTGTTCAAATTGGAACTTTGTTTGATCTAGATATACATACAAATTTTAGTGGAATAGTTCTACTGTAATAAAAAAATCCATAGAGTCTTAACCTTTACCATTCAAACCAACACCAAAGGCATGTATTGAATCCACTTCTAATGGTCATTCTTTTTGGGTACTTAAGGGTTCTCATTCTTTATAAACAAAAATTCCTATAAAGAATAAAATATTATGGTACCATAGGATTGGGAATATTATTGAGAAGGGTTTTAAGGCTATGAAAAATAAAAATATTGTTGAGGGGTTGAATGATTGTGAAATTGAGTTTTATTTTTGTTAAAATTTCAAATATATAAAAAAAAAATCTTGTAGGATATTGGACTTGATATGTATGTTGATATTTTTGGTCTTGTTAGTGTTCCTTCAATCTCAAATATTATTCATTATCTCTTTTATTGAGATCACTATAGAAGGACATGGGTATATTTTATTAGAAGTACATCTAAAGCCATTAGTTTAAAGAGTTTAAGGCTCTTATAAAAAATAAAATTGGTAAAAAGATTAAGTGTTTGAGGATTGACAATGGTAGTGAGTTTTTTCAAATTCTTTTTATAGGTTCTATAAAGATCATAGAATAAAAAAGAAAAATACAACTCCATATACCAATTAGTAGAATGTAGTTATATAAAGAACAAATATGGTATTGATGTAGAGGGCTAGGAGTACATTTGATGGGGCTCATCTAGAATAATTTTTTTGGGTAGAAGCAATTGCCATGAATTTTTATTGGATATATAAGTATCATAAATCATCTCTTGTTGAGAAGATATATAAAGAGGTTTGGTTGGAAAATATTCCCCATTGAGACATCTTATAGCTTTTATATTTGAGGAATATGTACATGTACCTAAAAAGAAAAGGTCAAAGTTGGAGAAAAAGGTCAAGTTAAGCATGTATCTTCATTGTCTATAGTATTAGTATGGAAATGTACAAGTTTTGGATCATGTAATCAAAATATTTTAATATAGAAAAATGTTATCTCTAGATAAGTCATGCCTTCTTCCACTACATTGCAGCAAAAAACTAATAACAAGAAAGATGTAGTTAAAATAAATCCAAATATTGAGAAAGCGAACTTCAAGCTCATGAAGGATCTAAAGATGAGGAGAGCTCAAATATTTTGGTGAGTTTACAAGAGGAGGTAGAACCTCCACATCAACTCTTGAGGAGGTCTAATAATAAAAAATAACATCCATAAAGTTATACTACCCTTAATTGGAGATGCATTCTTGTGTTTATATTAATAATCATAAAGGTAATATTTTATCTATTTAAATTTAACTTTATTTTAATATAAATCACAAAAATGATAAATTGAGTTTAAAAGAATAAATTATATAAAATAATGAAGTTGGAACCCAAATATTGGAGAACACTATCTAAGATGCTAGTGTGTCACATAGACATTTGTGTGAAGTGTTGTTGTCTATACAATTCTATAATAATAGAGAACTTCAAAAAATTGTTTGAATCTCACCTAGTAATTCAATCAATTTATAAAACTAGAAAAGGGAATGTACATAAAATATACTAGATAATAGAATTGATAGATGAATACAATTATATTTTATCTTTCTAACAATTAATTGTCTTCCCACAACCACCAAATAATCAACTAATAGTTTTCAACTACTCAACACCTTAGAAAGTACATTCAAGTATTATGTAGACAAACACATGCCACATGAAACATAAAAAGTGTGCAGGATCAAAAGTAATTTCATTCTCAAAGGGAAGTATATGTAGAAAAAGAACATATAAATATGTTAAAAAAATTGCATGAACTATTTAGTAATAATTTACTAGCCAAATAGTAGTCTTGATTAAAAAACCATTTGATGAGATGTGCAAAATAAAATTTTTATGTATAGTCAATACCTATAAACCAAACCTGTTTTGGGAGGTGCATTTCATGGTTTATTATATGACCCTACATATATGATCCATAATACTATTGAAGAGATCCCTAATATCATAGATGTCCCTAATTTCTTTTATTTATTTTTTAGATCCCATATTTTCATACATAAAAATAAGTACTTTTAGAATTTTTTTGACTTCATATTACCTTGAGTATATTCCATAGGAATGGAAATATATTGTGCATGGGGTTATCTCTAAATACCTTGGCATCCATTTTGAGATCAATGTTAGTTTTTCAAACATGTGAAAATGGTTCCTCAATAAATGTTTAAAATAAAATTCTCAATTAGAAAAATAAACTTATTTCAATAATGGGATAGATTCAAGACACCAACACGACAATCATGTCCAACCATGTAAATTATGATTCATTTTTCTAGCTTCCCTATAAGGATTATTATAATTGACTCACCAACCTAATATGTAATTTTATTTGATCCAAACATGACACAAAGAAGGGGGTACTAGTTTCTTCCTAGAAACAACAATCAACATTGTGTTTAGCCCAAAGAGAGATAGGGCACACTATTATTGATCACAACGAAAAAGACATGTTTAATTTTTAAATGGACCACCTAGGCTATTCAAGGACAAGCTCCATGGAAAATTCTCATTTGACAAATATTTTTTTGTACTATTACTAATGGTTCTTGAAGCATTAAAGGAAAAATCCTCACATTGAATCATTTCTTAAAATTTAATGCTTCTATGCAATTAATGGTATTTAGAAAGCCTAGAAAGCAACCTCTCTTCAACTCAAATGAACTGATCACTCCTTGAGGTATAGCTCAAACTTTCCTCAAATTTCTCTATGTGATGGAACCATATTCAAATCAATGGCTAACCTTTAGATTATTAGAAAAATAAGAAAGGTAAAAACTCTTTAGAAAGGCATTGAAGCCTTTAGAGACATGTTAGGTTTTCTTAATATCTATTGGAAGAATCACATGTATCTCAAAGAATAATTTAACACCTCTCCTACAAACCTTGCTACTATGTTTTGAATTTATAACCCTCATTTACTCCCCACTCCTAATTAATATGATACACCAATCTACAATTGTCAAAATTCCTTAAAGATTAGCACAAGAGGAATGGTTCCAAGCTCTCTATGTTTTCCCTCAAGGCGATTTACCAACCCTTGATTCTTCCTTTCCCTTATGACTTCAGACCCAATTCAAAAGGGAAGTTCTCATTCCTCAAACCAAAGTATATCAAACTCATTCCAATCATCTAACAAACCAACGTTAGTACCCAATCTCAACTCACAACATGAAAACCCTTCCATTTTAAGCTTCTTGTTGGCAATTGTCCCCATTTCCTCCACAATAATTCCCCACCTCTTCTACTAGAAGAATCCATTAAACACTCTTAGTTTGACCATCATGCCAAATACATTAGGTCCACCATCTTTCCGCCCTTGGTTGCCACCTTTAATAGAGTATTACATTGGAATTTTTTATGAAGGGTGCTTCTCTCTCTCTAATAATGTGCATTTGACACTTGTTTGTAAAAAAATGTTTATTTTTATTATAAATCTATATGTTCTAATGTGTTTTATAATTTGGTTTGTCCTTTGGAAGTCAAAACTATATCACTTTATTCTAATCTCTCTTTAGATGGAAAATATCACCAACAGATTATAAGATACTCTAAGGGTATGTTGGACTAACCGCCAACATCTCCCTTCAGGTTTGTGACATGGTTTAACCGCCTCCTATGGATCTAAACTGAATCTTGTATCAGATATTAACAAATCGATCTTTTGGTGCAACATCAAGGCCAACAATTGGTAGCAAAGCTGGTCATAGGTTCAAACCCCTTGGGTGATGCTGCGAGGGGGATTGTTGGACTAACCGCTAGCATCTCCCTTTGGGTTCATGACATGGTTTAACCGCCTCTTGTGGATCTTAATTGAATCTTGTATTGGGCATTAACAGATTGATATTTTGGTGCAACGACAAGGCCAACAGGGTACACTTTGGTTAGGCCTTCAAATAGGTAGAGTAGATATAAGATCAACTAAAAGTGCTCAAGATCAATCAAGAGTATTTTATTAAGAAGTTGGACAAGATCACTAAAGGAGTTGGTGATTTGTCTTAAATTGGAAGGACTTTGTATAATAAAGGTTAGTTAAATTATGTCAACTATCTATTTATCAAGAACATACATTAGATTGCCAACCATATCATTAAATGTGTAGATATCAACATAAGGAGTTTGGTATGGATTTGAATGGTGATTAGACTTATTCTCCACTACTTAACATAAACAAGTAATACATTGTGCTCAATGTGTTAGTTATTTATACGGAACCTACTATCTATAAAATAAATTGTTATTGACTACAACATACCAACAATATAAACTATTCTACTCTCTACAATAACAAGTGGCTCCTTAAAACTCTATACTTCATTGCTTATACTAATGAATTTAATGTTTAATTCCTCTACTACTTTGTTGCAATAATAACTTGAATTTTATTAATAATAATTAGAATAATTGTAAGTAATAATGCGAGATAATGGAAATAAAAAATGAAACCTAATGTCTGCTTCTAAGGGAGGGAGTACTGAAAAGTCATTTACTACATCCCACTGAATATAGAAATCATTTCAAATTTCGGTGTTTCATTTCATTTTCTCATAGTCACATAATCAAATAACAATAACAAGACAGGGTTGCTACAGCAACCGATAGTGGAAGCCAGATCGGATACATGATTCCTTGAGCTTCTTGCCTCTTCTTTCCGTCAAATTGTTCTGGAAAACACCATCATATCTTTGCCCAACTTGATTGTGGTCCTTAATCCTCCTACCCCACTTCATTGCTTTCTGTATTGTAAGCACACCCTCCCTTGCATTCAACTGATTACCCATCTCATCCTCCATGTGTAAGCTAATTTCACTTATCTGCAACTTCATGCTCCCAGCATCGCCATTAGAAGGCCTACAATTCACCGTAATGTTACATGAAACCAACTCCAAAGGAAAAGAATTATGAGCCAGCAGAATGCTTCCAAATCCTACTGTGAAATCATCTTCACGACCCCAATAATTCCTCCGTGCTATCAGAGGTCTCCAACTCGAAAGATTCACAGCATGTTTTGTTCTTGTGTTTATTATGATCCAGCTTAGCCTCATCTTGTTTAGCAACAATGTCCTGCCCTCAACTTCTTTCTCTCTCTTGATTGTAACTGGTGGTACGGTGTCATCACAATTGAAAAAAAGATCCATCAGAAATGGGTATGCTGGGAAGTTGGAGAGTGACCTGCAATAATAATGACTCATGCAATCTCTCTCTATGACTTTTTGAAAAGATTGGTTTGTTGTCATAGCGAAGATCTACAAGCGACACAAAATCAGAGGGAGAAACTGAAACTGAAACTGAAACAAAGTCAGCAGAGACAGCATTAAAACTTCCCCCATAATTTTTCTTGGAATTGGTTTCAGAATATTTGGAAGCATTTAGCGGTGGAAAACAATCTCCATAAGACTTCCTGAATCCTCCAAGTGAAGAGATCAATTGTTTCACTTCCTCCTTGTTGGTGGAAGGCCAGAGAGAGCTGCACATGTTTTCCCATAGCCATTATTCATTTGCAATGGACAGAAAATCAGAAGAGGAACATGCTGCGTTGGCAAGCGTGGTGCCATCCACCCTCTTCAATATCTCCCCAACGATATCTCTGCTCATGCACCACATTCAATCAGTTGTTTGTATAAAACACTTTTTTAATTAAAAATAATAGCTAATCACAAAAAAAGTAAGCTGCAAAAACTATAGAAACCTCAGAGAAGAGCCCATGATATTGACTCCAGAGAACGTAGGATGTATCGCAATTTTATTCAGCATTTAGAATTAGTGTTCAGTTAAATAGAACAGCTTCTCCAGTATAGTATTAGTAGATTACATCTCATTTTCTGCTCTTTTGCTATTGAATCCCATTTCCGTGTTCACGTTGGTACACCATAAAGCCCAGAGATCATCTCATCTCGTTCTCACAGCCCAAAAAACTAGTTATTTTTTTCATAGAGATTTCATTGATGTTGTGATGGTGAAAATTGCATATCTATGTCTTTTATTTCGATTAAAGTGTAAATATTTACACGGTATTATTATATTTTGATCTTATTATCATTGATTTTATAGATTTGATTTTTATTAGTAGATTTAATATTTTTCATTCTAGATCAAATATGTGGATGTACACTTGATCTAGGATATTTTTGCATTTACAGATTTGAACATTATATTTTCAAAATCTAAAATTCGAGTTTAAACATTGTTGACCATTTTACTAGTAGTTGTGAGTTGACTAGCACACAATTGTATTATTATGTATTATTGTAGAAATCGAAATTCGACTTAGTAAAAGAGAGTTGCTTCTCTTCTCAAGTGATTTCAATTATTCTCCACTATGGTTAGCTATTTTAGTTTTTTGTTTAAAATTAATCAACTATTGAAATTACGTCACTTAAACCATTTAATACTTTAACTCTTAACAAATATTTGTTTAATACGTAAAACTAAAACACTTAAAAATAAAAATTGATGTTAATAACAAAAAACTAATAAACAAAAATCACAAATTGAAAGTAGAAATGAAAAATATTGTAATAAAAGGAACTCGGATTATAAATATGAAGTTGATTGTTTTGAATGCTAGCACATTGCATGGATGATAGCATGACACATTGAAGTCTCATATGAATGGACAACACAAAACATTGGTTTTGATATAGAATTATCACCTAGAAGTATGAAATAGAAAATAGGGAGTATGATGAAATTTATCAGAAATAAGAACTTGATATAAGGACAATAAAATAAACTAGCAATCGCACCTTAGTGTGCAATGGGTACGTCGAAGAAGTGTGGAAAGTCCATTAAAATATTTTTTGATCTATTTTTTACTATATAAAACTATTATAATTATTAATTATTAATTTTAATCATTTAATTAATAATTTCATTTAAAAATACAATATATAATAATAGGTATAATTAAATTATTTATAATTTATTTTTTATTATTAAAATATAATCTACATTTCATATAATATATTTATAAATCAAATTTTATATTTAAAATATATAAATAAAAATCAAATTTTATCTTACACAAATTAAATTTAAAAATAAAACAAAATGACGTAATGTTAAAACCTAAAAACGTTCATCATTAAGATCTGAGAGTAATTTTCAATTTTAGAAAAAGAAAAATAAAAAAATTGCAAAAATTATTCATACAAATATATTATTTCTTTTTAAAATAAAAACTAATAATTATAAAAAAAAAAAACAATGAAAAAACAAAAATTTAAAAAGACCCGTGCACGCGTAAGCCTACACAGTAGGGTACTCCGTACTTGGGTAAAGCGCCAGTGCAAGCTGCGCTTTGCACAAAGCCTTCGGGCTTCTTAAAAAAGAGTTTTATTTATTTTTGGAGGAGCAGTGGCGGTAGGGAAAATCTGCGTGAAAAATGATGAACGGAGGAGCAGCGGCGGCAGAGAAAATCCGCGTGAAAAATGATGAACGACTGAGATTCGTTTAACAACAAACAAATTCATATCAATCGTTGATAGGCAAAATTAGCTTTGCCTTTTTCAAATAGGATACACTTTCGACGTAAATTAAATTTTTGAAGAAATTAATGAAACAATAGAAAAATAAAGAGGAAGAAGATATCATTGGAGAACAAGGAAGATGAAATATTCTCCTCTTTGATGAAACCTACAACACAAAAAAAGAAAAGGAAATATTCCTATTTAGGCATTTCTACCTCAACAACAACCTAAATTTTGATAATATATATTTTTTAAATGACATACGGAAAAATATACTAAGTAGAATGTGAAAGACCAATAATAATAACACTATGAAATGCAAATTCAATCCCAAATGTCAAGCCACTCAAGATACATTGAAGGGAGTAATGAGATAATAATAAGTGATTGGAGAAAATACAAAAGAAAAATGTCACCTCAAAAACATGTAGCAGTCAACAAGGGATGCAGCAAGCACAATGAGATTCTTGTATATAGAGAATGATGGTAATAAGATTCAAAATAATGGAGAGATTTAATAGTTTTCTAACAAAAACTTGAGATCTTGAGAGTTTTTTTCTTTAAAGTGATAGAGTAATGAGATAATAATAAGTGATTGGAGAAAATACAAAAGAAAAATGTCACCTCAAAAACGTATAGCAGTCGACAAGGGATGCAATAAGCACAATGAGATTTCTTGTATATAGAGAATTATGGTAAGAAGTTTCAAAATAATGGAGAGATTTAATAGTTTTCTTACAAGAACTTGAGAGCTTGAGAGTTATTTTTTTTAAAGTGATAGAGTAGTGAATACAAAGATTGAATTTCTTGAATGAGGTCCAAGGGAGGAAAAAAAAGATGGATTCTATAGGAATGGAAATATATTTTGCATGGTGATATCTCCAAATAACTTGGCACCCCTTTTGAGATCAAATGCCAATTTTTCAAACATGTGAAAATGGTTGGACCTCAACAAAATTTAGAATAAACTTCTCAATTAGACAAAAAATTTATTTCAATAGTGGGAAGATTTAAGACACCAACAAGATAATCATATCCAACCATGTAAATTATGATTTATTTTTCTAGCTTCCCTATAATCATTATTATAATTGACTCACCAACCTAATATGTAATTTCCTTTGATCCAAACGTGACAAGAAGAAGGGGTATCAATTTCTTCCTAGAAACATCGATCTACATTGTGTTTAGCCCAAAGATAGATAGGGCACACTATTATTGATTACAACAAAAAATACATATGTTTAATTTTTAAATTTACCACCTAGGCTATTCAAGGAAAAACTCCATGGAAAATTCTCATTTGACAAATATTTTTTTGTACTATTACTGATGGTTCTTGAAGCATTAAAGGAAAAATCCTCACATTGAATCATTTCTTAAAATTTAATGCTTCTATGATATTAATGGTATTTAGAAAGCCTAAAAGAAATGTCTCTTAAACTCCAATAAATTTATCACTCCTTGAAGTATAGCTTGAGCTTTCCTCAACTTTCTCTATGTGGTGGAACCATACTCAAATCAATTACTAACCTTTAGATTATTGAAAAATAAAAAGGGTAAAGAACTCTTTAGAAAGGAATTGAAGCCTTTAGAGACATGTTGGGTTTTCTTAACCCCTATTGGAAGAATCACATACATCTCAAAGAAGCATTTAACACCTCTTCTACAAACCTTGCTACTATGTTTTAAAATTACAACCCTCATTTAGTCCTCACTCCTAATTAAGATGACACACCAATCTACAATTGTGAAACTTCCTTTAAGATTAGAACTAAAGGAATGGTTCCAAGCTCTCTATGTTTCCCCTCAAGACCATTTACTAGCCCTTGATTCTTCTTTTCCCTTATGTATTGAGATCCAATTCAAAGGGAAGTCCTCATTCTCTAAACCAAAGTATATCAAACTCATTCCAACCATCTAGCAATCCAACGCCAGTACCCAATCTCGACTCACAACATAGAAACCCTTCCATTTTAAGCTTCTTGTTGGAAATTATCCCTATTTCCTCCATAATAATTCCCCACCTCTTCTACTAAAAGAATCCATTAAGTATTCTTAGTTTGACCCTCATGCCCAATACATTCAGTCCACCATATTTCCCTCCTTGGTTGCCACCTTTAATAGAGTATTACATTGGAATTTTCTATGAAGGGTGCTTCTCTCTCCAATAATGGTGCATTTGACACTTGTCTATAAGAAATTATTTATTTTAATATAAATCTATATGTTCTAATGTGTTTTATAATCTAGTTTATCCTTTGGAAGTTAAAACTTTATCACTTTACTCTAATCTCTCTCTTTAGATGGAATATATCACTCACATTATAAGATACTATAAAGGTATACTTTGGTTAGGCCTTGAAATATGTAGAGTAGATTTAAAATCAACTATAAATTCTCAAGATCAATCAAGAATATCTTTATAAGAAGTTGGACAAGATCACTAAAGGAGTTGGTGATCTCTCTTAAATTGGAAATGCTTTGTATAATAAGGGTTAGTTAAACTATGTCAACTATCTATATATTGAGGACACACATTAGATTGTCAACTATATGATTAAATGCGTTGAAATCGAAATAGGGACTTTGGTATGGTTTTGCATGGTGATTAATCTTGTTCCCATTTCCCAACATAAATAACTAGGTGATCCCACAATACTGGTTTACAATTTTTTGGCCAATCTAGACACTGATTTTTTTTTTTTCTAACTAAATCTTCACATTTGGGCAACTATAGCAGCTAAACTATGAGGAATTTGAAGATGATGCAAACTAGTGATTTGTGACATTTTATCTATAGATTCTAAATATATATTTTTTCAAAATTTTTGAAATTAGATTGCACTTCTTTTTCCATCTCCTTTGAAAACTATTTTTTTTTTCAGTAAACGTTTTTAACGAGTGATGCTCATTGTTTACAACATAATTTTTTTTTCCATGAAGGATAAAATTCTATTTTTTTCGAATTTAGATTTGTAAATACAATATCTAATGCTTCCAATTGTCGTTTCATAGTGTTTTATTTAATATTTTTTCCTTAATCAAGTTTCAAAGTCAAACCAATTACAATTGAGACATAGGTGGACCGTATACAATGTAACTTTTTTTGTATGTATACAAATTCTCTTTTTTTTGTTGGATCAAGGACTTAAATATCTGGTGCACTCATATTCTTCATTTTTTTTTGATAATCTACTATTTTTCCACGTGCAGAACAAAGAGCTTGATTTTTGGTGAAAAACCTATGTTTAGTAAAACTAAAAAACCAAATATATAATAAAACCAAAAAATATTAAAATTATATTCGTTGGATAGCTCGTTTCGAGGACTACCACCATCTAGTGGGGTCTATGAAGTCTCCACCATTTTCATCCTTAGCCCGAGCTTCGAAGGGAAAAATTTTGGAGTTTTTTTGGGCCAGAGGGTGAGAAGGTCGGAAAAGGGGTGTTCGCTCGAACCAGGGGGGTTCGAGCGAACCTTCTTTGAAAAAAAAAAATTCTTTGGCTTTTTGGGGGAATGGTGCACCCAGGGCATTTAGTGGATTCACTAGAACTTCCTTTTGGTTCGCTTGAACCAATAAGTTTGTTCGAACTCCAAAAACCAAATTTTTTGGCATGGGGTTATTTTTTGCAGCTTTTCCTTCCTCACTCAAATTGTAAACCACTTTTGTGGGTTTACCCAACTAATATATTTTGATCAATGTGCCAACTATTTATGTGGAACCTACTTAAATGTACCACCAAGGCTATTCAAGGACAAGCTCCATGGAAAATTCTCATTTGACAAAGAATTTTTTGTACTATTACTCATCGTTCTTAAAGCATTAAAGGAAAAATCCCCACGTTGAATCATTTCTTAAAATTTAATGTTTCTATGCAAATGATGGTATTTAGAAAACCTAGAAAGCAACATCTCTTCAACTCAAATGAATTGATCACTCCTTGAGGTATAGCTCGACCTTTCCTCAAGTTTCTCTATGTGGTGGAACCATATTCAAATCAATGGCTAACCTTTAGATTATTAAAAAAGTAATAAGGGTAAAAACTCTTTAGAAAGGCATTGAAGCATTTAGAGACACATTAGTTTTTCTTAATCTCTATTGGAAGAATCACATGTATCTCAAAGAAGCATTTAACACCTCTCCTACAAACCTTGCTACTATATTTTGAAATTATAACCCTCATTTACTCCCCACTCCTAATTAATATGATACACCAATATACAATTGTGAAACTTCCTTAAAGATTAGCACTAGAGGAATGGTTCCAAGCTCTCTATGTTTTCCCTCAAGGTGATTTACCAGCCCTTGATTCTTCCTTTCCCTTATGACTTCAGATCCAATTTAGAAGGGAAGTGCCCATTCTCAAAACCAAAGTATATCAAACTCGTTCCAATCATCTAGCAAACCAACATTAGTACCCAATCTCAACTCACAACATGGAAACCCTTCCATTCTAAGCTTCTTGTTGGAAATTATCCCAATTTCCTCCATAATAATTCCCCACCTCTTCTACCAAAAGAATCCTTTAAACACTCTTAGTTTGACCCTCATGCCCAATACATTAGGTCCACCATTTTTACCTCCTTGGTTGCCACCTTTAATAGAATATTACATTGGAATTTTTTATGAAGGGTGCTTCTCTCTCTAATAATGGTGCGTTTAACACTTGTTTGTAAAAAAA
Source organism: Sequoiadendron giganteum (assembly GCA_007115665.2). Classification (NCBI taxonomy): domain Eukaryota; kingdom Viridiplantae; phylum Streptophyta; class Pinopsida; order Cupressales; family Cupressaceae; genus Sequoiadendron; species Sequoiadendron giganteum. Next base: position 148,425,758 of record CM021107.1, on the reverse strand, counting down.
TGTTTATTTTTATTATAAATCTATATGTTCTAATGTGTTTTATAATCTAGTTTGTCCTTTGGAAGTCAAAACTATATCACTTTATTCTAATCTCTCTTTAGATGGAAAATATCACTCACACATTGTAAGATACTCTAATGGTACACTTTGGTTAGGCCTTCAAATAGGTAGAGTAGATATACGATCAACTAAAAGTGCTCAAGATTAATCAAGAGTATTTTTATAAGAAGTTGGACAAGATCACTAAAGGAGTTGGTGATTTGTCTTAAATTGGAAGGACTTTGTCTAATAAGGGTTAGTTAAATTATGTGAACTATCTATATATCAAGAACATGCATTAGATTGTCATCCATATCATTAAATGTGTTGATATCAACATAGGGAGTTTGGTATGGATTTGAATGGTGATTAGACTTATTCTCCACTTCTTAACATAAACAACTAATACATTGTGATCAATGTGTTAGTTATTTATGTGGAACCTACTTTTCATATAATTTTTTTTATTGACCAACATACCAACAATATAAACTATTCTATTCTCCACAATAATTAGTGGATCCTTAAAATTCTATACTTGATTGCTTATACTATTGAATTTAATGTTTAATTCCTCTGCTACTTAGCTGCAATAATAACTTGAATTTTATTCAATAATTTAATTAGAATAATTGTAAGTAATAATGCACTTTCATTCTTTCAGTTATAATGCGAGATAATGGAAATTAAAAATGAAACCTAATGTCTGCTTCTAAGGCAGGGAGTAATGAAAAGTCATTTACTAGATGCCACTGAATATAGAAACCATTTCAAATTTTGGTGTTTCATTTTATTTTCCCCAGTCAGATAATCAAATAACAATAGCAAGACAAGGTTACTAAAGAAATTGATTATGGTAGCCAAATCAGATAAATGATTCTTTGAGTTGCTTGCCTCTTCCCTTTCATCAAATTGTTCTCGAAAACATCATATCTTTGCCCAACTTGATTGTGGTCCTTAATCCTCCTACCCCACTTCATTGTTTTTGTATTGTAAGCACACCCTCCCTTGCATTCAACTGACTACCCATTTCATCCTCCATGTGTAAGCTAGTTTCACTTGTCTACAACTTTATATGCCCTGCATCACCATTAGAATGTATGGAAAAATACAAGTGTAGAAAATTGCAGAGAAGAACAAAGTCGCATAACACTCAAATTCATGGGGAAAAACCTGGTAAAAATATACCAATAAAAAACCATGGGAAAAATATCTTTTGTATCGATTCTTAGAAATTACAGAGCTACAACAACCTTAAATGAGATCTAGCCCCTTCTTCAAAAGGAGGGAAATAATACCTCTCAAATCTATTCTATCCTTTAGCCTTCTACTACTACATACAAATGAGGGAATGCTCCTCTATTTATATAAAAATTTGAGAAACTTAATGCTATAATTAAGTGTTAACTATTTAAATTGCACCATGTTAAATAAGAAATTCAACCTTTCAGTGTAACATGGGAAGACCTCCAAAGCTATGGGTTACTTGTAGGTAGAGATCAACCTCCGGAGAAGGCTGACTCCCTATGGTGTCGCCTAAAACTACTGATTCTGTAGAGGGAAAGAGTTAAAAGATAACATAAAATGAAATAATCTATCTCTATGATGATGCACCTAATTGTTAATCTGGTTTGTAAACAACTTTTACACACAAAATAAGCAAATGATAAGGATCAACTCACACAACTTAGCTTCATATACCTCTTGCATAAGTACTTCATAAGAAGATCTTTGAATTTTCAAAACTCTTAGAGGGAAATTTTATCTCACAACTAAAATCATTCACAAATTTTATACAACTTATGACCTGCAATATGTATATATTTCTGTAAAAGGTGCTAACTTTTAAGACATAAATTATAATGAATAAAAAATTATTCACATGTAACTTCATCAATTAAAATTTTTGCACACAATGGAACAAAAGAACTAAGAAGGTAAAATACTTAACTTTATTGCTTAATCATGGTATTCACCATCATATTAGCCAAAAGACCGAGTTACGAAAGCTTGCAAAAATCTGCCAATGACTTCAAAAGTCACTAAGTGTAGAAACTACATAATCAAGAACTAACTATTAAATGAGTTACAAATGTAGCTAAGTAGCCAAGCTCCACCAAAATAGGTTCTAGAACATTCATGAACTCGTATGCCTTCAAAAACCTAAGATTTAGCAACAAAATCCATCTCCAAAAGATCTCATAATGCATGAAAAAGTCTTGTTTGACCAATTCAAACATAAAGGCAGAAGAAAATGATGCCTAGATACAAGGTCCTTATGTTTCAAAACTGAATTGTCATGCCTATATCTGCTCCAAATGTTGGCAAACTGCTCTCAACTCCCCTATATGCTTGCAAAAAACATCAAAATCAATGACCTTGCATTTACATTACATAATTTTACATTAAAATAACATCTTAACTAAGTAATTTATAACAACATTACTCAGTTAAGTGTTATACATTAAGGAAAATGCAAAAAAGATTTGGTCCACAATAAGAGATTAAGGGCAAAGAACAAGTCTTGAAAGGCTTTCATAGATGGCACACATTAAGAGTAAACTAAGTCATAACACATAAGTCTCACAAGTCTTAAGGCCATTAATCAATTAGTTTGCATGTTTATTTTAAAATTTAGGAAAAAATTCCTAAAAACTCCCATCGGCCATTTAAAGTAAAGAAACCCTAAAGAAACAAAAAAAAGGGCAAAAAAGTAAAACATCATTCATTTTTCATAGAAGGTTTTCATTAGTGACATTGAAGCTTTTCATGAAAGATTTCGCATTCATTAGAGCATTCTTGAATTCAAATCATTGATATTTCACCATAATATGCATAGGTAAGCACTTTCGAGAGTTTTTTTTAGTGATTACATTTCATTTTTTGTAGAAGAAAATGCACTCCATTGCTATGCTATCTTCCTGTATAGAACTTGCTTGCTATCGAGCTCCATGAGCTCAAAAAATGAAATTTTTTACTTTCTGTACACCTCCTCTCAAGAACTTTCAAGGGTTCCTTTTTCCTCTATGGTGTCTGCTCCATTTGGGAAAGAAATGATGAAAATAACCTATGCTTTCATAAATACTTTCTGCGGAATCACCTTTTGCAAAAATTCAAGGGCTTAGCATATTTCTCTTAAAATTTCTATGCATTATTTTCCATGACTACTTTAATCCTTCAGGTGTCAAAAGTGTTTGTGAGTTATCAAACCTGCACCCTCATTATAATATCTCTCCCTTATATTTTGAACTTTGAATCTTCTGGGTTGTCACTTTTTCTTGTTTCTTGCCTAATCTTAACAAAAACATCCTAGTCTCTGCACAAGCAATGTAGTTGATGATGCATTATCTTCCTATTGTCTCATTAGTTATCTTGCTTGGAAAATTTTAGGTTCCTCTCACTGTGGGAAGACACTATGACCCCCCATGGCATGACTTGGGGAAGACATCGAAACCTTCCACCATGCTCTTATCCAGTGCACTAAAAAGTATCTATACAAACCATAGCTATTGTTCCATATTTTGGCATATGTCTATCCTTAAATAGAATAGTATCTTTCTCTTTTCTTTAGTATTGAGATTATCATAACCATATTCTGAGGAGAAATGCCCTTAACATCATTTTTGATACACTAATCAGATCTGCATGCATGATGTGATTTGAAATATACTTACCATTCTCTTCATGAACACTTAAAATTTGTGATTGAGCATTAACCTCTGACTGATGAATAAGATAAACTCATTCCAGATATTATATACTGGATATATTGTATATTGAATTTTTGATTATCAATGTATCATGTATATCATTAGATTCTCTGCTACATCATGAATAATATGTTAAGTTGTCCTCATTTCACAGGGGTTTTAATTGCATCATGACTATAATCTCTTGATACTATTGTAATTTCAAATTACTTTGCTTGCTGATTGTATGCTTCTAAGAGCACATTTTCTGGTTTAAATGTAGGTAGTTAGACATACCCTGTACCCTATACTCTGAAAATATTGCTGAACATTTCTTTCACGACTTTCTTTTTGAAATTTGATTTTACCCAGTTGTCATAGATTATGCTATACTCTATATCTTGCCCTTGAACAGACCTCTCAGCCATTATCATGAATTGATGCAATATTTATGTGATTGTTACCTCTCATATAAATTCATTATTTTATCATACTGGAAGCTCATTGCTCAGTTAGTAGCTGATTACTATAAATCAGATCATAATAAGGTACTAACTTTATGAGTAATGTAAACTTGCAAGACACTCATAAAGTTGTATTTGAACCCTAAGATTTATTCATTTGACTACCATGGTTTATAAAGCATGCCCTTTATGTCTACATGATACCAAGCTTACCATTGAAACCTTGTCTCATTTAGCTTCTATAACTGCTCATTGTACTCGTTTATGTTTTGAATACTCATTGTTTCTACTGTAAATAGCTAAAATGCTATGCATAAATGTAAGATGGGCTCAACCCTCGTGGGAGCCACATTTCCACCACTCATTTTAAATTAAGGTTTGATTACACTTGTAGCTGCACATGAAACAAACAAGTTAGAAAAATATGTGTATTTCAAGGGTATTTTGATGATTCTAATGGTTTTCAAGAACACCTAAAATGTGCATTCAATTTACTTAATGTAGATTATGACCAGTATATACATGGATAGGGGTGAATGTGCATGTAATGTCTATAATCAGTCATTTCCTAGAGTATTCTCTAACACATTCACTAATGTCATATGTAGGACCAGGAGCAAAAAGGAGTTAGAAAAGATAGATGAAGCTTGGGACAACAACGAGGCAAAAGACACATGGGAACCAGTCATTCATAGACAATTGCTGGTTACTTTCCTTGTATACACATTCATTTTTTTACTTTAACTTATTCATGTACATATTCTTCATTATTTACATTGAATAAGCTAAGTTAATCTCATGGCTTGTATGAGATAATATATACCTTTGCATTCAATAAAGATTACTCCTTTCTGAAAAGATCTGAATCCGTTCTCTATTACATGCATATATATGAATGTTATGATCCATTGTAATCTTTCTAGATTTTTTATTTATACATCTAAATGTAATGAAGGAAAGTAATGAAATGTACCTCACCTTTCTCAGCTTAAAAAACAATGATTCCACCTGATTGAGCCTATGAGTAAAACTCTAGTAACATTAAGTTCTCAAATTTTCCACCTCTAATCCTTCCAATGTCACCACTATAGTCATATTATTGACTAAGCCTATATGTGGCTCTCAATCATCTACAAGGTTGACACATATAGAGTCCAACTTGATTCTACTAGGAATCACTTAATAATTTACTAAGTCAACACAATATGACTCACTCAACTACATGTATGACACATATAGGAGTAGAGTCCTAATTGAAGACAACTTGTATGAAACATACAAAATTAGAGTCCTAATTAACTTCACATTCCAACGTTCTTCCACTTGAAGTCAAATTTCAAACTCATGAATAATTCCTCTACCGAAAGATCATTGCCAATGTTGTCTATCATCACATAATCTATAGATGAAGAGAAAATCTGCACCAAATGAACTTCTCTCTACTAATAGGTTTCGGCATAATATTTGCAGGGTTTACATTAGTGTGAATCTTGGCCAAAGAGATTTGTCCTCCTTCCACCACTTCATGAACAAAGTGATATTGAATATCAATATTATTTGTTCTGGAATGGTATATTGAGTTCTATGTTATAAAGCACTTTGACTGTCACAATGTAGTACCATGTTATCTTACTTCACTTGCAATTTACCCAAAATTCTATGAAGCTAGATTGCCTCCTTGCTAGCTTGTTTTGCTACCATATATTCTGCCTCAGTAGTAGAAAATGCCACAACTATTTGAAAATTTGACACCCAACTAACAACACCTCCAACTAAAGAGAAAACATAACCTATTGGAGAATTTCTCTTATCTCTATCTCCACCAAAATCTGCATCCACATACCCATTAACTTGAAGACTACTCCTGCTATAAAAGATAGCAGCATTTGAAGTGCCTCTCAAATATCTGAGAATCCACTTCACAGTTGTCCAATGATCAGTACCAGGATTCACCATGTACCTATTGAAAACTCCCACTGCTTGTGCAATGTCTGGTCTGGTGCACACCATGGAAAACATAAGGAATCCAACCGATGATGAGTATGGTACATGAGACATTTGTGTCTTCATTGCTTATGTGCTAGGGCACTATTTCAAAGACAATTTAATATGAATAGGAAATGGAGTACTAACTCAAAAGTGCATTCTACATATTGAAGCACTGCAGAACCTTCTCTACATAAGTTTTTTGTGACAACCATAATTTCTTATTATTTTTGTCTCTATGTATCCTCATTCCAAGAATCTGATTTGCAAGCTTATTCCACAAGTCATGAGTGAATTTCTCTTCTGCAACATTGAATAGAACTTAATCTGCTAGAGATAATTGAATTGTTGCTCTAGCCATGCTATCCATGGTATTCCAATATGATGTGTTCATATTTGGAGGTTTAGATGCTACTCATTTAAGAGCTCTATCACATCCATCCTTCACCAGCAAAACTTGGATCTTAAGCTTCCATAGAGAAAAATTAGAACTATCAAACTTATGCACCTCAAATCTGGTAACAGTAGTTCCTGCCATTGCTCACCTCTCAAATTAAACAACTTCTACACAAATAACCTATGCTTTGATACCAATTGTATGAAAAAAATACAAGTGTAGAAAATTGCAGAGAAGAACAAAGTCGCATAACACTCAGATTTACGTGGAAAAACCTAGTAAAAATATACTAGTAAAAAACCACGGGAAAAATATCTTTCATATTGATTCTCAGGAATTATAGAGTTACAACAACCTCAAATGAGATCTAGCCCATTCTTCAAAAGGAGGGAAAGAATACCTCTCAAATCTATTCTAGCCTTTAGCCTTCTACTACTACATACAAATAAGGGAATGCTCCTCTATTTATATATAAATTTGAGAAACTTAATGCTATAATTAAGTTCTCAAATTTTCCACCTCTAATCCTTCCAATGCCAGCACTATAGTCATATTATTCACTAAGCCTATATGTGGCTCTCAATCATCTGCAATGTTGACACATATAGAGTCCAACTTGATTCTACTATGAATCACTTAATAATTTACTAAGTCAACACAATGTGAATCACTCAACTACATGTATGACACATATAGGAGTAGAGTCCTAATTAAAGACAGCTTGTATGACACATATAGAATTAGAGTCCTAATTGACTTCATATTCCAATATAGAAAGCCTACAATTCACCATAATATTACATGAAACCAACTCAAAAGGAAAATAATTATGAGCTATCATATTGCTTTCAAATACTACTGTGAAATCATCTTCACGACCCCAATAATTCTTCCATCCTATCAAAAGTCTCCAGCTTTAAGATTTACAACATTTTTTATTCTTGTCTTTATTATGATCCAGCTTAGCCTCATCTTGTTCAACAACAATGTCCTGCTCTCAACTTCTTTCTCTCTCTTGATTGTAATTGGAGGTACGGTGTCACCACAATTGGAAAAAAGATCTATCAAAAATAGGTATGATGGGAAGTTGGAGAATGAACTGCAATAATAATGACTCATATAATCCCTCTCTATGACTTTTGAAAAGATTGGTTTGTTGTCATAGTGAAGATCTATAAGAGACACAAAATTAGAGGGAGAAACTGAAACTGCATCTGAAACAAATTCAGTAGAGACAACATTAAAACTTCCCCCATAATTTTTCTTGGAATTAGTTTCAGAATATTTGTAAGCGTTCAACAATGGAAAGCAATCTCCATAAAAATTTCTGAATCCTCCTAGTAAAGAGATCAATCTTTTCACTTCCTCCTTTTTGGTGGAAGGCCATAGAGAGCTACACATATTCTCCCATATCCATTCTTCATTTGCAATGGACACAAAATTAGAAGAAGAACATGTTGCATTGGAAAGAATGGTTTCATCCACCTGCTTCAATATCTCCTCAACTATATCTTTTCTCATGCACCACATTCAATCAATTCTTTGTATAACACACTTTTTTATTTTAAGAAAATAGCCAATCACAAAAAAAATAAGCCGCAAGAACTATAGAAACCTCCCCTTAGAGAAAAGTCCATGATACTGATGATGAAAATATTTTCTCCAGAGAAGGAAGGTTGTATCACAATTTCACTCAGCATTTAGTGTTCAGTTATATACAACAACTTCTCCAGTATAGCATTAGTTACCCATGTAGAGACTACATCTCAATCTTGATACATGCTTTCTTCTAGAAACTAGAATTTATAAAATGAAGCACATAAAACAGTAGGTTACTTCAAGGAAGTTCATGTCGATAAAATTAAATTATTCAAATAGCGTTGAAGCTTTAAAGATTAAAAAGACAAAATCCAAGCATCTAGAATTATGCCTGCAGTTACATCAAACCAACTTGATTTTTCCCCCCTTCACCATCTGCTGAAATATAACCTGAAGCATTTGATATGCATTGTTCGCTATGATGACTAATTTTTTAAATAGCCACAAGTTTATCACCATAAATTGACTCATTTTTAAATAGCCACAACTTTTTCACCACAAATTGACTCATTTTCTGCTCTTTTGCTATTGAATTTTATTTCCGTGTTCACATTTTGTACACCATAAAGCTAGAGATTATCTCATATCATTATCACAGCCCAAAAAACTAGTCCATTTATTTTATAGGATATTTCGTTAATGTTGTGATGGTGAAAATTGCACACTGTTTAGGTATTATTACTATATTTTGATCTTATTAGTACTACAAATTTTAAAAATTATTTCTTGTGCATATGATTGGTTAAAACATTATGTGTGTTATTGAAGGAATTGTAGGGAAAACAAGGTAAACATTTTTTAAAGAATGATTTTTCATTTTTTTCTTTATAAAATCATTTCATTAAATCTCTCTAAAATAAATAAATGTTACTTGTTTTGACATTTTTTTAAGAATGATTTTTTTATGTATGTAATTGCTATTTTTTTATTAAAAAATTATTACAAAAATCAATTAACTATTTTATAGATTCACACTATTAAAACTAGCAGTTGCATGTAGTGACATGCAACAATGAGATGATAGGTAGAGCAAAGCACAAATGGTAGCATTTTCGATAGAGCGTTGTTGGAAAGGAAATAATGTTTCAATTATTGATAAGGCGTTGTTGGGAAAGGCCTATATTGTTTCTTATAAGCAATAATGTTTTGTTTATGGTTCTGCATGGGTTTTGTTTTGTTTTGTTTGGAAAGGCCTATATTGTTTCTTATAAGCAATAATGTTTTGTTTATCGTTCTGCATGGGTTTTGCATGGGATTTGTGCATTGTTGATTGTTGTTCTCTAGCTTATGGTATACTATTTGGTTTTCAATTGGAGAGTGTTGAGAAGGCAATATTATTTCATCTTCGGCAAGGTACTATTGAGAGAAGACTATTATTTTGCAGAGGTTTGTTACTGTGATTTTTTTTGTTTGATGCCACCATTGATTGGAGTGGTGGACAATATATTTTTTTCCTACGTACAAATATGTATGTATGTCATAGTAGATGCACACAAAATTCGTATGAAGTGATCCCTATGTTTAATATTCTATTCTTACATTGTTGGAATGATAAGCTGTATTTTAAGCATCATATGGAAGATTGATGCCACCATTGAACTAACTCTAGGAATTTACATGTAGGAACAATATACTCTATAGTTAGTGAAGACAAGAAGAATAAAACTACAGGCATCAAATGACATATTTATTGAAACCTCTAGATGCGTGGTTTCCCCCTATTGTGTGAACTTTGGTCAAAATTTTTGTCAGCCTACCCAGTTTTTTGAGCCTTCCGACGTTGGCATTTTAGTCGAGAAAAAGGTGTGTATAAACTATAGCCCATTGAAATAAATTGATACATAGAAGAGAGATAAAGTGATCATATTTAACATTGTTGATGGCATGATTAATAACTCTTTTATGATACATGTACAGCAAAATGATAGGGTAGACATAAAGGTACCAATAAATGCAAGTTATGTCAAAAGAATAATAGTATTATATGAAAGCTTATCTCAAAAGATTACATGTAATATTTCTGGGTGGAAGATATAAAAATAGAGATTGTTGTCTAAATGTAATAAATGCTCAATATTTTTTTTAATATTATACTTAATATATAAACTATAAAACATAGGAATCTTGTGTGAAAAACAATACATGTTGTCCACCCTGCCATATTTGGCCATGGAGCGACATGGGATTTCACCAAACCCTTGAGAAAGAACACACATTATCCACTACTATGGTCAATGACAAAATGAATATTTCTTATCATAATCAATATAGAACCTATCATTCTAACAAATCCTTTTCTGAGGCTGAAAGGAATAATAGCCAAACACATAGGAAATAAAAAAATGGAACACAACAAAATGAGGCTTGCTCTCCACCCTACCATATTGGGTCATGGAGCCTCATGGGATCTCACCAAACCCCTGAGCAAGAAGATTCATCATCCACCACCCTGGTCAATGGTGAAATCAATGTTCCTTTTTTACAATTAATATAGATTCTATGAGGATGTAATTGTTTATTTGACCACTGTAACTGATGTTGCAGTTAGTATGGTAATTCTGAAAGGTCAATTATAACACATGACTTCATCAAAATCCACATTATGGTTGCAGTATACTCTGCAAGAAAAACAACAAATTGTGAAGTTTAGTGCAGTGATCATCTGTCATTGGTAGACAATATTTAAATAAAGAGATATAAAGAGTTGCAGAATTTATAGTAGATAATACGAAATACAACTGTAACACAAGGGATGGAAGATATAGGCATACGTTTTGCACATGGAAAAATGCAGTATGAAGTCAAGAAAAGAGGGCCCATTCTCCACCCTACCATATTGGGTCATGGAGTGCCACACGCTCTCACCAAACCCCCGAGCGAAAAAATAAATTTTCCACCACTTTAATCAATGGTGAACACAATGTTTCAGGCCCTTCTGACTTTATAGAAGATCTAATGGTGTGAAGACATCCACAAAGGAGGATTGTTCGGCTTGAGTATGGTCTGCAAAGATGAAAGGATAATGTGAAGTTTATTGCAATAAAGATGTGTCATTGATAAACAATAAATAAATCAAGAAATTTAAAGACTTGTAAAATGTATAAGAAATAATATGCAATCCAGTTGTAATAGAACATACCAATTTTAAAAAATGTTGGCATACCTTGTGCATGGAATGGATTACAGTATGAACACCAAAAAAGAAGGCCTGCTCTCCACCCTACCGTATTGGCTCATGGAGCCTCATGGGCTCTCACCAAACCCCCGAGAAAGAACATTAATTCTCCACCACTTTGATCAATGGTGAAAACAATGCTTTGGGACCTGAGAAAATTGGTTGTCTTTAAATGAATGCTATAGTTTTTTTGATAAATCAACATCTAGTTGTGAAATAATAGATGGGATAAAAGATATATATCCTTACATCATATATAGTTAGAATGCAGGTGAAGGCCATACTCCATGCAAACATGCAAAATTGTAAAACTATTTAGCATTTTGGAGATCACCACACCTTGTATATAAATTGAATGTAGTTGAATCTAAAATGGTTTAATTCAGATATATGCACACAAAAGGAAAATGAAAACTTTAGTGAGGTGAACATGTTTCATTGGTAAGCAATATCTAATTTATGAAATTTAAACAGTTCCATACTATAAAGGGGAAAAATATGCAATACCACGATTACATGTCGCATATAAAAATTGATAAGGAAGAAAATTTAGAAATGGTGGAAATTCTGTATGCATGGAAATGAAGAGGGAAAGAGAAGCAGTACAGTTATTATTAAGAATTCCAACATTTCATGATGATGGCAATGAACATAATTGTTGGAGAGGATCCTCTTGTTTGATTCATAGTGCATTGTTATTGTTGGTATGTATCCTGTAGTATTTACAAGGAAAATGTGAACTTTAGCGAGGTGAACACGTTTCACTGGTAACCAATATCTAAATTACAAAATTTAAACAATTTTATGATGTATAAGGGGAAAATATGCAATACGAGTATTACATGTTGCATATAATAAATGATAAGAAAGCAAATTTTGAAATGGCTGAAATTCTATATGCATGGAAATGAATAGGGAAAGAGAAGCAGTACAATCACCATTAAAAACACCAATATTTCATGAGGATGGCAATGAACACAATTTTTCGAGATGATTCTCTTGTTTGATTCATAGTGCAATTTAATTACTGGTATGTATCCTGCAGTATCTACCAAAAACGAAAGGCAGATCTACGCATAGCAAGAACATACACCGTCCACCACTCTGATGAATGGTGAAATCAATGTTCCTTATTATAGTTAATATATAGTATATCATTCAAGCAACTCTTTTTTGAGGCCGAAAGAAATAATAACACAGATACATATCTGAACATAGGGAAAATAAACTACAATGAAACACATCAAAAGAAAACCTGCTCTCCACCCTACCATATTGGGCAGATGGACCATCATAGGCTATTAGACATATATATCCATAATTAGTCTTCAAAGATATGAATCTTGTATGAATTTAATGTCAAAAACAAATAGATGTGCACATAGGACATATAAAATGAAGCACAACAAAATGATGCTTGTTGTTGATCATACATATAAATCAGCGCAAATTTTATTTTCCAAGCAGGTATACAACCATTGTATGCCTTGGATGGATTTGTAGGGGCCTATTCCTTGGATATATATAGACATAGAAAAATGTGTGGAAATGTATGTATATGGAGTTATAGATAAACAACAGGTAGACGATGGGCAATAAAAGGTCATTTGATAACTAAAAGGGACAATCACCATTACAATAAACAAGGATGTGAGGACCAAATATTCAGCTTTGAGAGTATTAACATTGAATGGACATACATACAAATCAGTTATTTTATAGTTTCTTGCATGGGGGATGGTTGGTAAATTGGAGTGATGGAAAATGGATTTCCCGTATGTACAGATATGTATGTATGTCATCGTAGATGCAAAGAACATTGATACATACTGATCCCTATGTTTATTTTGTTGGGACATTCTTGCAATGACAAGCTATATTTTAACTACTATATGGAACATTGATGCAACCATTGGCCACACTCATAAACAATGCAATGTGCAAATTTGGATGCATGTAATAGCAGATGAAAACACCATTGATACATACTAGCATATTTTTTTGAATGATAAGCTATATTTTTAGTGTTGTATGGAATACCAATTGTACCATTGTTTGTAGTGGTGAACAATGTATTTACCCTTTGTATAGATATGTATGTATGTCATAGTAGATGCAAACACCATTGATACATACAAACCCGTATGTTTACTTTATACGCCATTGTTGGAATGATAAACTGTATTTTAAAATGTTATATACAAGATGCATACTTGGAAGAAATGGGAAAAGAATTATGACAACCGACACTTTTGTAGTGCTTTTGCAACCATCACCCCATTTGAAGAACATAAAATAACATCAAACCACCTTCGTATAAATTCTAGAACAACTAACCGCACTTGGACCTCAACAGTAGCTTGGTCTTGGCACAAGCCAGCGCTATGCTTCCCAAGGTTTGAAATGGAAGGTGCTACCTATGAGTGGCTGGCTATTGTGGGAGAACATAGATTGTGAGATGATGGAAGGTAGTCTAGATTGAGCTTTGGCTGGGATTTTTATTAGCCTTCCTGACTCTGAAGCCATTCGATGGCTGGGGAAAAGGTGGCAGTCAGGGAGAAGGTGGTCCGTGGTTTTTGTCTTTTTACATTAAAATCATTTGTTGCATTGATAGAGAGGGCAAGCGAAATGGCATCAACATTAATTGCTGCATGGTTTCTGTGTAGCGGTGATGGTTGTAAGTTACACATGACTTTTAAAGCCTTGGAAAACATAGAGAATTTTTGTGCACACCATGATTGGAACAAAAACCACAAAGGTTTTTTTTGTTTTCACCTTTTCCCGCTTGCTTCAAACACACCTCTTCCTGCTAGCTTCACTGCAAGAAGCGAGCAAAGAAATATTGTAGGCAACACCTTTTTTTTTCTTTTGCAACCATTGCCCCATGAAAAAAACATAGAATAACCTCCAACCACCTTCATAGAAGCTGCACAATGCATGATAAAACTTGCACCCTCACTTAAGCTTACTCTCCTTACTCATGGCTCTGATAGTAGGTGTACCAATAGAACAAGACCCAACAATGGATTATTGAAAATTTCACAGACATTCGCTATGTTTCTCAAGGTTTTCAACAAACGTGGCTACATGTAATTTGACACATGTTGTGGATCATGCCTCCCCTTTTTTTTGAAAAAAGAACTTGAAAATGAAAATCTTGAGACAATTACTTCATAGAAGCATAGGTACCACATGTTTCAATTGATACAAGAAATTTGAATAAATTCACGATCCAGGTTTTGAGAAGCAAAATTGCAACTGTCAATTGAAACATATGTACCCATTCTTTTGTTAGATGCCACGACAATTGTCAACGAATAGAGGCAGGGCTATGTGAAGGAAAGCAACAATTAATTTTTGTGGAGAAGTTTAAGTATAGACATAGAAAAAGAAAAAAAGCAGCCACCTTATGAGAATAATGAACATATGAAGGAGTATATATAAATGTTCTCTGCATCTGAGCTGACATACATACATATCTGCACATATTGATGAATGTTGGGTGCAATGTGGGAAAGATGGCAAGAAAATATATTTGCACGTTTCTCCATGTGGGTGACTGTTCATACCAATATAGTTTAATTTATGGCTTTCGTTTTGTGGTGATGGTTGCAATTCTCTAGGCCAGACTATATTGCATCATTTATCACCATAGTTTTATGTGTATGGTTGCAAAAGAGATAATACCATGTGTTTTGTTTGGGTTTTTTCATCTGGCTTGATGTTGAAACCAATATTGTTTCATTTATGGTTCACATTTTGTGGTGAAGGTTTTCAATCAATTTGTTACCATGAGCTAAAGTCTATAAGTAGAAAACACACATATATAGTTGTGCATGGACCTGTCAATATAGAAAGCACACTGGGAGCAAAGGAAATAGACATCACTTGGTATGGGTTGAGAGATAAACATCACTTCGCATAGGCTGGCATGGCAATATCACTTGTTTGCATCTGATTTCACATACCTACACAACTAGACATAGTGATGATTTTTTTCTATGGGTAAGTTCAGAAGTATACATATCTACACACAAGGAGAGTAAAATGGAACAAAACAAAAGAAGGCCTGGTCTCCACCCTACCATATTGGGCCATGGAGCCTGATAGGCTCTCACCAAACCCCCGCGAAAGGACATACACTACCCACCAGTGTGATGAATGGTAATATCAATGTTTCTTATTAGGCCTAATATAAAACCTATTATTTTAAGAATTCCATTTTGAAGAGGAAACAAATAAAAACTATCTTCAGAAAAGAATAAACATAGGGACCAGTATATGTTGTCAAGCTTTTTTGGTAACAACATAAATACATATGCACAACAAAAGTTGTCAATACATGTGAAAGAAATATAGATAAGTTTAAATGCACATATATGTGTATGATGGTTGTGCACAGGAAATAAAAATCACTTGGTACAACCTATTATGACAAAAAAATTTAATGTATGGGTTGTATATATTATCGTTGGTTTCAATAATACATTGTATTTAAAACTCACCAAAGTAATTGAGGATTTTATGTTATTTTCAGTAAGAAATTGTTTAGTGTTGGGTTGTAGATTGAGATACACAATATACGCAACAAACATTATAGCCAAGAACCATACGATATCCATATACAACATGACATTATGATTAGACATGGGAAAGTAGTAGGGAGAATATTTAAGAAGCATTGAATGCATATAGAGACATACACACTCACACATACAAATACATCACAGAAATATATCTATATAAAACTATATCAAGATATAGTATGCACATAGAACATTCAAAACAAGATCAGAACAATAGAAAGCAAATCACAAAATTTCCATTATATTATGTATTTTAATCTTGCGTAACAACATGTTTCAATAAGTTGTCGTGAAGAAAAATCACAAAAGCATTGTAGAGGGCATAGAGAATAGTCATAATTAAGCATCACATCCAGAAAATATTATAAAAAAAATAAAGTTTTATACAATTGCAAGAAAGTGGAAAATAACCATATGTGATGCACTTTAATGAATGCAAAGGAAAGACGACATATAATAGCCATGCATTCAAGGGAGCCAACATTATAGTAAGAATGATTGTGGTGAGATAAGACTACATGGCAATTGAAATAGACAAGAAGAAAATAACTATATTGATATTAAAAACAAGTCACAAATACCTATAAATATTCAACTCTGCATGCATATACGCATACAAATCCATTACATGCACATATATCTACACAAATATGTATGACAATGTTGTATGTACTCATAAATTTGAATTACATGCATATATATTTATGTACATGCATACGTAAATATATACATGCATACAACCATGTCCACAAGTGTATATAAAAACAATTGTAAATACCGATACATGTGTTAGATAAGACAACATAACTATGTAACCAAACAACATAAAATAAAATGAGGAACATACACTTAAATCGGAACAAGAGTCTAAGCAACATAAACAATACAAAAAAGAACAAGGAAATTTTGTTTTGTTAAACATTATAAGTTAAACTTCATTGTTTTAATATATTACCAGTTAATAGCAGTAGAAAGGAAAGGTCTTTTGATGTGACAAGCAGTACAAAGAAAGAGAAGGAAACAAATGTCTAGTCAACATAAACTATAACAAATATTCAAAGTCACAATTAGGCATGGTTGTTTGTCATTCATGGCAGTACGAAAACTATCTCTAGAGACTCTTGAAGGATAGCCAAAATTACAGACAAATCTAACAAAAACAACTTGCACTCACCTCCAAAGTTAATTCTTGCAACTTTGACTATTGTTGTTTTAAGCCTTGTTTCTGAATTATAGGTCTGAGTTTTAATAAGAACAATGAAAACAAATGAGGTGTATGTGACATGATTGATAAAAAACTCGACAATCATTGTAGTAGAAGAGTCATATTGCAACATGTAAAGCTCTTTTGCTTACATCTGCAATAAACTTGTTGCAACCTCATCAAAAGCAATAGCCCAAATCTCATCTGTGTGGTCTTCCATGTTTAGCTACAATAAATATCGAAAGTCACAATCAACTATTGTTGTCTAGCATTTAGGGTATAACCATGTATTTTGGGCAGACTCCTCACACTTTTTCTTGCATTGTCTACCATTGGCCTATAAGGGACATGCAGTGTAATAGAATGCATCAGTTTTTATATATTTAACTATTGCCTTGAGAGTAGCCTGCAAAGTTTCTGGCAAGCCAAGGTAGTGATCCAAGATATATTGAATACTGAATCTCCCATTTTCCAAAGCAACCTTTTGAGGGACTATCCAGGAGGGCTCAATAGTAGGTGGTTCAATATGGCCTCGTTGGGTCAAGGGTTGTGCTTCTGGGATTTCAGGATTTATGTAAATAATGGTGCTTGTGGTTGTGTTCAGAACCATTTCATTGAAATACCCAACACACATATTTTTAACAGCAAGGATGGTAACCGAAGCAGGTATGTACAACCTTTCTAGCTTGTCACCCTTTGCTTCCCAATTTGAGCCCCGCAAGTTAACATCAATGCAAAAGGATTACAAATCATTAAGTTTAATAGTTCTACGAATTGTTTTAGACCGATCCTTTCTTTGTATAGTCGATAGTTTTCCCACATGCACCATAGTCCCAATAATATCAATCAAATTGTTATTGCTACAATTTATAATTTCATTTATTGGCATGAATTTAAATACTTTATTTGGCACAAAGGAATCATCATCACAATATTTTAACATTGAGTTTTGATCCGAAATGATTTCCATGTGGTTGTTCAACTTATTAAATTTCCTATCTACTTGTCTCACTAAGCTCTTTGACACATGGTAAGTACAACCCACCTGAACCCTATCATAATGCAATTTTTCTATGTCATTAAAATGAGTGATTCATATTTCTATTCCCTCACTATCAATAATGTCAAAGCTGATTACTTGGCCCTCATGTCCCTGTTTGTTGTAATGATGCATCTCCCTTTTCATTATTACCCAACCTTTTATTTTCCATTTGGTTTGGTCAACATTAAGCCCTTTAATAGGATTGATATTTGCAGGAGTATTATGTTGTCTTGGGGATGTATTAATCCCAAATGTTGAGGCTCGTTTATATGGGGAGGGTGACTCATAGCCAACTATTTGTTCTTCTTGATCTCTAAACAAATATGTAGGTTTTCCAATTAGCTGGCAATCTGACATTTTAACATCTAAGGACAATATGACAATCACCCTAGAATCAAGTGAACACCAAATAATTTTAAAGGAGGTCTCCAAAAAGAAGAAAGCATAAAACAAGTACAAGTAGTGCAGGACAATATCTAACCTTGATTCGCATAGCTTCCTACACAAATAGTTGGTTGGGCACAAGATGGAACCTATTTTCAATGCACCTGTAAACAAAAGGTCATTGTATTTGGTAGGAAAAGTACCTATTTGCATGTGGGTTCCATCATAGAGGAAAAATTTTTAGTGGTCAACCGGGCTTTGATCACCTCCTATTTTTTGAAAAGACATTAGCTAGAGAACCAAAGATGGGACAACATATCCAACATCAATAGATGGTATCACATGTGCTGTCAAGATTGGATGCACATTCGTATCCTACAAGGAAGTTTCACTCAGCCAAGCACAAGCAATGAGATATTGATGGTTGTGACACAAGTCTACAAGCAAACAACAATTTGAACATATTTGAAAACTGCAATGTTTTCCCTCGTAAGACATAGATGGCTCCCAAATGGCCAACAAATTGAAACAAAAAGCGAAGATGAAGATTTTGAATATAAATTAGTTAGAATATATATCACAACAACTGTTAATTCAAATGAACCATATTAACAGTCCACTCGATGCAGATGGCAAAGTATCAATTTAATTGTCAGTAGCAAGAACAAAACAAGAAATAGACTTACAAGACTCCAACTTGAGGATTGTTCATCAGCTTGGGTAGAGACAAAGTCCACCGATATTGTTGGGGCTGCTCTTTTAAAAGATGAGAGCTGCAATGTCGGTGGCTGACTACAAGCTCTATGACCTCAAAAAACAACATGATCTCTCAATGTTTTTGCATAGAAATTAAGAATATGACAACAAAGGATTAATAAAAAAAAGGGTTTAATGATTCATACAACACTTAATACACAATTTATTATTCCATGTTTTTTGTTTCATTTTTTTAATCTTTCAATTTTTTTTATATATACATCAACAATACGAGGGAAAATAAATAATTAGGAAAAAGGGTTCAATGTTCTATACAACAATTGGTGCAGGAGCACCTCATGCTTTTATGACTCCATCAAACATTTTTGTAAAAAAATGAATTTTCAAAGGTGAAGCATTGTAAAGGTCTTGTGAAGTCACGATTAATGTATTTGAAGTCTCAAATAGGTTCTAGGAGGTCAAATTGTCAAAAGTGCAAAAAATTTCATTTTATTGCAAAAGATGTAAAATTGGGAAAAAGGAAAGAAATTGGAAAAAATGAATGTAAAGGAAAGGTTAAGATTCATGTGGAGGTCCATTTAAATATGTTTGAATCCTTAATAGGTCACTAGGCGGTCAAGATAATGTAAAAGACAAAAATGTTGCTAAATATGGCAAAGTTGTCAATAATGCAAAAAGAATGCAATAAAAAGTAAAAATCAGGAATGTGAAGAGTCTTTTTGGGAAATTTGAAGAGATAGGTTGATGAAGGAAGTTAAAAAGTCAGTTATTAGTTGGGAAAATTCTATTAAGCATTTTTGGGATGAGCAAGAAAGTGGATCTTTGTATTCTTGAAGATTAGCATCAATAAAGTACCTGTTTTGATAAATTACAGAGTTCTTTTTGTTTTTCACTTACTTGTACAGTTTGTATAGTAGTATAGGGTCTTAAATATTACTTTCCTTGATATATTAGAGAGTTAGTATCCTTTTAAATCCATTTGGAAGTGATTTGATTGAGTATAACATCTATTTGGGAGCATTCTCTATAATTTTGTTAGAAACCCTCAAGATTGGGGTTTTGAGAGTCTAAACTAGTTTTTATGTCTAATCCACCGATTTAGGTCTTGTAATTCAGTGGAGTAGGTTATTAGAGGATGATTTAGGGTGTTTTTGTGATGATTTGTGCAAGGGAAGTTGAGGTTGCAGGCTAGAAAGTGTTGTGCTTCAGAATTTCTGAGTTTTCCCTCAAGAATTTGATGGCTACAAGTGAGCATATGATGAAAATGTATTCATGGAGTCCGAGAGAAGGTTATTAGAGCATATGAAGACCTATCCTAACATGTTTGACATGGTGGCAAGGTGTCATGAGGTTTTTAAGGGTTACTTCCAATAAATCCTCATCTATTCAAGCATGGTTTGAGTTGAAACAAGGATTTTAATGTTTAGTGCTTTGGTGGACCGCTCAGTCCCTAAAAGTGATTGAATATAAAGCTTTAAGGCATGTTTAAAAACTGTTTGAAGTCACATTGGGCTTTGGTGGTGTTTTCAAAGCACCTCCTTTGTAATTTTGGCCTAATTAAGCCTATGTTGAACCGAGACAATCATGTTTCTATTGTTTTCTTCAAAAAGGTGTGTCTAATGTTGTGGCATGAAATTATATGTTCTAAAGGGTCACTAAAAATGTATATTTCTTGAAGTGAAACAATGAGGAACATCAGGTATACCCGATTTAGCCATATTGTCATGCTAATAGGATTTTAGGGTTTGAATGCTATAAATTGTGATACTGATAAAGCAGTGATATGAAGGTTGGAGTTTGTCTTAAAGTTGTCAGTTTAATGATGTTAAAGGTGCTTTGGAAGTCTGGAAAAAGATCTGAAGCTAGTGTGGATGGTTGTAGTCATTTTGTCTTATGGAACATTAGTTGTATTGAAGTAATGAATTGTGGGGTATTGAGTTTTCTGATCAGATTTTTGCCTTATTTCAGTCAATTTAATGTGGAAGGAAGTGCATTGTGGTCACTTGAGAGTCTAGAATCAAGATTTGGTATTCTGATGTCTTTGTGCTTTGAGTTTCTTGAAGAAGGATTGGTGTAAGTAGGCTGAGTTGCATAAATTGAAGAAATCAAAGTTCCTGAAAGCATTTTGTTTTGAAAAGGATGTTGATTGAGCAGTTTTTGAAATCTGATAATGATATGGGATACTAATGAAATGATTTGGCTTGTTGTTGCCTTGAGGTTTCCAAATGAAACTATATGAATTTGATGAAGAAAAGAAGCAATTTTAGTTTCTTGTTTAATTTGATCTTCTCCAATTAAGTTTTGGGACAAAAGTTCGCTGATGAGTCATGTTGGTTGGTAGATGCTCTGCATCAATAATTAATATAAAGTATATCATTCAAAGAATGCCCTGTCAAGGTTCAAAAAAATAACATCTATTTTCACAAAGCAATCAACTTTGGGAAGAATGTGTAGGTACATTGTTTACATCTACTTTGACATACATACATATCTACACATAGGAAAATTTAATATTTTTTTGTATATGGATTTAGTTCTTTGTCAATTGTTGCAACACAATAAAATAGTCTATGTTGTTTTCCATAACACATTGTTAATTGTTGTTCTCTAGCTTTGGCTATATCATTTCATTTTTGATATATAATAAAATAGTAAATGCTATAGAGTTTATGTTGCTATAGTCTGTGTTGTTTTTCATAACACATTATTAATTGTTGTTCTCTAGCTTTGGCTATATCATTTCATTTTCTATACATAATAAAATAGTAAATGCTATAGAGTTTATGTTGTTATCCAAAAGGTATTATTGGCTATCATTGCCACTCATTTTATTTCCCCATGTACACAAATCTATATATGTGATATTAGATGCAAAAAAACATTATTATACAACAATTAAAATACAGCTTATGATTCCAAGGATGTCCCAACAAAATAAACATAAGCATCACTATGCATTAATGTTCTTTGCATCCACTATGACATAAATACATTCCTGCACATAGGGGAAATGCACTGTCCACCAGTACAATCAAATTTCTGTACAATTTTCAACAACACATTGCTGGTTGTCATTTTGTGGCTTTACCAGGTATCACAACTATGAGCAATGAGGGGAAGCTTATGTGAAGGTGCAAGTTCGAACATGTGCTGCCAAGCTACTGTCCAGCTAGGAGGAGGTTTTCTTGGGGCTTTGTTGCATGGGTTTTTAGTTGGAAAAGCAATACAAAAGTGTCAGATGTGATAATTTATTGCCCTTTTTTTGCAGGCACTGAAGAAAGCAAGCATTAAAGACAAAGCAAGCGAGGAGAGGTATAGTTGAACCAAGCATATAAAGAGGTGTAATTTGAGAAAACTGTTTGTATTTCCATCTATTCTCATATATAGTTGTAGACATTCTTGTACACATGTATATATCTACATATACATATAGATGAACATGTATGCATGCAATTCAATGTTCTTAGTGCATACACAATGTTATAGTTGTGTGTAGGAAAATGTGTGCAACTCTTAACTTTTGAAAAAGTAGGCCCAACAATGTCGGTGGACTCTAGCTCTCCCCAAGCTGCTGGACATCCCCGAGATGCCAATCGTGTAAGTCTTCTACTTGATTGCTTTTTGTTGTTGAAAATTGTATTGGCTCTTTGCCATGTGTATCTAGCGAATTGTGCAAATGCTTTGCTTGCATTGGCGACACTTGCCCTATATAGTTTGACTTATTTATATTTGAGGTGTCTATGTGTTCTTCACCTTTTTGTTTGCTAGCCATTTGGGAATAGCCTATACCTTCCTATTTATGTGGGACTCCATTTTATTGGAGTTGCATATAACTTTATTTATTTTTATTATATTTTCTATGTGATGTTCAATGATAAATTTCGGGATATGCATCTATGTCTATATGTATCTTTGGCTATCTATGTGCCTATATGCATTTTATAGATGTATTACTAAACCCACAGCTCAACAATCACCAATGGCCTATGCAAAATAGTGTAGAATGTCACCATAGGCCACAAAAATACAACCAAGAATGTACATGGAAAGAATAAAACAATTATGTTCTAGAATTTTTGTGAAGATGGTTGGAGCCTATTTTTGGTTTTTTGCATGGTGGAGTTGTTGTATTCTTTTCATGTACTGGCAATGGTTGTAATAACACCCATTGTTTAAAACCTCGGGAAACACAATGAATGTCTGCAAATTTTCTAATAAGGCATTGTTGGGTCTTGTTCTCTTGCTATACCTATTATCAGAGACGTGAGCAAGGAGGGTAAGCTTCTGTGAGGGTGAAAGTTGGATTAAGTGTTTTCTAGCTTTTGTGAAGGTGATAGGATTTTATTCTACGAGGGCATCCATTTTTTTCCAGGTAGGCTAGTGGGAAGAAGTAGGAAAATGAATATTGTTTCATTTATGGTTTGTGGCCTATGGCTATGGTTTTTAATGGGTGTGTTACTGTGAATCTTTGTGTTTTGTGGGTTTCTTCATCTAGATCACTGTTGAAACCAATATTGGTTGATCTATGGCTTCCGTTGTCTAGTTATGGTTGCAACAGAGTAAAATAGTTAATGTTATACAATTTATGTTTCATTTTATATTACCTATCTGTTCATTGGTTGCATTGTTCCTCTCTAACTTGGAGTTTGCAAGCACTTTTTTCGATTTCCTTGCGATGTATGTATATGTATTGTTTTCCATAGGGAATTCTTGAGTCTTGCTATCTACCTTTGACTATTTTGTTCCATATTTAATTAGCTTGACCTCTTGACTTATGCCATTGCCCTTTAAATTGGTATTTTATGGCTATATTGTTTCCTTTCTGGTGAGGTCCTATGGAAAAAAAGAATTCCCTAGGATGCTATTGAAACCATTATTGTTTCATCTAAGGTGTTAGTGTGTATGTTTATATATTTATTATGTACATCTATCTTTCATGTAATACATTTATCTAAATATGGATATGGCCAGTTTTTATTATTAATATAGCTATTTCCGTCTTGTCTGGTTTGATTGCCACGTACTTTGATCTTTTGTGTTGCTTTTCAAGTCATTGGCCCATGCAAAAAATAGAAAATATCCTCCAACAACAACCTTCACAGAAAATCCACAACAGATGGATATAGTTTATGTTTATTTCCATAGGGCACTGTTACGAGAGGAACACTGATGAAAAATGCCATGTGCAGATTTGGATGTATGTCATAGAAGTAGAAAACAACATAGATACATACTGAAACATTGTTGGAACAATAAGCCATATTTTGAGTGTTGTATCAAATGTTGATGCCACCATATTTATAGAACTTCTTCACATAACTTCAGAGAGCTTTTCAATACATTGTATGTGAGAAAAAGCTTCTTATTATGCATACTATAAAGCCAAGTATATATGAATGTTGCCTACATCTAATTTTATATACATACATATGTGCACACAAGAAAAGAAAAATGAAACACTACATCAGATAGAAAAACCTACACAGCACAAAAATTCACAGTAACAAACCCATCCAAAACCATCGCCACAAAAAGTGAAGCATAAATCAAACAATTATCATTTCAACGAATAATATAGTCTTTGTAGAGAACAATCAACAAAGCATATATTTGTGCATCTATCTTGAGATATATATATCGGACCAACTTTTGTTTTACAACTGCATAAAAATACATATTGTATGCGTTAAATACATCTTTTAACTTATTATGTCTTTCAGTCTTAAAAAAGGAGTTATTAGAATGATAGACTAGATAGTAAGTCTAATAAGAAACATTGATTTGACTATTGATCAAAGGGGTGAACAATGTATATTCTTGCTTGGGAGTTTGGTGAGAGCTAGTCATACTCCATGATGCAATATGACAGGGTTGAGAGCAGGCCTCATTTTGTTGTGTTTTATTTTATATTTCCTATCTACACATGTGTTTGTCTCTAACATGAGATGTAGACAACATTCTTTTGTTTGGAGGCCACCTATGGATATATCTGTGTAACAACCTATGATAGTCCATGACCCAATATGGTAGAGTGGAGAGCAGAGTTTATTTTGCTTCATTTCATTTTATTTTCCTTATGCACAGATATGTATCTTTGCCAAATTAGATGCACACAACATTCATATACACAATAGCCTCTATATTAACTGCAATTAAATTTTTTTATATCACCATTGATTACAATGGTGGAAAATCTATTTCTAGTTTGCCACTATAACCAATAGCGAGACCAATGTTCCATCTCACACTTAATATACAGACTGCCATTCTAAAAAATCCTTATAAAGGCATAGAGAAATAAGAATTGTCCTTAAAGACACTCAAAAAGAGCTAAGAATGCCTTATCAAGAAGAACATAAAATGATTTATTACTTTGCAACCATTGCCACCATAGAAAAAGCATAAATCAAATAATTTATTCTAGGCCACAAAAGAACAATCAAAAATGACCTCTGCACAATTTTTGATCAGGCACTGTTAGGGGTCGTTCTCTTGGTTTACCTTGTTACTCAAGATAGTTGTGAGTGAGGAGGTCAAGCCCCCATGAAGGTGCAAGCACGATCATTAGTTGTGGAATTTCTAGGAAGGTGCTTGGAGCTTATTTTTTATTTTTTGGATGGGGGCGATGGTTGCAAAAGCATTACAAAATTGTTGCTTGTGATAATTTTTTATCCATTTTTTTGCAAGCAATGGGGGAAGAAGGGAGTGGAGAGAAAGCAAGCGGGAAGAGGTGCATATTGGAAAGACCATTTCTCAAGTATTTCAAAAAAAAAAAATGATATTTTCCAAAGGGCATTGTTGCTTGTTCAACTCTTATCACAACCATCTCCAGCACATGTAAACCATACAACAGTTAATGTTGATGCCAAACAACGTTTAAGAGAGAAAATATTCACACTGCATTTTCCATTAATTGACTGGCTGAGAAGGAAATGAATTCAAACCTTTTGTTGACTATAATAAGGCCTTGCTTTAGACTAGGCAATATATTACAAAAACAAAATATTTTGAATTTGCAACCTTTTCAATGAGTCAATTGAGAGAAAATTCAGTCTGGATGTTTGCTCTCTTCATAAATTCGAAGGAGAACAGTTATGTAGTGAGGCAATAATATGGTATGCACATCTATTCAGATATAGTAGTCTATACATAAATAAATATATACATGTGTACATATATATATATATATATATATCTGG